>CANNZV010000184.1:51995-444664 GCA_947561585.1 Caprella mutica
CGCAATCACTCTTTGGACTGTAAGTTTAATTGATTGAATTAATTTTTAGTTCACCAAAGATTCAAAGATGAATTGTATTCATTATTAATTTACCAAATATTCAAGAAAGTTTCGTTAAACATTCAACTCTTCGTATAGTTTTCTCAGATCAAACCTAATACTTAACTATTTTTCAGATAATACGATAAGATATATTTTTAGATACCTATTTCCCGTTTACTTGATACAAAATAAATCATAGTACATCCATTTAATTATTTTCAAATAAGATGTTAATAAGTATTGCTATTTGCTCACCTCGAACCGTGGTTTGAAGTACTGCTCCACTACGATGCTCTTGTCCTCTATTTGGTTAAGGGCCCGCACCCTCAGTCGCCACTGTCCCAGTATTGGGTAGGCGGGGAGAGTGAAGGTAGGTACATTTGTAATTAGAATTCACATACCTAGATACAAGGTACATTTGTTATTAGAATTCACATACCTAGATACATTTGTTATCAAAATATCCATACCTAGATACAGTAGTGAAAGTAGTATCAATGATACCTGCAGTTATCGTAGATACCACTTAAAATTGAAATAAAATAACAATTGCTGTATTGTTTTGAAGTTGTGGAACACACCAATAATTCGTAACTTACCCTTTGTGCGATATTTCCGTTAGGTATTTTGTCCATATTTTCAGCAGTTATATCTATGCTAACTGGAATAAGATGTACCAAATAAAATATTAAATCGCATTGCAATCAAAATTCAAGCTATCTCTCCCGTGTCAATATTTCTCCTTATTTTTGCTGACTCATCTCTATAGTCTGACTTACCGACCACTTCCCAGCCTATTTATTGAAAGGAAAAACTTATTGGAGATGCGGCCAGAACTCAATTGCTCATGAGAATGCTCACATAGCTATGAGCAGTGCTCATGAGGAAGCTCATAGAGTTATGAGTAGTGCTTATGAGTGCTATGAGCAGTGCTTATGAGTGCTATGAGCAGTGCTTATGAGTGCTATGAGCAGTACTTATGAGTGCTATGAGCAGTGCTTATGAGTGCTATGAGCAGTGCTTATGAGTGCTATGAGCAGTACTTATGAGTGCTATGAGCTGTGCTTATGAGAGCTATGAGCTGTGCTTATGAGTGCTATGAGCAGTGCTTATAAGTGCTATGAGCAGTGCTTATGAGTGCTATGAGCAGTACTTATGAGTGCTATGAGCAGTACTTATGAGAGCTATGAGCTGTGCTTATGAGTGCTATGAGCAGTGCTTATAAGTGCTATGAGCAGTGCTTATGAGTGCTATGAGCAGTGCTTATGAGTGCTATGAGCAGTGCTTATGAGTGCTATGAGCAGTGCTTATGAGTGCTATGAGCAGTGCTAATGAGTGCTATGAGCAGTGCTTACGAAGATGCTCATGAGGATCTTCGTAAGTGTCATGAGCAGGGCTGACCGCTGCTTTCCCAATTCGTTTCTCTTCATAATATATTAGCCTGTCTGATGGCAGTTGGTGGTAGAGAACAGGTTGTGAGAGAGTACTGTAGGTACTGTGCAAGATGTATTGACTTCATGGTACTGTGGTACCTACTAGCTAGGTACTGTAGGTACTGTGCAAGATGTATTGACTTCATGGTACTGTGGTACCCACTAGCTAGGTACTATAGGTACTGTGCAAGATGTATTGACTTCATGGTACTGTGGTACCTACTAGCTAGGTACTATAGGTACTGTGCAAGATGAATTGACTTCATGGTACTGTGGTACCCACTAGCTAGGTACTGTGCAAGATGTATTAACTTCATGGTACTGTGGTACCTACTAGCTAGGTACTATAGGTACTGTGCAAGATGAATTGACTTCATGGTACTGTGGTACCCACTAGCTAGGTACTATAGGTACTGTGCAAGATGTATTGACTTCATGGTACTGTGGTACCTACTAGCTAGGTACTATAGGTACTGTGCAAGATGAATTGACTTCATGGTACTGTGGTACCCACTAACTAGGTACTATAGGTACTGTGCAAGATGAATTGACTTCATGGTACTGTGGTACCCACTAGCTAGGTACTATAGGTACTGTGCAAGATGTATTAACTTCTTGGTACTGTGGTACCCAATAGCTAGGTACTATAGGTACTGTGCAAGATGTATTAACTTCTTGGTACTGTGGTACCCAATAGCTAGGTACTATAGGTACTGTGCAAGATGTATTAACTTCTTAGTACTCTGGTATCTACTAGCTAGGTACTCTTACCTTCACATTGGTTAGTGACTGACACTTAACAAGGCAATTCACAGTTATTTGACCAGATAAATGACTGACATTTGACCGGATAAATGACTGACATTTGACCAGATGAATGCCTGACATTTGACCAGATAAATGACTGACATTTGACCGGATAAATGAATAACATTTGACCATATAAATGACCGACATTTGGCCGGATAAATGACTCATATTTCACCAGATAAATGACTGACATTTGACCAGATACTTAACTGGAATCTAGCCATGTAATAATTAGGCAACTCTTTGACCAGTTAATTGACTGACATTTTACCTGGTAATTTATCAATAAAAATGATCTTGATAATTACCAAAAGAATTAAAAAGAATACCTTTGTGTAATAATAGGTATTTGACAAAGATTTCCTTTGTAATGGTGTCTATTTTACAGGTAATTTATCTCACAAACAATACAGCAGGTTATTGACATCTATTATTTGCAGGATAATAATTACTTCTACACGAGTTGCTTACAAAGTTTGTGATAAAATATATATTATATAAATATTACATTGTATAAATAATATATTAGTTAGCCTGTTAAACATCTGTCTAACTTTAGGCATAATGAAACATTATTAATTTGATACATTTTCAAGTTAATTAATTTATATGATTTTCTCATTTGAATTAAATGAATAAATACATATTCTAAGCTCAGGTTTATACAATGTAATTATTTGTGTCATTTTACAGTTTATATACTTTTTATAGTGTGGATATGTATACCATAAAGACACAGTAAGACTATACGGTAGCACAGTTAACATCACCACAATTATAAGCACTTACTGTTAATTTAACTATGTACTCACTACAGTCAAGACATTTAAATGCCCATAGCTATGAAGTATGCAACTCACTACTTAGTTACTTTATATGGCATGATAGTTCACTGGCCACTACGAAATAGGTCTTTCTGATGACTTGGTTAATCGGATGGAGTTCTGCAGACTTTATAATACAGTAATAAATTAATGGGAACTTCAAAATCCGCTGTAAAAGCCTGTAAAATTCATCTGTTAACCAGAGGAATTTTGATTCAATCTTCCACTTTATCATTTAAATGATCTACAAATTCTATTGTTTCATGTTTGTTATATCAATTACAAAACAATGGAATCAATTATGAATTCCCCATTAATCTAATTTTATATATCATAATTGATTGAATAATTTAAATTTTAAAATGGCTACAAATTCGCTCCATATGTTACAGTCTAATTTTCTCTTTCCTTCTAATCATCTATATGTAAATAATAGATCTTTTATTGTTCTGTATATTCCATAAACTTTTAAATTCCATAAGCATAATTATTGTGAGGCACTGATATCTCTAATGTTTATTGTATACATTATATATGTCTATTTGTGTTTAATTTAATTGTGCCTACCGCTTAAGTTTCGTGTGTTAGTCGCGTGATGAGTTTCAATAAAGTAGAGTTAATATTTTAATGGGTCTGGTCATGACTTTGTGCAATGCTCTAGAGGTGCTATGTAAACTGATAACGCTATTCTTGCCGCTAAAACTTTACTTCATCTTGCTATGGGTGGTTATATCCAGAGCTGGCCCACCGAAGATTGAGCCATGCTTAATCTTCTATGGTGCCACCATGAACTTCTCTCTGGATTTAACTGTTTTTATAATGTTTAAAAAATGTTAATGTTTTGAGTGTGTAATTTCAGTTTTAGAGGATAGAGCTAAGACTTCCCACAAAAAATAAACTGTCCAGTTTTCGTTAGGAAGTGCCTATGGATTTTTGGACACGGTACACTGAACAGATCCTTCCTAGCCCCTAACTGAGCATCTTTCTGTAACTTGGTATCAGACACTGTGTCATCGGCTATTGTTTATTTACCCCAGTAGCTTTTCTGCATTCATGCGCATGTTCATCTAGCATTTGTCGATGTCTTTGTTCATGTAATCATTACCTTTACAATCCTTTCTCTCTTTCTCTGATACGACATTTGAATATTAAATAGAATATGTTGAAGCTATGGACTAGATTTTTTACTTTCACCTGCCATAAGCCCCAGGAACGTAGTAGCTTTTCTCCAATCACGAGCAATCACATACGTGAAACAAATCAAATTGGGATGAAATGACTTCTTAAATACACACTTTTTTTTGTTTCTGATAACAAAACAAACTAACAAAGTTAATTAAGCAGTTCTTCACACTTTGATACTGTAAGTCATTTAAAAAACAATCACTTGTTCTTATCTAATAGTGTTATTTACTGTTGGTTAATTTGACAAGTTTTCATTTTAAAATATCTCTATTAAGCTATTAATCTTCAGTTTCTTTTGTATTTTCTCTCTGTGTTATTTTGTGCTGGTAAAAGCGTGCATGAGTGTTAACTCCCTCATAAAGCGTTCAAATTTATAGTCAATCATTGCAATTATTTCACAGCTCGATATTCAATTACTGCGCTAGTGACGGAACACTGCCTCCCAAACCCCTTGTCCTGATCATTGCGATTGGTAACAGAGGGATGGTAGGAGAGGTATGCTCCTTAATAAGATTATACTGAGTCAGTTTTGCATATTGTAGAAAATATATTAAAATCTCTCGATTGAGCTAAATGTTGAATCTACCGATTTCCCACAAATCGCTAGCTCAAATTCTATGGAGAAATGATTGTAAATAGTTGTTGTTTACTTCATCTTGATTATTTCTAATATCTGTACATTTTATTTTAGAAAAATATTATTTTTGACTATATAAATTCTGTAGTAATTTTATCTGGAGATACCTCAATAACACTTGCAGCGCCTTGTTCTTTTAATCATTGGACGGTGTGGGTAATTGCTCTATTTGGTGAGTAGTTCTATAGTCTCATGAACTATGCACCTAAGTGTGTAGTTAACATCGCTCTGAAAGAGATAACAAGTGACGAAATGAACCACTTTAGTCATAAGTGAATTATCCCGTCACCGTGAATCAGAAGGTAAAGAGAATGTAGCGCCAACTGCAAACATAGAGAAATCAATTAATTGTGAGAATATTGGGGCATTATATGCTAAACTGCAGGTATTAGAGGGTGATTTTGCCTTATTTAAATAGTAGCTACTATTAAATATCAGACTGAGTAGCTACACTCACCTTCTCAGGACTAGAGTGTACAGAGACTGTAATATCAGACTGAGTAACTACACTCACCTTCTCAGGACTAGAGTGTACAGAGACTGTAATATCAGACTGAGTAACTACACTCACCTTCTCAGGACTAGAGTGTACAGAGACTGTAATATCAGACTGAGTAACTACACTCACCTTCTCAGGACTAGAGTGTACAGAGACTGTAATATCAGACTGAGTAACTACACTCACCTTCTCAGGACTAGAGTGTACAGAGACTGTAATATCAGACTGAGTAACTACACTCACCTTCTCAGGACTAGAGTGTACAGAGACTGTAATATCAGACTGAGTAACTACACTCACCTTCTCAGGACTAGAGTGTACAGAGACTGTAATATCAGACTGAGTAACTACACTCACCTTCTCAGGACTAGAGTGTACATAGACTGTAATATCAGACTGAGTAACTACACTCACCTTCTCAGGACTAGAGTGTACAGAGACTGTAATATCAGACTGAGTAACTGCACTCACCTTCTCAGGACTAGAGTGTACAGAGACTGTAATATCAGACTGAGTAACTGCACTCACCTTCTCAGGACTAGAGTGTACAGAGACTGTAATATCAGACTGAGTAGCTACACTCACCTTCTCAGGACTAGAGTGTACAGAGACTGTAATATCAGACTGAGTAACTGCACTCACCTTCTCAGGACTAGAGTGTACAGAGACTGAAATATCAGACTGAGTAACTGCACTCACCTTCTCAGGACTAGAGTGTACAGAGACTGTAATATCAGACTGAGTAACTGCACTCACCTTCTCAGGACTAGAGTGTACAGAGACTGAAATATCAGACTGAGTAACTGCACTCACCTTCTCAGGACTAGAGTGTACAGAGACTGAAATATCAGACTGAGTAACTGTACTCACCTTCTCAGTACTACCTTAAATTCGTATCTTTTTATTAGCTATTTCTGTACCTCTTACTACATTTCTATATCAGCTGCAGTATCTCTTACTCTGTTTCATTGTCGGTACGTTAAATAGTTCTGTCTTGCTGGGCGCTATCTATAACAAAAGAAACCGCCGATGCCACTTGCTTCATTTACCCTGAACACACACAGTCACAGTGAACCCATTCGTCAGTTAAATACAGGGTATGGACTAGCTTGCGAAACTAACAATTAGAAGTGCTATTTAATGTCATACTGCTATTGTGAACATCCTTTTCATTTTGGTGATTGGATGTTGTCAAGTTTGAATTCCCTTGTAAAAGCTTAGTTCTTGGTTAAAGATCTGATTTAGCAAATTAGGCGAATGGGTGGTGTTTTGGCGTGTTACACATGCGTCTAATTCACATTGTTCAGCCTTATCTGTTGCACTAATGTCTGTTAATGATAGCTTGCCCCCGTACATCTGACTTATGTTTTTATTGCATGTCGCGAGTGATACAAATGCATCGGTAATACCTTTACTAACGGCTGATTGGATGAGACTTTCCATTGAAATCGTGAACTGCAGTTAAACTTGTTTGAAACTCAGTGTGCGGAGTCAAACGGATAATATTAGACAAAAATAGACAAAATAACTATAATTTCCCATTATCATTGACGAAGAATTTTTTTTAAATCTTAACGTATAAAATGAATATAAATGTTAAGAAAACTCGAGCAGCCTTTTCTCTACTTGCAATTAATGGTATGATAAAATATTTTGATATATAAATTATGATTTGTTTTACAGTAATAATGATCTATCTATCCTATGGAAAAAGTGCTTTCATTTCTGCACTGCTGACAGAGTTACAGTAGCTAATGGTTAATGATGGTATAACTTAGCGAAGTCTTTCATGTATGGCAGAGAAACAGTTTTCAAAAGTAGATTAGAAGGTTAGGGAAAGATATGATCGTTTATTGTCTCTGATTACGCATAAAAAGACTCCTTTATGTAGCTACTGGGAAATATATAAATTGATTTGGCGCTGATGAAGGTATATATTATATTTTGTGTAATTAATTGCTAAATAATCTGAAGTAATACTGTATTTCACCTCTAACTTTTAAAATAATAAATGTATGTATAATGACTCTAAGCTGTTGATGTACTGTCAAAGAAAAGTGTACCTGCATTTATTTTTAGACACTTTATTAATTTCTTATTTCGAAAGAAACTTTACTATTGTAATGCTTGTCGATATTTTATGACTAGCAGAACGAAAAAGTTGTAAGATTTGGAAATTATAGGAAATTAAAAAACTGTGATTTGAGTGATTAGCTTCGTGAGGAAATTTTTTTTGTAGTACATGTGAATAAATTATTTAAAGGAAGTGTTTCTTTGTGTATCAATTAACTCATATTAATATTCATTAAATATATTTTTGACAATGTTTTGATTACTGCCCAAAACGAAAATCACTTCAATTCATCAATATACACGTATTTAATTATTAAATACCTATCATGAAACTAAAGCTTATAAGTTATACTGTTTTTCAATACTTTAAATGTTTATTAATGCTTCATTAAACTTTCTCAGTTATTTCAATTGCATCTTTTATTCGTTCATATGAACAATTGACTTCCTATTTTAAGTTGTTTAGTCTCCTTTGCCTGTACTTAAAGTCACTTGGTGGTAAATATGTTCATTTTATTGATGCTAATTTACATATAACTCTTTCTTATGAAAAATAGTATATAATTATAATTATTTGAAATTTTACTAATATCGACAACCTTCAAATTTTATATCGTTTTAAAGCTTTAAATTGGTTTCCCATAAAACCAATACATTTTTTTAAACTAATCTTTATAACTGAATTATATTTTAAAACTTACTGTATAAAAATTTAATCGTGAATCTTTTTATACTAATTTCTGTAATATTGAATTTAATGAACATTGAATAAATCTGAAATAAGTTGAAGTGATAAGTGTAAATGTATATTTATTTATAAGTTGATACTGTAAATCATTTAATTAGATCAGTAAATTAGATAATTAATTATATCAGAAAAATAGATAATAACTTTTTTTATTTTGATTACATTTTAAAATATTGTAATACATGTAAAACACATTTATCTCTCCATCAAATGTTCAATTTAAATATTTCGAGAACAATGAAATGATTTTTTGCTTTCAATTAACATCCTAAATAAAAATGTAAATAAAAATCTTTTCAGTTTATCCTTCCATTTCAGCTTCCGTGTAACTCAATAAGGCTGAAATGGCATAGAAAAAAGCGCAATATTGGTCCTTACGGTGACTAAATAGGGATACAAAGGAGGGGTGGGATATCGCATTTTAATTAATACTCTATCTACACATTGTTAGTTTAATACAGTTAAGGTGTGTTATTTTAGAGATATATATATGTACTTTTAGTAGTAAATAGCGCTCTTTGGTTTACATATTGGTTGTAAAAATTAATAGTAATGTGATATTTTTACATTATTTCAATTTATTTGAAACTATCATGCATTTTTATTAGAATATAAGCTTTACATTCTTATTCTTCTCATTTTTATTAGAATATATGCCTTATATTCTTATTCTTCTCATTTTTATTAGAATATATGCCTTATATTCTTATTCCTTTCTTTTTATTAGAATATAAGTCTTATATTCTTATTCCTTTCTTTTTATTAGAATATAAGCCTTATATTCTTATTCCTCTCTTTTTATTAGAATATATGCCTTATATTCTTATAATTATATTGATATATTGAATTATTTTATTATTTGGGTTCATTTGCTGATAATCAAAGTAGAAATAATATCTTTTCAATTTAGCTGTTTGTTTTAATTATCATAGGTTTGTATAATTATTAGCTAATGACATTGCACAGTTTACACTTTGGCTGATAGTACTCTGTAACTTATGTGCCCGGCTGTACACACTGCAAGCTGCAAATCAAAGCTGGCTGTACTTTTTCGTCTGTTTAATGGATTTAGTGGCAAAAATTGTGCTCATGTGTATTGGACTTCATTTTTACGCTGAGGAGTAACAAGTTAGATGCAGTTTCAATGGTTGTTTTACATTGATTATTTATACTGCATATTAATCAACAATCACTGCAGATACTCTACTTTTAATGATGCAGTCTATTGACATCAAAATAGGTACTTGGTGATCGGTAATGAATCTAAAATTAAGAATTACTATTGAAAATTTATATTAAATTTTAATATTTATAAATAGTTTTAAAATAAATAAATAGCTACATTTTTTAAAACAACAAAATATTTTTTAAAATATATAAATAAATTTTTAAAATATGTAAATAAATTTCTAAAATATGTGTAAATAAATTTTTAATGTAAACAATTAATTTTTCAAATTATATATAATTTTTAAATTTTTTTTTTTTAAATTAATATATAATTTTTATTTTTATTCTACACATATCATTAAGTGTATCAAGTGACTAATATAATTTCACACTACATAACTCTACCGATAGTACTACAGTACTTTTTACCCGGTCAGTACACGCCACGCTGGGGCGTATTAGTTATCCTAAGCAATACCGTGATACGGTTACTACCATTACCATGGTAATTGATGGTATTGATACATGCTCCGGAGATGCTAGTCGATAGGGCATGGAATGTTAATGGTGATGCATGACTTTTAAACCTCTCCAAAATGGCAAACTAGATGCAAATTGTAAGCGTGGAACATGCAATCTAGGGACTGGATGCTTAATATCTATCTTAGGAATTTCTGTGGTGAGGACAGTGATGATCTTAGTAACTGCTCTCATGTTCTTAGTAACTGATCTCATGTTCTTAGTAACTGCTCTCATGTTCTTAGTAACTGATCTCATGTTCTTAGTAACTGCTCCCATGTTCTTAGTAACTGATCTCATGTTCTTAGTAACTGCTCTCATGTTCTTAGTAACTGCTCTCATGTTCTTAGTAACTGCTCTCATGCTCTTAGTAACTGCTCTCATGTTCTTAGTAACTGCTCTCATGTTCTTAGTAACTGTCTCTTGTTCTTAGTAACTGCTCTCATGTTCTTAGTAACTGCTCTCATGTTCTTAGTAACTGCTCTCATGTTCTTAATAACTGATCTCATGTTCTTAGTAACTGCTCTCATGTTCTTAGTAACTGCTCTCATGTTCTTAGTAACTGCTCTCATGTTCTTAGTAAATCTTGTACAGTTTTTTTTCTTTTTTATTCATTAATTATTCAGGACATCTTGTACAATGTATAGTAAGTACATCATGTACTACATAGTACATGATGTACTACATAGTACATGATGTACTATTTAGTACATGATGCACTATGTAGTAATTTTATGTATTTTATTCAGTTTGTTGTCTATAACTTGTTTCATTTTACTGCAGTTAATTGAATTTATATTGTGTGGTTAATGTATTCTGGTAAGTCAATATTATGTTAATTTAAACAATTGGAGACTTCAGTCTATCATGAAATGCCTATCATAGAATTTTTGTTTATTATATCTACTATAAATAATAATATCTATGTGCATCACATCGCACAAAGGAGGTTTATATTATTAACTAAATGCGTTAGGCATGAATGAGTTGGTTTATTCTAGGAATGCGTTACATTGGCTATAGTATTACCAGTTAATGTAATAGTGAGTGATTATAGTATTGAATTACTCTCTAATGCATTTAATGTGAAACTATATCTTTAACGGACTACTTGAGTATTGAAGTAATTAAAGTCTAATGAACACTACAGTGTCTATTGGTTGGCTCTGCTTTAGTCTATTTCCAAAAATAAATAATTACCGGTATAATTATTTTATATTGTCTGGAATTACTTCCATTGAGTTCAGTGTTGTTTTCATTGTACTTTGGAATGTGCTAAATAAAATAGAAAAGAAATTAGTGAAAAATAATTATTACTCGTCTTTGAACTTTAAAACAATTTTAGAGAGTAATTTGTATAGAATTTTTATCATTATAAGCAGAACTGTGTAAGAAAATATACCTGAGGGTGTTGTGCTCTATATAATACTTGTGTATTTATATACATTTGTTTATTTGATGTCGTGACGTCATACTGCCAATGAGTCATTGACGTCACATTGGATACGAATGTGACGTAGTGACTTTAAAAGTCTCCCATTGCTTTCTTCTTAGCCCCCAGGGGCTCTATCCTGAAACTGTCTGTGGTGAATGGAAGAGAAAGGGGTGGCGTCTCTTGGGCCCCAAACTGTTGTAATTTGAATTATGAATTGTCTGTTTTCATTTTATCATGTTTATTATTTTTTAACGCTACTTGCAGTTTTAGAGGATAGCGCTAGGGTTATTCTCTTCAACTACGAGGTCTTAGATTTTGTGTTAGGTCACTTATTATCCCCTCTTCATTTTCCTCTTCCATCCGTGAGTGCAGCCACTGTTGCTTGTGTCCCTTCTCATCACATTCCTTGGTAAGTGACTGCATTAACGGAGTAGCTTTTCTGCATACATGAACATTTCACCAACTGGCTGTAAGTGACTTTGTTCATGGAGCCACTTTCCTTTCTGATTGCTTCTTCCAGTCCCTTGTAAATTACTAATAAATTCAATTAATTTCATTTCACTTGAAGTCAGCGATATAACCTTTGGTTCCGACTTATTCTTCCATTGCCTCACTATAAATTAGTGCAAGGCTTTCATTTATTGCATCCTTTTTATTGCATCCCTCTCTCATCCATGTCCCTTCTCCCCCTCTCGTTCGTATTAATTTAGGGGTTCTCTTTAATTGGTGGATCGTAGAGGCAGTCCAAATGTAAATGCAATTAATTTGCACCTCATGTAGCTGCAATGTACCTATGCAGCTACATTGGTAAATATACTGCTACATTGGTACCTATACTGCTACATTGGTACCTATACTGCTACATTGGTACATATACTGCTACATTGGTACTTATACTGCTACATTGGTACCTATACTGCTACATTGGTACATATACTGCTACATTGGTACCTATACTGCTACATTGGTACTTATACTGCTACATTGGTACCTATACTGCTACATTGGTACATATACTGCTACATTGGTACATATACTGCAACATTGGTACCTATACTGCTACATTGGTACCTATACTGCTACATTGGTACATATACTGCTACATTGGTACATATACTGCTACATTGGTACATATACTGCTACATTGGTATCTATGCATTTTGACTCTATTCTAAATGGTAGATTAATAGTATTTATTAAATTTCTTTATCAATTAATATCTAGAGTCTATATTCTAGATGAACATATTTAATATATTCAATTTCTACTGTACATCATCAGTACGTTGGCACTTTAATTTAATCTACGGATTTTTGTTGTCTGCCATCACTCTTTTTCTGACTGCATGTATTTACCTACCACTAGGCACTATTTAGGGGAGTGCCTTTCCTTCTCGATGAGAGAATGTTAAATAAGCAGAAGAATGAGGTATGGAAGTTTTAGTGTGGTCTGTCTGTCCATCATATACGGACATGTATTGGTCTTTAATTTGATAATATTCTTGTATATCCCTTTTTTTTAAAGTACCTCTAAGGTTTGCTTGATGAGTCCATATGAATATTTTAATGTGCAGTCGTTCAATTATGAACAACTGAGATGTTCATAATTTTGTATTCCATGAATAATGTACTCTGCGAAATAAAAAAGAAGTTGTGAAGTTAAATCAATTTTTTTAATACATAAACACATATTTTATGTAATATACGTTCAAAGAATATCTTTTTCCCAGGAAATGATTAAATTTTCCCATTTTCTATAAATTCAAATTTTTGACGTAATTCGAAGAAATTTTTCTTTCTTTTGTTGGAATCAATATTTCCACATCAGAGGCCATTGTATTAGAGTTAATTTTATTGTAAAATATGATTGTATTCTATTCTATAAAAAAAAGGTTGAAAACAATGTTTTTTTACAAAAATCATTACTTCTCTAAATATAATAAAAGTCCATAAATTTTGTATTCCATATAAAATGTTACATTAATTTAGGATAGTTCATAAATTTTGTGTTCCATATATAGGGAGTCCTACTGTATCCCATCTATACATATTTCATACTCATTATTTTATATGCAATAGTAATATGAACAAGCTTTACTATATGGTGCTATAGTTGTAAAATATATCGATTATTATTACATATTTTATATGTACAGCAGAAAACAATTACCTTTTCACATTTTTATGTTTCAAAATAAATATTTTTAAACAAAAACAGTGTTCACATTTTCTTCATGAGAAGCACTAACATATTTAAAATAGAGGTATCGATACTTCTTTCTATGTTCAAACTATTCACAAAACACTGTCAACATGATTAACCCTTATGATTAAAAAAATCATATTTTAAATATTGATGATTTGTTTGTATGTATACATATTGATTTGTTTATTCTATCATCAAAAACTATAATTTGTCATTCTAGCTATCAGGATCTATAGGTTTAACATCTGCTACTAGTGATGTGTCCGGTACAACTTTGTTGGTTAAACCTCTATTAACTAACCGATAGATGTTAGTGGATATTAATTGCATTAAAGTAAACCCTATTTTAATAACATCTCACTATAGGTTTTTCTTACCAATAATATCTATTTAAACATTAAGAACAACCGTAAGTCATGAGAATCAATATCGGGTACATTTTGAGTGGGCGTGACACAGCGTGTCTGTAACATGTTCTGTCACGCACAACTCCCATCAGTCACATGCGTGACAGTTGTGTCACGCATGCGCAATGAGTACCAGAGGAAATACATCGCACCGAGAAACTATTTCGAGAGGAAACGAAGGAAAATAGGGAAAGCTGATATAGCAACTCTCTTCTGTTTATTTAAGTATACTATAATTCCCTTCATTTATATTTAGGAGTTACGTAAATTATTCGACTACTTTTTCCAATGTTTCATTTATAATTAAACGTTAATATTACATGATTCCGCTAAAATTTAATTATAAATTAAATGTTAATTTCATAATTACAGAGATCGTTTTTTTAAGTAATTACCTTTTACTTATTGCATACATTTATAAAGTAATTTAACTAACCCATTTTTATCACTATTTAATACCAATAAAACCTTGCCACAAATACTCATAACATAATTTTAAACTCTAATTTAATTCTCATATGCCATTAATATTTTACACGGTATGATTGCTATACAAATGCAGTGTGTCTGATGTATCTAAACTGTAAGCTCATAAAACATACATGCCGTGTATTTATTATATATTACCGGGCTAGGCTTGGATGTGCATTGTGCAATTAAATTTCTATGAACAAATAAATTCCACTGGCCTCCATATTGAGTACAGTCGGTGACAGTAGATATTGCCTGGTGCAGTGTATGTGACTGTACATATATATACCTGTGCACTACATTATATAGCCTATGTACAGGTAGTTCAGTAATTAAAAACTGCACACATAAATCATGCTACTTAATTCTGCGTGGTGTTCTTAAAAAAAGAATAACTGGTACGAAAATATTGTTTTTTTTTATTATTTGATTGATTTATGTTTCTTTTATAAGAGTGAAATATTGCATATGTTCTTTCATGTGAATATTTAATAAGTAATGTCTTGTTTATTAATGATTTCACCATTTGCAAGATTAAGCAAAGGAATTAAAATGTGTATACACTAAGTAGAGTACAAAGTTCTGATACTGAAAATATTAATTGATAATTAATTATATATAATTTCAACAATTGTGTTTTCTATTTTATCAGTCTTCCCTCTAATAAAATGTTCTTTATTTTTCAGGTCAGTTGACTAGAAAAGCCGGTCATTGATGTGAGTTATATTTTAATGTGTTCTATTAATTAAAAATGTATCCCCAATGATCTTTGACAGTTTTTAAATTTCACATTTGCAGATATAAATTTTACTAATTTTAATGTTTGTATATATTTTACTATTGCTCTGGGTGAACGATTGTAAATTTGTAAGATTTGAAAATGATTGAAATTAGAAAACTGTGATCTGAGAATTTTTCATCATGTGGCTACATTTTTCTCTAATAGGTATTACATGAATGTCCACTGAACCAAAATCTATACGTAGTATAATGCCTTCATACTGCTACATAACTAATGTATGCATATAATAATTCTTAGTCATAATTGTAAATTAATTATAATATTATATAAAATAGCATACATTTCATTTAATGTAAAATGTACGAATCATAGAATTTTATTTTAATTAAAATAATATGTAAAATTTTATATAATTTGAACTGAGGCAAAATTTTACATAATGCGAACTGCAGTAAAATATCATATAATTTAAAGTGAAATAAAATATTTTTATTACAAATGAAGCAATATAGTGGCTAATTTGCGCGTTAGTAGACATTATGACATGCATTCTGTGTCAAATCAATGTTC
Organism: Caprella mutica; assembly: GCA_947561585.1. Lineage (NCBI taxonomy): Eukaryota > Metazoa > Arthropoda > Malacostraca > Amphipoda > Caprellidae > Caprella > Caprella mutica. The sequence continues at coordinate 67,766 of CANNZV010000184.1, forward strand.
CAATTTGGCAGATTGTCGCTAGGGTCGGAGTAAAAAATAACTTGAGTAGAATGAAGTCATTCATGACAGCGAAAAAGTTGGGGAAAAATAGGAAGAAAATAAATTTGAATGTCATTCGAAGTTATTGGAGCAGAAAAAAATGACACAAACATGATAGAAAAAAGATAGGAGAGAAAGAGAGGTGGTGTGAGAGAGGTGGTATGAGAGGTGGTGTGAGAGAGGTGGTATGAGAGGTGGTGTGAGAGAGGTGGTGTGAGAGAGGTGGTGTGAGAGGTGGTGTGAGAGAGGTGGTGTGAGAGAGGTGGTGTGAGAGAGGTGGTGTGAGAGGTGGTGTGAGAGAGGTGGTGTGAGAGGTGGTGTGAGAGAGGTGGTGTGAGAGAGGTGGTTTGAGAGAGGTGGTGTGAGAGAGGTGGTGTGAGAGGTGGTGTGAGAGAGGTGGTGTGAGAGGTCACAAGGAGTCACAAGGAAAAGGGATTACACAAAAGACGCCTTACGTCCATCCGAGGGTAATCCCAGTGCAGCAAGTGCACACTTTAGACTCTCAATCAATCTCAATCCTCCCATCTACCAGGTCGGAACTTGGTACATGGGCTTCACCACCAGCGGAGTCAGGGTTTTAGACTCATAGTAGATCACTCTCCCCCCACCTGAACCCTAGGAACTACTCTCAACAAGTGGAGGTCAAACACTCTCAACACAGGGAGCTAGTAGACCATTCTGGGGATCAGGATTTGCCCGGATTAGTTCAGCCTCACACTGATCACGAAACTCACTCGCACGCTCTCACACACCCACAATAAATGTAGGAGTGGAGGGGGGTGGGAATAGTGTCAGTAATGCGACCTCAACCTCTCCCGCCTCGGGAAGGCTCCGGGGGTTTCTCTCCTCTAATAAGGAAGGAATACATTTCCAGCAACCGCAACAGCCACAAACCGTCCCCATGTCCAGAGCACCACCCGTTATGCCCGCTTCCCGCCCATGCCCCCTAACCAGGTTGTCCCTCAACACTTTGCCACCCTACCCCGGTTAGGTAACCAAGGCGGAGGAGGCTACAACTAGGATCAGCGACACAGGAAGAGATTAAAGCAGTACAGGCAAGCCCGTAATAAGGCGCAGAACGTGACACGTATGCGATTGCCTTCAAAAAATCCCCACTAACACCAATGCCCAAGACCTCCCGCTCCCACATATGCCATCTTGCCTACAAGTCCCACACTCAATTGTCCCTTCCACACTTTGTCACCCTACCCCATTAAAACAATGCAGGCGGAGGAGGCTACAAAAAAGATCAGAGACCCAGAAACAAGACAGCGCAGTTACGGTCAGTCCCGAACAGAGATGCATCGTAAGAAAATACTACGACCAGTTCCACGTCAAAAATATACCCTAACGACATTCCACTTGAGTCTCGTGGTGAATTTACCCTTTTACCCTAGGAAACATGATGCATAGCGGCCGTGACCTAACAACCCGTTATGTCCCCCAACCTCCATGGAAAAAACCACCAAGAGGCGTACAGGGTACACTTCAGGAAGAAGGCATATGGAAACACGAAACCATTATGGGGTTCATGGGGTTTTTGTTGCTCAGTGGGAGATCATCCTGCCTTGGCACGAAGAAGATAGTGGAGGTGGTGTGAGAGAGGTGGTGTGAGAGGTGGTGTGAGAGGTGTGGTGTGAGAGATGGTGTGAGAGAGGTGGTGTGAGAGGTGGTGTGAGAGAGGTGGTGTGAGAGAGGTGGTGTGAGAGAGGTTGTGTGAGAGAGGTGGTGTGAGAGAGGTGGTGTGAGAGAGGTGGTGTGAGAGGTGGTGTGAGAGAGGTGGTGTGAGAGAGGTGGTGTGAGAGAGGTGGTGTGAGAGAGGTGGTGTGAGAGAGGTTGTGTGAGAGAGGTGGTGTGAGAGAGGTGGTGTGAGGGTGGTGTGAGAGGTGGTGTGAGAGAGGTGGTGTGAGAGAGGTGGTGAGAGGTGGTGTGAGAGAGGTGGAGTGGTGTGAGAGAGGTGGTGTGAGAGAGGTGGTGTGAGAGGTGGTGTGAGAGGTGGTGTGAGAGGTGGTGTGAGAGAGGTGGTGTGAGAGGGTGGTGTGAGAGAGGTGGTGTGAGAGAGGTGTGTGAGAGGTGGTGTGAGAGGTGGTGTGAGAGAGGTGGTATGAGAGGTGGTGTGAGAGGTGGTGTGAGAGGTGGTGTGAGAGGTGTGGTGTGAGAGGGGTGAGAGGTGGTGTGGAGGTGGTGTGAGAGAGGTGGTGTGAGAGGTGGTGTGAGAGAGGTGGTGTGAGAGAGGTGGTGTGAGAGATGTGGTGTGAGAAGTGGTGTGAGAGAGGTGGTGTGGGAGAGGTGGTATAGGAGGTGTATTTCTCAATCCTCTTTTCCCACTCTATTACCATTAAATACATTAGTTAGTAGTTAAATCACTTAATGCGATTACACTGTAACTTTTATTGACTACTTCTTATTCTCTTTGTCTAATATTATATCTTGCTATTAAAGTATTGTAATAGGCCTTATTCATTTACATTGCTTCCATTTTAAAGTCTCACGCTTATATATGATATGTATATATCACGCTTATGTGATATGTGTCAATTTATTCAATCTTTGACATATATTGACTGCTAATTTAATAGTATAATATTGTATTACACTCTAGACAACAAATACTATGGGACTACGTGTGTTAAAACATCTTAGCAGAATTGTTAGAACTTCTTTAAGCATGTATATTGTATATATATGTTAAGAAATGGTTAAACAACTTTTACATGTTTGAATATATTTCAACTGGTTGAAAGCATTTGAACGTGTTGAAATTGTTTGAATGTGGCCGGGACATAAGCCATCCCGGACACTAGCCACCTCTCCCCGGTCACTAGTACCCTCTTAACTAGCTAAAAGAGGTAACCTATCTTAATCTAATTAAACTAGGTAGATTGTTACTAACTAACTAACTAACTAACCCAGGCATGGCCTACTTAACTATAGTAGTTAAGTTAACCCTGGAAGGTAGTAACTTATTATACCTAGGTTAGTTAGTCACTAGGTAGTACTAACTAAGATTGGTAGTTTGTTACTAAATAATTAGGTTAGTTTGTACCAGTACTGTCTAGTAGTGTGTACTGGTGGCTGTACTGTCTAGTAGTGTGTACTGATGCCTGTACTGTCTAGTAGTAATTGTATCAGTACTGTCTACAAGTTTGTACTGGTGGCTGTACTCCTGGTCATTACCCTCTCCATTGAAGGCAGTGAATGTAGCTATCAAAGAGAAGCACCTCCACAATGGAGTCTGACGTCACTTCTATGGCATCACGTGACACTCTATGGAATATATCAACACCCTATTCTGCATCATGGGATAGAGTCTACCTATATCAACTCTGTAGCTATGGGATATAGTCTACCTATATCAATTCTGCAGCTATAGGATATAGTCTACCTATATCAATTCTGTAGCTATTGGATATAGTCTACCTATATCAACTCTGTAGCTATTGGATATAGTCTACCTATATCAATTCTGCATCATGGGATAGAGTCTACCTATATCAATTCTGTAGCTATTGGATATAGTCTACCTATATCAACTCTGTAGATATGGGATATAGTCTACCTATATCAATTCTGTAGCTATGAGATATAGTCTACCTATATCAATTCTGTAGCTATGGGATACAGTCTACCTATATCAACTCTGTAGCTATTGGATATAGTCTACCTATATCAATTCTGTAGATATGGGATATAGTCTACCTATATCAATTCTGTAGCTATGGGATATAGTCTACCTATATCAATTCTGCATCATGGGATAGAGTCTACCTATATCAACTCTGTAGCTATTGGATATAGTCTACCTATATCAACTCTGTAGATATGGGATATAGTCTACCTATATCAACTCTGTAGATATGGGATATAGTCTACCTATATCAATTCTGTAGCTATGGGATATAGTCTACCTATATCAACTCTGTAGCTATTGGATATAGTCTACCTATATCAACTCTGTAGCTATTGGATATAGTCTACCTATATCAACTCTGTAGATATGGGATATAGTCTACCTATATCAACTCTGTAGATATGGGATATAGTCTACCTATATCAACTCTGTAGATATGGGATATAGTCTACCTATATCAATTCTGTAGCTATTGGATATAGTCTACCTATATCAACTCTGTAGATATGGGATATAGTCTACCTATATCAATTCTGTAGCTATGAGATATAGTCTATCTATATCAATTCTGTAGCTATTGGATATAGTCTACCTATATCAATTCTGTAGATATGGGATATAGTCTACCTATATCAATTCTGTAGCTATGGGATATAGTCTATCTATATCAATTCTGTAGATATGGGATATAGTCTACCTATATCAATTCTGTAGCTATTGGATATAGTCTACCTATATCAATTCTGTAGATATGGGATATAGTCTACCTATATCAATTCTGTAGCTATGGGATATAGTCTATCTATATCAATTCTGTAGATATGGGATATAGTCTACCTATATCAATTCTGTAGCTATTGGATATAGTCTACCTATATCAACTCTGTAGATATGGGATATAGTCTACCTATATCAACTCTGTAGATATGGGATATAGTCTACCTATATTAATTCTGTAGCTATTGGATATAGTCTACCTATATCAACTCTGTAGATATGGGATATAGTCTACCTATATCAACTCTGTAGCTATTGGATATAGTCTACCTATATCAATTCTCTAGCTATGGGATATAGTCTATCTATATCAATTAAATTAAAATAAATTATAAATAAGGAGAAATATATAAGGGATCAATTTTCTTATTCATCAGTAATATCTTTATACATATTTTCTGTTGATTTACTATATTTTATGATTTATACTGTTTAACATTGATGTTATTTTTATATATCTTTTCAATAGATTTAAAGGTTTTTTCGGTAGATTTCATTTTAACATTAATTGCTTTTTAAGAAGTTCTTCCTTTTAATGTTCAATGTTTATAATTTGTGTCAGATAATTTCCTAGAGTTAATTCAGTAATAATAAACACTTTATTTTACAGTTACTATAATGACTAGCTTTTCTACTTAAGATTATAGGCACCGACATATTGGCCGGTGCCTTTGTTCTAAGAGCCACTTTCCTGTCTGACTACTTTTTCAAAGTCACTTTTATTTACATTCACTTCAACGTTATATACATATATGATCAACCCTTGGTTATTTAATTACTTCAAAATAATAATAACAAAATACAATTTGGTGTTTCGATAAAAGTTATATGTTTTTTTAAAGTATTTTTTTAATTTTAAAATTATTAATCACATTCAATTCGAAACAGTTTATCTCAATAACTGAATATTGTCAATGTATTTATAGATCCAAAAGTAATATACATTTTAAATGCAATCATCTGTGTTTGTTCTATGTAAAAACATGATTGAAAATTAATTGAAAATGCCATAATTCTGTAAAACGTGGCTCCGTCAATTTTTATTCGAGTATGAAATAAGATTCAAATCAATTTTTCGCTTATGAATAATTATGTTTCATGTTTTAAAGTTCATTCATGCAATTTATTACCAGACAGTTTATGCCATATTGTAATGGAAATAGTCTCCGTGTACACACAATATTTACAGACTTTATTTTTTCCATTAGAAATACAAATGATAATATTGACTGGCAAGCGTGTCTGATATTTTAATTACTTTGTTCACTAGCAACTTTTTTCTCCAATACTCTTGTAAAGTTTTACATCGAGGAACGCCTTGTAGAAATACTTCATAATTTCTTGACTTTATTAATGACTGAGAAATTAGTGAAGTGTGATTAAAAGATTCTATGTTGAATATGATATCCTCTATATTATGAAATATAGAAATGTTGTTTAGTCATTTGAAGAATTTATTTTAGGTTTAATTCAGACGTTGTTTGAAGGGACACTTTCCTAAAATTGTTTCCTTTGAAGTCCCTTGTATTCAGTGTCCTGCAATATGGTAAGGCTCCTTCACTTCGTCAAATTAGAGTGATGGGGTCCTAGCCATAGTAATGATGGATCGGGAACCAGAGAATATTATTTGTAATGTTAATGGAATATTGGCAATTGCAATTACAATGGAATATTCCTTTCAAATATAACATTGAATATTTCTTGAAGACCATATTGGTAAAAAAAATCTTAGATATATATATTTCGTCATAAATTCTGAAGTTATAAATAAGAGATGTTCTTTCAAATATAGAAATTCCGAATTGTAATAACAAACGCTTCTTGTGAAAGGTGGTGTACGAGATTTTCCGGATTCAGTGGCTTTAATCCAGTTTAGACAGTTTGTCCGTCATTTCGTGCGATGCAATTGTGGCGGGTGTATTTTTGTAGCGCCAATAGGTTTGTTGTTGTGAAGGTGCATGGGATTGTTGTGCTTTAATAGCATTCGGTACAAGGGGCAAATAGGGCCTTTCTAATCTACCTAACCCGATTGACCGAGATTGCAGGGGTGAAATGGATGGGGTGCACCCTTTGACAATGTTATGCCACCCAAAGTGAGAGAGTTTGTACTAAGAATGTGGTCAGTAGTGAGGAAAAATATTGACAATCGTGCAAATAAATTGCATCGATAAATCACTTTGATAACTAATTTTTGTTTATTTTAACGACATTAACTGTTTCAAAAGGAATAAAGTATAGTATATAAAATATGTGTAATATATCTCTAAACATATTAATTATACGTCTGTGTTATAATAACTCATTTATCGCCTGTAATCAAAACTAAGCGAATTGTCTTCAACAATAAAACAAAGCTAGATTTACCGGGTAATTTAGACTAATATTAATCGTAAAAGTTTTATTATATTATTAACTAAAGTTAGTACATTATTGCAAATAAATTAATTGTCAGTTTCATGAACTATTATCCAGAAAGAAAGTTATGGTGGGGCCATAGAAGATTATGATGGGACATCAATAACCTCACTGTAACTTTATTATTGGGTATGTTTCTAAGTTTGAATATACTGGAATTAATGGATATGATTAACATTGGTACATATTATATAGTTAGGTTACATTATTATCATTAATTAATTCACGGTATTCATAATATTGTTGTTAATATTATTATATTGGTGTGAATCTGTTTTGAATTAAATATATATAAGCTACCATCATACATTGAATGTTATTTCAATTTTATCATAATAAGCATATCAATGTTATTGAAAGCGGTTCATGAATTGGAAATTTATATTCATATATTATCTCTGTGTTCCGAACTTCTTCGACAGAATGAAATACAGTCGTCGAAATAACCTCAGTTCTATTTGGTGGGTGTTTCACATATACTAGGGCAAGTTATGAATTATCGGTCGGTTTCACATCTTCGGGCATATAGGGAGAACGATACAATTATAATTATCTTATTTATTCTAATTGCTATCCATGATACCCTATTCGTATTATAATAATTTAGCCATAATTTTATACATAGCTAAATTACAAATTATTTACCTGTACTTATTTCTATGTGTGATGGTAGTTGTTTAAAATCCTCTTTGCGTGTTATTTTCCTTTTCGAAATCTTGGGTGAATTGAAGTAAATGGCAGATTATATCATTGGGGCATTCCGAGAGAATTTGAATACTCTTGAGAATATTTGCTATCGACTCACTGCTTTACTGCATTTTCCTCTCAATTCTCCCTGCTGAATAAATACCAACAGTATTGGATTATGCTAAATTATTCCAGTTTAAGAGCCATGCATTCATATAGTATTCTATCAGGACTCTATAGCCAAGATATTTATTTCAAAAGTGTTTCTTGAATTTAAGCTTCAATACCACCTGAAAGGTTGTCATTTTGTTAAAAAATATCTTTTAGTTTATTAGATTTGTTTTACTAATATTGTAATAATTGAACGCTAGGTCTTTTTTATAATGTTATATATTATTTATATCTACTCTTAATTTCCCCAGTAGATTTTGCATGGGGTTAAGAAATAATAATAAAAAATAACTTCTAGATCATTAAATAATAATTTTAATTCTTTTCTATGCGTGAAATCTGTTTTATATCAAATTATTTTCTGAATTATTCTGATATTGTTTTTTTTGTTGCATCATTTATCTACTTGATATGAATTCTTGATTGTGAAATCCTCCAATAAAAACAGTTTATTTCACTTTAAATTGATGCGAAAAGATATGATCTATCGAAGATGAAAACCCGGATGCATAAAATGTCACCAGCGCCTCATTTTTGCCTCAGTTTCCACGTCAAGTCCATTAAATCCCTCTCGTTTTCCCCTCAAAAAAGCATCCTCATCCAGCCCTCATATTTTCCCCTTGAATTAGTTGCAAATCTTTTTAGTTTTTAGGACATTGTTCCCCTTCTTATTGTCTTCAGAGGGCACCAAAAAGGACTGGAGATGTGTCCACTTTTTGGAGTTTGGTCCTCGTTCTTTTTTCTTTGCCTCTGAGGGACTTTTATTAAGCTGCTAATACTCCACCAAAGCTGGTGAGGGTAAGTTGCTCTTCCCTCTATAATTCTATGGAACTAACTAATGACTGAGACAGGTTTGGATTGCTATGTTCACATGCAGATATCTTATGTCATATCCAGGTTTGTGAACATGTTTCTAGATATTAGTTCAGGACTGTCTCTCGTGAAAAAGTGCGGTTATGTAAATGGTGGTGCAACTTCTGACAGTTTTGAGGGTAGCATCTGTCTTCAGTTCGCGTGTCATGGAGAGGACTCTCGAGAAATATTCTATTTATAAAAAGTAATGCTGAGTCATAGGACATCTTACAGTGTCTTGATGTAGTCATTATATCTACACTTTGTCATTCCGCTTATTTATTTTCATGAAATGTATGTCACTTTTTTCGTTCGTCTACAAATCCAAAATTATTATAGTCTGATCAATTATGTAGAAGATAATCTATTTATATCTCGATCAAAGTTCATCACTCTTAAATTACGAAAAATGGTTGCCTTCAACCATAGGTATGAAAACTGGTTTTCATTGCAAAATTATTTTTATTTAAAATATAAATCAATTCGTGTTTTACCTCAAGCGATCTTGAATGCAATTACAAAAAATTGTAAATTTACGTTTAATTGACGTACTCTTTCCTCAGTGCAGTTCCCTACAGTGATATCTCCTTATTTCTAAAGTACTCTGTAGTTATCCTGACCAGCTGAACATTGTTTGACCATATGTCCGGAAGATCAGTCTGCTTGTCCGTCCCAAAAGCGTCTTACTTTGCGAGCGGTTCGTGTTCGAAGGTCTTATATAAAAGTTCTGGTATTACCTATCCTGCGGTGAAAAGTTTGCGAGAGGAAGCTCTTGGCATTAGCTGGATGGCCCATTACCAGCAAAGGAGAAAGAGCTTTTCCGGATTTTCCTGTATCTCACTTCCTCACTCTTATTTATACTCTGGAACTTCAGATCACGTTTATCTCCAAAGTTTATGTCCAGAATTTATTTTCGTTGTTATTGTAGGATATTTTATAAACTCTCCGACAGTTCGCTTAATATATGAAGTTCCGAAATGGTGATGGGAAAAAATGTTTTGTTTGGGCTTCGCGCAAGGAAGATTTAGCTAGGATTTGCTGCTCAGAGTAATTATGTAATTGAATAAAGTTCTTTTTGCTGTCTAAAGTTATTGGTAATCCTACTGATCTGGTATAAGATGAATTATTATTATTTTTGGGATTGGGAAGTTTGTGTAAGAAGCTTTTTTTGAGAAGCTCTTTGAATTTTTTTGTTATTTATTTAATAAAATGGTGCAATCATTTGAATTATCAATACGTTATTATTTATGAATATATTGGTTCAAAATAGTACACACGTCACACAGCAATCTTCAAAGGCCACTCTCCAATCATCTCTTTTCTAATAACATCCAATCAGCATTCATGTGCTGATCCTTCCACAAAGGTTAGATTAAGACTCCCTTCGTCCATGTACGGCCCGACTAGAACATACCTCTTAATCTGGCTTTGGAACAGACTTCTAAACCTGGAACAGTCTTAGTAGTCATGACATTGATTTAGTAATGGTGAAATTGATCTTTCACGTCTGGAAATGAATCATCAGATGATAACTTTTTTAGATCTAATCTTATTTTACAGTTTCGAACATAATAAATAGATTGGATGGATATTTCAATTCATACAATTATTATTATCTGACATTTTTAATATATTATTAAAATCTGACATTGATATATAATAAAAGTCCAAAATCATAAAATTTAAGACATGAAGAATTTTGAGTTTTTTAGTCAGGTTTGTGTACCATTTTTATTACACTCTGATTTTTTTATGTTGCTTCAAGTTTTGTCTTTATTACTGTTAAAAATTCATATCCATGCACTCTAACTTATTTCAAGAAATATGCGGTGTGCATGGCCACATCCCTAAATAGTATTCTGATATATAGCAGGATTACTTGAAATGTGTTTCAAATCAAAAATATTCTAGAAGAAAGAATATTTTCCAAGTAATTTTTCAACCGTACAACGATTAACGGAATAATATGAATACGCCATATCTGCTGGAATAGCGGACAGTTGATTTCTGTAACGGAAATGGAAAATACAAGGTTATAGAGCCAGATTCATATTTGTACCCAATTATCTTCTCAGTCTCATGATTTTTCGAAGAAAAGTGCCTATAATTCAATTCATATCATTTCAATAGACTGCTTAATGTATTATGCTCAGCTGTGACCTCCTATAGCTTTAACAGACCTCCCCACTTGACACAATTGGGCTTATCTTGCAAATGCAAATGCTTCCATAGGCAGCTTTGCAAAGGTCACCTTAATCCGCTTTCCGAAACGCAACACGTATTGCAAGCCCTCCGTAGCCTGGAATAGGGATGTACAGTCTCTATCGGGAGATACGGGCGGGATAAACTGTTCGACTGTCATGCGAGTTACTGTGGATGTACGACACTCCCATGTATAATATTGTACGGCTATTCTGACTCTATAGAGACTGATGTATTTCAATTCTGTCAATATAAAGTGTGTTTGTTATTGCTTAGATGAATAAACAAAATGGTAATCATTGTGGCTATATTGGTTACAGTTTGATGAAATCTTTATTTAAATGATATCTTTGGGATGTATCAATCTTATAATTTATTTATGATTTGATGATACACAATATAAACAAGTATAATTGAACTCATGATAAACTTAGTAGTTATAGTATGTATATATTTTATTCCTGTTATTTTGCTTTTATCAATTTGTTACATGCGATCGAGGGAATACCCATCAAAATTAGCCAATTCCATCTCTATGCCTAGCAACTCTCAGTGCAAATTAAGGGGCTGTTTGTCCGCTGGTTTTCTTTAATTAAGCGCACTCCCTGAGGAGCTCCTACTCTGATGAGGTCTGAGAGAATACTGATTGCTACTGGCTCATGCACCTCCCTCCTAAGCTTCCAACCGCAGAGAAAGGGATTCAGCAATCCGCTTGGCATCAATTGTTTCAATGAAAAATCTTTCCAAAACAAGATATTTTGAACAGGTGACAATATTTATATTGCTTACCTACCTTTCCATTGGATATGCGATGATATTTATTATAATAGTGTTTATAAATTATGTGCAGTTTTCAGATAATTGTGTGCCGTTAATTATGATGTTAAAGATGGGATTATATGAATAATATTGCAACAATCAAATTATTATTTATTGAATCATTATTTTCAGAATACTCCTGACTTTTCGTGTTTTCCAATATTGTTGTTTGATTAGAAATTATTGGTTACATTTCATTCAATTTATTTTAAACTTACTTTGCCAAATTGAATATTGATTGTGTCAATTGGGTTTGAAGAATTATCAGTCAAACAATTGTAAACTGAGTGAAAAGTGATAGTAGAACTGAAATAAAGAACCGTATAATTTGCATATAATTTGACTTGTACTAAAATTATGGTCTATATTGTGTCTAATATTCATGTAACGAGTTCTAAAATGTTTTTCTATCGGTATATTATTTTGCCTATGTACTTACACAATATAATAATAAGCCAAAAACCTTTTCATTATGCCAAAGTTTCTGAATAGCATGGAAGTAACACAAAGGATGCACAAACTACAATGCTTCTATTGATACTAAAAGACAAATTGCTGGAACATAATCGTGCAGAAAATTTCATCGTGAAATTTAGGAGATATAAGCCTAGATAGTTTCTTATGCCTCCTGCTTTTTATGTCTTTTCTTTCTATGTGGATGTTGTAGAGGACATTTATGAGGTGATGTTGGAGGTGATTATGGCTGTCATGAATTGGCTCAATGGACTCCTTTTCACTGAAATCTTAAGAGTCATCGCTAAGTAGGGGTGATCGGTTACCCGTATCGAATGGATGCCCACGTGGTGCTCAACCCGCCCCTACCCACATGTTTGAGATTAAAGACCATCCATACTGCTGCCATTGTAGATAATTGTATTTTATGATTAATGGAATATTAGTGACAGTACGCTACAGTCTGCATAATGATGATGCAGTTATCTATGTGGAGACCGCATTAAGTAGAGTTTTTTTTATACAGGGCTTCTGTTGATAACTGCAGTAACTATCAGAAATCAACACTATTTTTTATTGGAAAATGGTTGTAATGGTAATAATAGCAACAGGTTCTGTCTCCTTACACTATATATTACAGTGACTATGTCAGCACCAGGAAATAGTCTTTTTATGTCCTGACTACACAATGAACGAACTTGCTACTAGTGACACAGGCTCTATTAGTGGCTTCGGCTGATGATTCGATTGGGAGCATTTTATACTTGATTTTTATTTTCGATTGAAATAATATGCAAAGAGAATTCAAAAGGAGATTTATTAAGCAATTGAGAAAAAAAAATTGATTTCTATAAAAATATAAAAAGTTATACATTTTTTAAAATATTTTATTATTTATTTTGAAAAATTGTTGCAATTGTGTGATGAAGAATTGTTCATTATTTTACATAAACTATAGGTGGATGGATCTTTACCATTTTACAGACTATTTCTATCACAAAAACAGATAAAGTTACACAATTTAGAAAGTGCACGCAGTTTGTAAGGGGAAATGTTCACATTTTTTTCTCCTTTCAATAGAGTGAATATTGTATGCATGTACATACATCTCTACTTTTCAATGCCATTCATGCTCTTTTATTTCCCTGCTCAATATTATATGTGATATTTATTTAGAAAAAACCCTTCACTGGAGATCTGAAGGGCGCATTGAAAAGATTATTAAGAACTCTTCAAATCTGCGCAATTAAACTCTTCAATTATTGATTAGTGAATGAGCTTCGGATTCATTCATTGGAAAGAAAATGAATGCTTGGCAGTAAAACTAGAAGAATAATTTATACATTAATGAATGTTTTGACGGACATCTTCTTATCAATATATTGGTGAAATTATTACGCAATCTTAGTATATGAAAATGTATATATAGGTGTTTTTATGCTTGTAATTATATATACATAAATTACTGCAAATTACACATTTATTATATATCAAATGAGATTTATTTATTTCAATTTATTTATTTCACAGTAATTTTTCTATAAATAAATTGAATATATTAACGCTGAATCAAAGCACATAGTTACAGTAACACAATCAGGGTATATATTTTGTTATTCTAGGTATTGAGTGAAGCATTAAATAATTCCTAACTTTATGTAACTTGATTTAACATCATTATTTTAACTAATAAATTATAATTCATTGATTCGCTATTATATCTATTTGTATAGTATAATTATTAGCTATTCGATATTATAGAAGAACAATATTGTAACATATATTATTACGTAACAATATTTTTTTATTAAACATTTCCTGGTTTAAATTTTTCGTTCTGACATAGAATTTCTAAGTAAAAAAAAATACTATAGTTTCCTAAATAGTATCAATTTACTCCAATTCTTTTAGTCAATGGTTATATAGCCCCATTAATTGATCCCCATATTGATTGTATAGCGGCCACTCGTACTCTATAGCAATCGATTGGTAGATTTCGAGCCCATATCTTTAATTAGTATTGGCCTATAGACCCTCTACACTAATTATAGTCACACTCAACAGTTATGGGATGGAAAAGATTGAACAAGGAATTATCACCGTGAATCTGATCAATGTGATGCTGATATACGGAAACTACTTTCTATTAGTTTGTCAATATTAGTTTATTTAATAGAATTCTTTTTATGTTTTAAAAATAATAATAATGATTTTTGAATAGTTCCTTTTTGTGTAAAATAATAATATATGTAAACTTATGTAGTGTCAGGCAATTGAATCTAATTAAATAAAGTTAAAGTATAATAAAAACTATATAAACTGTGTTTTCAATTGTAAACTATGTTTCATAAATGTCGCCAAAAGAAAAAATCAAGTTTAGTAAATGTTACATATATAGCTAAATATTGAATATGAATATATCCATAAATAAATATATCGTAGTAGCATGAATATAGTGCAGTATAAATGTAATATGTATAACACTTTTCTCAATGCTCGATGTGAAGTGTTTTTAAATAATACTTCTTTTATTAGCTGTCCCAGTGACTAGGTTAAAAATAGCTCACTATTTATTTTCAAGTCTCCAACCACTCGTAACTAACTATTAATAGCAAACTTTGATCACTAGACCTCTGCATTTATTCATTTTATCCATTGAATTAATAGGAATAAATGATAGCTGGTGCATATTTTAGTGCGGATTAATTCTTTTTCACTATTTGAAAATTGATGCCATATGTAATATACACAGCTCTCTGTTAAAAGTTCTTGTTTAAATTGGTTTATGTAGGTGTTTATTGAGCTCTGCAGTGATTTTAGGAATCACAGTCTTGCGATTTGCTCTAACTATTCTATTGGAGTCCGACGATCGCTCTTAAATAATTTTGACTCGGACATACATATGCTTTGCTGAGGCCGTTTTTCCTTCTCTTTCAAAGGTAGTCATTACTTTAGAGACAGTAGCTCTTGTAAAGCCAAACATTCGGACAGTTTCTGCTACACTGTAGCGCCTCCCATACGAACACCAACTGTGTGGCCTCTATATATGAAAGTCCGAAATGTTGCTGTTCTTATTAGGTTATAAGAATAACTAATTTCTAATATCATATATGTATGTAAAAGCAACTACTTTAAATAAATAAACGTATCAATTAAACTACAAAATATTAAAAATGCTCAGTTTTGCTTTTCTGCAATATGTTCAAATATTTTGAGGCCAGAATTTTAGGCCTTTTCATTTTTTGTGTGTAACATCACTCTCAAGTCAGTATAATTATTATACACGTACATGTCTAATATTTGTTATATCATTGCATGGTAATATGTTTCATGCATGTAATGTTGTATTCTCTATATACTTAAGTTAATAGTATATTATATTTTAATTTTAAATCTCCGCTATCTCGCTTTTAAATTATTTTGGTTGTTTCTGAACACATAAAAGATAAATTAATTGATATTTTAAATGTTATTTTGCATCTCATCTCCCCTATCTCTGTTTATATCTTAATGGAAAGTGCAAGTCACGATATATCACTGCTATTCTTACCAGTAAATTTGTGTAGAGCTTTGTATATAGTTAGATACTATCTTCATTATATTTCGTCTCTACTTGAGTTGGAATTAATTTGCAAAAAATAAATTAGTAATTTCTTATTGTTTTACAGTGACTTCCCCTATGTGACTTTTGTTTCAGTGATTCTTGCCATGACTTTTGTTTCAGTGATTCTTGCCATGACTTTTGTTTCAGTGATTCTTTCCATGACTTTTGTTTCAGTGATTCTTGCCATGACTTTTGTTTCAGTGATTCTTGCCATGACTTTTGTTTTCAGTGATTCTTGCCATGACTTTTGTTTTCAGTGATTCTTCCCATGACTTTTGTTTTCAGTGATTCTTGCCATGACTTTTGTTTCAGTGATTCTTTCCATGACTTTTGTTTCAGTGATTCTTGCCATGACTTTTGTTTCAGTGATTCTTGCCATGACTTTTGTTTTCAGTGATTCTTGCCATGACTTTTGTTTCAGTGATTCTTCCCATGACTTTTGTTTTCAGTGATTCTTGCCATGACTTTTGTTTTCAGTGATTCTTCCCATGACTTTTGTTTCAGTGATTCTTGCCATGACTTTTGTTTTCCCAACTCATCTCGCAATCCACTCATCAGCAAACAGTCCAATTATTTCCTCACACTCGAGTGGGCTCGAGTGGACGGAGGGAGGGGACGAACTTACGAACAGCGCACTCCATAAGCACACACTCGAGCAATCGCGAACACAAACTCATGACTGAAATCTGAGCACTAGATTGGTATCTAGCGACAATATTCTTATGAATTCACGGGTCGATGCTATAGCTCCTTATATTGATTGTCTGTTCATGGAAAACTGTACCAGTTTCGAAATTTCTTACAATTTGAATGAATGTAGTTGGAAAATTTCAAGTTCGCTTCCCATAGGGAAAAGTTGTGGTGGTTTTGTAGAAGATTAAGTATAATACACCCTTACTCTTCGGTTGCCTTAAATAATGTAAACATCCTCTGGGATAGGGTTCATATTGACCCCTTTGTATTGACCCCCCCTCTACCTTCGATTTCTGATGTTGTAAGTAATATCTCAACCCTGGTTGTAGAGGGTTAGCCCTGGGGTCAGCCTAACCCATTTACCCTGCACGTGACAGTGTGTGTGCACCGTGTACCCCCAGGCCCTTGTCTCGGGATCAATTATTACTCTTAGGACATGCTTGGAACATGTTTCGGACATGTCTGCTCCAGGCACAATGAAACAACTAAGACGTTTTCGCTTTCTAGTTTTAGTATTAAACTATTGGTAAATACTATGAAGAAACAGCAGCTACAAATCATGTCGTAAATTCTCATTATTTTCCTGGAATATACAAATAATGTTACCTTTATTTAAAATCATTACTGATGGCTACCATTGAAGTTATTTGATGTTTCTATTTATTGTAAAGTAATGCATTGTAATGTTTAGTCGGTAGGTGGCGCTGTTAACCAAATGTAGGGTCACGGCGGGAGATTTTATGTTTATTTTATAGTCAAGTTATAGTACTTCAGAGCTATATTGCTCTACAGTCTTTTACACGAGTGTCTCCATTTCCTATCACTATATTAATAATACTCTCATTTGTTCTGCATCATTATCTAGTTAATTCTAAAACAATACGACAATGTTAATTAATGATTAAGCAGATTCTTACCAATTAATTTGTGTATGACTTAAATTACATATCACTTAAAATCATTTCATGCATCTATGTATTTGGTACAGTGTGTTGCACTTATCATTTTTATGCTTACAGTTACGTTCAACAGTACTGAATCATTTAGACCAGGTCATGAATTTTATTGCTAGCCATAAAGTTGTGTAGTCATTCCAATGAATAGCAGCTCTAAATATACTAGAATTACTGGTGTTAACACTCTTAAACTAGTGTGTGAATGTACTAGAATTACTGGTGTTAACACTCTTAAACTAGTGTGTGAATGTACTAGAATTACTGGTGTTAACACTCTTAAACTAGTGTGTGAATGTACTAGAATTACTGGTGTTAACACTCTTAAACTAGTGTGTGAATGTACTAGAATTACTGGTGTTAACACTCTTAAACTAGTGTGTGAATGTACTAGTATTTACTGGTGTTAACACTCTTAAACTAGTGTGTGAATGTACTAGAATTACTGGTGTTAACACTCTTAAACTAGTGTGTGAATGTACTAGAATTACTGGTGTTAACACTCTTAAACTAGTGTGTGAATATACTAGTGTTATACTAGTATTACACTAGTATTTACTGTATTACTTCCTATTGTTTCTGATACATCTTTTATAATATCTGTCTCTAATTCTCTCCTCAAGAAATAAAGTAATTTTTTCACTATGGATTATTACCGATATGACATCAGTGCTTTCGCTTAAATGGAACACATCGGAATTATGTAATATTTTCCATTCTACTCGGCCTGGGAATTGCGCCATGATAATTTAAGCGGATTAGTATATTTTTGGCAGAGTGTTGCCGACAGTACGGTCTGATTGAGATAACTTATTTTATTGAACTGCATTGCCTCTAGCAGAGCGCAGCTATTATATAATGCATCCACTGAGTTCAACTCTCCATTTTCCTCTTTAATCCATTACTGATGCATAATTTGTTGTGGCAGACGAATTGAAGCACCGAGTAGCTTTAATGCAGACATGGACTTTGTTGATGATGATATAGATAAGTTTGGGTAATTTTCTTTCATGAAGTATATTCTAATTTTTTTTGCGCAAATTACTAAAGTTTTAAAATAGTTTATCATGTATTTATAGTTACTTTCGCCATATATTAATAGATGCTATCTTTGCAATATTGTGGAAAGTTATGTTTTGATCTGATTTGTTTATAATCTTGTTATTCGCATGACTCACGAGTATTCAACCAAATAGCCTGGAAGTTTTTGGAACAATTGGTCGTTATCAGATGACTATTTGATTAAATTTTGGAGCGATCGAGTCAAAGGTCAAGGTCAAGGTCATTAACACGATGACTACGTATTGGTACACATCTGTACCACTATGTATATTACTGATAGTCTGATAGACTTAGTGGTATAAATATATACCTCTCAATATTTTAAACTCTAAGCACACAGACAATATCAATAGGTACACACAGAGATAGGTACTCAGCTCCTTTTAATATTGTAACACATGTGATACAGAAACAATAGTCTAAAGTTTGAAACTTAGAAAAGTCAGGTAGAATGGAATAGGTTTTGAGAACATGTAGTCAACATGGTAATAGCTCAAGAAATATTGGATGGTCAAGGTCATTTATAAGCGGCGGTGAAGGTATGCACCTGTCCTAGTTCTTCATTTCCATTATATTGTTTGTTTAACTACTAGAAAACTAGATCTTCCTACTGTTCTAGGTATATGGTAAGTTACGAATTGTCGGCCAGTTTCACATGTTCGGTCTTATATTTATCCTTCTTGTTTTTGATGGAAAAATATTGTCTTTAAAAAAAAAAAAAAAAAAAATATAAGTAAAAGCGATATAATAATAACAATTAATTTTTTTTATTGGTCCATGGATACCAAAAAATATTAAAATTAAATAATGATTATTATATCGTTTCTCTTGTATGACCAATAATTCATAACTTACCCCATCAGTCCATATCTTAATATATTAGCTTTATATTCACTCACTCTCCAAATCCTGCCACACTCTGAGACATGGTCAGTGTTATGTGTTTCATAGTGCTACAGGCTGCTGTAATTACCTAACTGTCCTGATTATTTCAAATGTTGCTCTGCTTATTTGCTTTTAAATGTTACAATGTTTATTTGACGTGCGACATCTATTTCAGTGCGAATGTTTTATTTGCACAGAGAATAATACGTTTGAAATGTACGTCTGGAGTTAAATTAAATATAAATTTAGTATACCATGATTATCATAAAATGGTTTAGTTTGGAAATTATGTAGTATTTAACCATCATTTAATTTTTATTATTCATTATATTTTGCACTTTTGGAAACAACAATAAAAAATTAAGTTTGATAGATATGTACTTGCATATATTATTTTAATAATTTTATTTATTATTTATTTTGAGAGTAATTTCTTACCTAACTAACAACATATACCAAATTAACTTTAATTAAATCGATGTATTGTAAAGTTATATAATGCATGCAACTACAATTGATGTCATTTTGATGTTAGTTAGACTTACTCAATCGAATTAGGAAGTTAATCAGAGTAATTTCTATGTCCCTCAGTAGTTACAGCAACTTAGTGTGAACTCTATTGTAAATTAAATAGTCTGAACTCTATTGTAAATTAAATAGTCTGAACTCTATTGTAAATTAAATAGTCTGAACTCTATTGTAAATTAAATAGTCTGAACTCTATTGTAAATTAAATAGTCTGAACTCTATTGTAAATTAAATAGTCTGAACTGTATTGTAAATTAAATAGTCTGAACTCTATTGTAAATTAAATAGTCTGAACTCTATTGTAAATTAAATAAACTAAAATCTTCTATGTAATTATTCATAATAATTAACAAAATATATAAAATATTATTTTATGTAATATAATAACACAGTTTATCGTATATATATTTCCAACCGATTGATATCATTTACCATCGTCACGATATAAATAGATTATCGATATATTATCGTCACTTGATATCGTGTCTATAGAATATTAGTTTATTTCTAATTATAACAGATTCTTTTTAATTCATTTTTAATTTTACCATTAATTATTTTTCATAGTTACAATATCCCTTCAGTATTAATTAATGATAAACTTGTACTTAACTTTTTTTTAGTACATTATCTATTATATTTTGTGCTAAATAATATACCATTTACACTTCATCATTAGTCTGATTAATTATGTGTTGAATGGAATATTTTGGAAGTATAATTTGTGTAGATCGTAGTAGTGTATACCACACAGTGTGTACTACACACCACACAGTGTTTACTACACACCACACAGTGTGTACTACACACCACACAGTGTTTACTACACACCACACAGTGTGTACTACACACCACACAGTGTGTACTACACACCACACAGTGTTTACTACACACCACACAGTGTGTACTACACACCACACAGTGTGTACTACACACCACACAGTGTGTACTACACACCACACAATGTGTTCTACACACCACACAGTGTGTACTACACACCACACAGTGTGTACTACACACCACACAGTGTGTACTACACACCACACAGTGTGTACTACACACTGTGTGGTGTGTAGGGCATGCACCTTACACACTGTGTGCCTCTCTCATTCAGTTAATTTTCTTCACATTTAATACCTAACAAGTGACTTGTTGGGAGCTTCCGTTTTTTTATTGCTTACTTGTACATGCTATAACAGAATAATAAGATAATAATCTATTACTAGAGGTTGTCTTTTTACGCCATTTAGGCTTTAGTATTTAATTGCAATTTTAATACTATGATAGGAGACACCAATTATTATAATGGAAGTTTATCAATTCATTACTTACTGTTATCTTAAATATTTTATAATTAATATCCTTAACTCGTTAGTCTTGTTTTTAATTGTTGTTTTATCTACATTCCACAGGTACGTGCAGATCTACTTTCCAAACAGCATCTACAGTGTGTATGTATGTATGTATAGCTAGTTAATATACGCAGATTATATTTATTTTGCCATGTTACAGTATTGATTATGTTATTCGCGTTAAAATAATTAAAAAATAAGTGATATTGTTTTGGCTTAATATCACAATTTAAATTGAATCTATTTTCTCTTTAGTTTTACATCAAAATATACAAAGGTTTATTTTATTGTTCCCTGATTACCGATAGAAACCTTTTCTAAGTTAGTTTCTAGTAACAACTATGTGTTACTTTTCTTTTCGCAATGTTGAACATGTTTCATCATCAGGCACAGGGTTCTTACCTCTGACTCTACACTTCCTTTTAGCCAGTAAATTGGATTATCTTCACATCTACATCACCTTGCTTTTAACCTTACAAGGGGTGGTTAAACAGTTACAGGGGTTGCATTCACCTTACTTCTTTACTTTTAACCCTAAAAGGGGTTTTTAAAACCTTTAACTAGGATTGCCTTCATAGTGTGCAAATTTGGACATATTATAGTTTCTTTACAGTTTTGCAGCTGTTTATTTAAACAGAAAATGATTGTATCCACTGACTTCTGATACAATAGTTTGTGTAGTTTTATCGTAAATACATAGGGTTTTGTATTATTATCAATAGGTGCATATTTGTAACCGGAATAATATACGTACATTGTACATTTATTAATGTCGATTTTCCTTAGTCTACTCAAATAATTAAAAAATTGTTATGAAAATTTAAACACTACCACTCACTAGAACCATTACCGTACACAGTACCATTACCGTACACAGTACCATTACCGTACATAGTACCATTACCGTGCACAGTACCATTGCCGTACACAGTACCATTACCGTACACTATCACCGCTCACGGTGTCAGTCATTGTGTCACAAGGGGTCAGTGTTTTGCTTATCTTCACTAGGTATTTTTTATCGTTGACACAGTCCACGACACCTAGTTACTTACCTAGTTACTTACCTTCTTACCTAGGTACCATTTAAATACTTTGAATAGCTCTATCATGAAAGGAAGCGTCAGTTATCGGGTCAATAGACGTGTAACTTACTAAGAAGGAAAGTGATTCTTTTTATACCAATGATACAGGTGGTTATTATTTAGGAAGGGAAATGTTTTACTTAAAGGTAATATTCTCTTGTTTCCTTTCTATTTTTATATTTATTGAAATATTTATAATATATATGAATTTCAATAACATTCTATTAAATTTGTACACTTATTTATAAAAATGATATCTAAAAGGCACACAATTCCCATAGATATTTTTTAGTGACAGTGTACATTTGTCAGTGTCTGTACAATGTTGTCCCTACCATGATATGTTAACAGTACTGACGGGAGGAAATTAGGCCCATGATATGGGGGTGGAAGTGGGGGGGGGGGACTGGGGTGGGGGTTATAAATAT
This sequence comes from Caprella mutica, assembly GCA_947561585.1. Taxonomy (NCBI): domain Eukaryota; kingdom Metazoa; phylum Arthropoda; class Malacostraca; order Amphipoda; family Caprellidae; genus Caprella; species Caprella mutica. The sequence continues at coordinate 90,402 of CANNZV010000184.1, forward strand.
AGAATAAAGGAATATTAGAGGTGTGATAACGAAAGAGATATGAGAGTACAAAATATAATAATCAAAATGGAGATCATTGTAATAAAAGAAGAGGTAGTTTCTAAAAAGATAAATAAAATTAGTTCTATAATATAAGCCAGGTAAATTATTGAAAAATATTTTTTGGTAAATGAATAAGTCATATAATATAATTATTACATATTTTCTAAATCATATCACAAGAACTAAGCAAATAATGTGCTGTATGTCAAGTCTATATTCTTTGCAGTGATAAATATTTGATATTATTTGGATAAAATTTTAATATTAAAAGTCTTAATAAAATGTAAATTTAATTCAATGTACCTATTCAATAATTAGTTTACCACCTTTATTGGACATTTCTTGTTGACTTAGGAATACTTTTTTTACCTCTTTAAATGTCATCATAATGTCGAAAAATGCCAGTGTTCTTATTAGTGTCATGTACTCATGTCACAGCATGTAATGTAGTGTGATATTAATTCATATGTACTCATGCTAAAGCAAGTAATAGTGTGATATTAATTCATATGTACTCATGCTAAAGCAAGTAATAGTGTGAAATTAATTCATATGTACTCATGCTAAGCAAGTAATAGTGTGATATTAATTCATATGTACTCATGCTAAGCAAGTAATAGTGTGATATTCAGTGTGAGAAGTATCTCATTTATCGTGGGAACAATCTACATTGAATTCAATGAATTATCTTCAGTCTGCATGTGTCTAATTCTTTAAGCCTCTGTATCTCGTTATTTTATTTATTTTATTTTATTGATAAACTGTGAAGACTCTGTTAGGATTTATTTATTTTATAAAAACAACATTATTAATTAATCATATAGGATATTGTAGCTCTCATCTATACGTTACTTTAACTATATTTCAAATCATTTAAATCCAATATTTAGATAAATTTATCAACATAGATGTTGTTAACCCCTTAAGGCATCTGTTCAGTATATCCCCTATAAAATTGTCCCCTAGCTGTTGTTTCTATAGTTTATTTATCTATAGAAACAGCAATCAATTACTCACCTGTAAGTCTGTAATCAATAAAGATGATCAGGTAGTTGCTCCCTATGCCCCTAGAAAGGTTACAGCACTGTCATACCTATTAGGAGTGAAAAGGAACTAATTAGTGAGGGGTGTATGGTCTATTTGTGTGCAATTATACCATTTAAACATTTAAAATTATTACTATATTTTCTCTTGTCTTTTTTATTTCCTTTTCCATTCATCCCATCACTTCCCATTCATCCCCATCACTTACCATTCATCTCATAACTTCCCCATTCATCCCCAAGAGTTCCACTTCATCCCCATCACTTCCCCATTCATCCCATCACTTCCCATTCATCCCCATCACTTCCCCATTCATCCCCTTCTTTTCCCCTTCTCATTTTAATGTATTCGTGTTTATAGGTTGTAATTTTCATGCAAATTGTTCAGCCCAAACATAATTTATGTAGATGTCCATAAAGTTTTTCTTATTCCGTTTACATTATTCATTGTTGCCAGGAGTACAGTTACTCACCACAGTCTGCTACTGTCTACACATTAATTACTGCCGCAGTACACACACGAGTGACTGTTTCTACTTAAAGTTACCCCTTTAAATGTTATTCACGTGTCTGGATGTTTTCCTAAGTGACTCATTTGCTTTAGTTCATCATACCATTCAATATTGCACCAATAATGTGCATGATTCAACTATGATTTATTAGTTATTTGTGCTTTCGTTTAATCTGTAGATAGGAATAGTGTGTGGGTGGTTAGATACACTAGTGTACTCTCATTGGTTACTGGGTGAGTACACTCTTGACCTTACAAAGAATCTATTGACACCATTACGTACTATCTCATGCATAATTAATTTACATTAAAACACGCTATAAAAACTTTCTTTTGATAAAATAGTTTTTAAATTCCTGTGCATGTTCTCCCAATGAATTTAAAATATTGTGCTTTATTTTCTTTACTTCAGTTATTGTTGTGATGGTAAAGTAAACCAATCAGTTATTAAAATAATTGATAGTGTTATTTATTAGTCTCCTGTGAATTAGTCTGCTAAGATAATCAACTCAGTGAGAGTCATACCCCTGAACTAACATAAAGCACTTTATAAGAGTAATATTGTAGTTATATCATTGTACTGTAGTTATATCATTGTACTGTAGTTATATCATTGTACTGTAGTTATATCATTGTACTGTAGTTATATCACTGTACTGTAGTTATATCATTGTACTGTAGTTATATCACTGTACTGTAGTTATATCATTGTACTGTAGTTATATCACTGTACTGTAGTTATATCATTGTACTGTAGTTATATCACTGTACTGTAGTTATATCATTGTACTGTAGTTATATCATTGTACTGTGGTTATATCATTGTACTGTAGTTATATCATTGTACTGTAGTTATATCATTGTACTGTAGTTATATCATTGTACTGTAGTTATATCATTGTACTGTAGTTATATCATTGTACTGTAGTTATATCATTAGTTTTTCTTCTTTTTTTGCAATTTACAGTATATTGATAAAGGCCCAGTACGTATCACAGTTTAAATACTAACCTAATAACTTCATTGATAAGTTATCACTCACTATAGTTCCTAAGATCGTTCCATTACAAGTTTCTGTACTGTAGTTCCTTAAGATCGTTCCATTACGCACCTTATAAGTTCCAAATCACACCACCCCATACCCCACCCCATACCCCACCCCATACACCACACCATACACCACCCATAGTTCCCCTAACTTCCACCTCTCATCACTAGCCCCAAAGTTATTTGTTTCCTCCCATTAGTATGAGTTTCCTGACCCTAAACAATGCAGCTCATCAGTGCCAATGCATTAACCCCTCATTCTACAGTAAACCAGTTTGCTTACTTAGTTTCAGTGACTTGATGCGATCACTAGCACCATAAAGAGTTAATAAGTTAATTGTTTTGTCACTCACATATACATTTTTTTATGATCACGTTATTTTGTGTCAATTCGTTAATCACCATGAATAATAAAAGATACAATTCGTCCACTGATTAGATATAGTTCTTTGTGACTATTTGACATTTTAATTTCATTAATTAATATTTTTTTCTAATTTAAATGTTGATTGGTAGCCACATATATATATATATATATATATAGTTCAATATATCTTCAATAAACATAATTTACATTTCATTTATAATTTATATTTTTTTAATGTTCCATAATAATTTTACTATCAAAGGAACATTTCCAACCAAAACTCTCACTTTGGTAGATTTTGATTTTCTCCGTTACTGCCTTCACAGATTGCTGAAGGTCATATTTTAGGCGACATTAATTTATTTTTCAGTCATCTTGTTATTCACATGACTCAAAAAGTAATCCACTAAAATTCCTGGAATTTGGTGTGATTTTTGGTCAATGTATAGAAATCAGTTGATAGATTTTGGGAGCGAGCAGGTGAAAGGTCAAGGTCATTTATAAGCTTCAGCGAATGTATGCGCTCTACGAGTGCCCATTATCTTGTTGTTTTGATATCATTGTCATTAGCCTTAGTGGTAAATTACCCGCATGATCCGTTTTATTCGAACATTCATCTCTCATCGGTCTCTGCCCTTCAGAATCTCCTGTAATCCAATATGTTATAATCCTTTTAATCATAGTTGTTATAATCCCCATTAATCATAGATGTTATAATCTCCTTTAATCAAAGATGTTATAATTCTTTTAATCATAGAAGTTATAATCCCTTTAATCACGCTATAATCCCTTTAATCACGCTCTAATACCTTTAATCACGCTCTAATACCTTTAATCACGTTTTAATCCCTTTAATCACGCTATCATCCCTTTAATCATCCTATAATCCCTTTAATCACGCTCTAATACCTTTAATCACGCTCTAATACCTTTAATCACGTTTTAATCCCTTTAATCACGCTATCATCCCTTTAATTACGATATAATCCCCTTAATCAAGCTCTAATCCCTTTAATCACGCTCTAATACCTTTAGTCACGTTATAATCCCTTTAATCACGATATAATCCCTTTAATCACGCTTTAATCCCTTTAATCACGCTCTAATACCTTTAATCACGTTATAATCCCTTTAATCACGATATAATCCCTTTAATCACACTTTAATCCCTTTAATCACACTTTAATCCCTTTAATCATAGCTGTTACCACAAGTCACGTTGTCTCTACTCGTCTCTCTTAGCCACAGTGCCATTATTAATTTGCCTACAATGGCAATAATAAGAAGTGTAATATTGCCGTAAAGTGGCATAATGGCGTCGTTAGGTGGCGTAATATGTTGTTTGGATGGCGTGTCACGTGGGGAGTGAAGCCGCTCAAAAATATATTAGATTACGCTGACATCAGCACAAATTTGACGCTTTATGTATTGTCATCACTGTTATTGGTGGAAGAATTTATTGCTATGCAGATACATTAATATTAAAGAATATGAAGCCACAAATTAAATACATATATATATTGTAGCTAAGTATATGAATCAATTCACATTTGTTGAAAATATATATTACAAATTCAGATCATTTTAATTCGTAACATTATATTGTTGTAATTTTGGTTAAAATGATAACTAATATTAACATATATCACCCATTGTTATATTCTTCTACATCCCCGATATTAATCCGTTATCACTTTATCAGTAACAGCTACCGTCTCTTATCTTATGTATATGTACTTATAATTAATTAAATTATTATATTATTCCAGTCAATAAAGAACTACTACCTTAATAGCAAGTTTATTAAATTATATTCATTTATTATTTTCATGATGCAACTTTTTTCTTATTAATAATTTTAAACAATTATCCTCAATAATTGGAGAGTGAAGTAAATACATACTGTATATCTACAGGGCCGTACACACGTAGGGTTTTTAAGTCTTTCCACCAGACTTTTTGCTAAGCTCCTCCTACTTTTTCCACAAGAATGTAAGAAAAAACGATATAATAATTTATTATAGTTGTATCCATGATACCTGCAGGTATCATGGATACAACTATAATAGATAATAATTATTACTTTTTTCTTATATTCTCGTGGAAAAAGTAGGAGGAGCTTAGCAAAAAGTCTGGTGGAAAGACTGAAAAAAACCCTACTTGTGTACGGCCCTTTACACTCAAACGTTAATTAGTTTAGTTATAAAGCCTGCTACTTAGCGTACAGCTCACTGAGGCTATAGTACATTGTCTATAGTGTGTAAAAGTGTCTATAATGTGTGTCACTGAGTGCCTTGCCTATGTATGACTCAATAGAACACATAAATGTTAAGTGTGTTAATGCCTATGCACCTTGTAAAGAAGAATGAAGAGTGTGTCATTGATGTTTTGACACACTTATCACTTTAAAAGCAGTGTACTTTATTACTCTGTGTTTAAATGAAAGAAACTCCATACTAAATATTATCATACCTGTAAGTTTAGTTTTTAGGTTGAATTTACAATACTATTGAAAAACAGTTATAGTTGGTTATATTTGTTTAGTCTTATATAGTCTTGTATAGTTTGTATATAGTTATTTGTTAGTTACAGTAATTGTACGGTTGTTAAATTATTACAATCCAACCAATTTCGATGCTTCGAAAAATCAATTCTACGTAAAAAAAAAAAAACTCCCAAAAAACTCCCAATGTGAAAAATACTCACATATCTACGGTGACAACAACCCAATTCAAGTTGAATATCACCCTATTCCTACCGGGAATAGAGCCCCATTCCTACCGAGAATAGAGTCTCATTCCTACCGGGAATAGAGTCTCATTCCTACCGGGAATGCAGTCCTATTCCTACTGGGAATAGAGTCTCATTCCTACCGGGAATAGAGTCCCATTCCTACCGGGAATAGAGTCCCCTTCTTACCGAGAAAACAGTCCTATTCCTACCGGGAATAGACTCCCATTCCTACCGGGAATAGAGTCGCATTTCTTTCGGGAATAGAGTCCCATTCTTACAGGAAATAGAGTCCCACTCCTACCGGGAATGAAGTCTCATTCCTACCGGGAATAGAGTCCAATTCCTACCGGGAATAGAGTCTCATTCCTACAGGGAATACAGTCCTATTCCTACCGGGAATATTGTCCTATTCCTACCGGGAATAGAATCCCATTCCTACCGGGAATAGAGTCCCATTCCTACCGGGAATAGAATCCCATTCCTACCGGGAATAGAATCCCATTCCTACCGGGAATATAGTCCCATTACTACCGGGAATATAGTCCCATTCCTACTGGGAATAGAATCCCATTCCTACCGGGAATAGAATCCCATTCCTACCGGGAATATAGTCCCATTACTACCGGGAATATAGTCCCATTCCTACCGGGAATAGAGTCCCATTCCTACCGGGAATATAGTCCCATTACTACCGGGAATATAGTCCCATTCCTACCGGGAATAGAATCCCATTCCTACCGGGAATAGAATCCCATTCCTACCGGGAATATAGTCCCATTCCTACCGGGAATAGAGTCCCATTCCTACCGGGAATAGAGTCTTATCCCTGACGTGTCTCCTCAACCGGAACTGTGCATTCATCTATTTTTCGCACCAACTCCGAAATTTCTTTCAAGAGATCAAAGTACTAAAAGTATAGACAAAGAGCACGGAAAGAGGTGTTAAGAAGTGCCCCAGCTCTTTATGTCTTTCTTCTCTTTGTATCTCTTACAAAGAGTCAGAAGTGTGTGTTAGAGGTGTCAGGCAAGGCCCACTAGATTTCTAAAGGCCTCACCGTAATATATAGCAATGCATTATTAAGACCTCACCATAATATCTAGCAGTGGCGTAATGAGGCAGTCGACTGAAAAAACAAAGAGAAAAGAATCACTTGCGAGGTCTACTTTGAAGAGAAGATATTGTGATGAGTGTCACTCTTCAAATTATACGTGACAATATTGTTAGTTGTAATGTAGTTAGTTATTTGATGCCTTTATTGTAAATTATACGTGACAATATTGTTAGTTGTAATGTAGTTAGTTATTTGATGCCTTTATTGTAAATAATACGTGACAATATTGTTAGTTGTAATGTAGTTAGTTATTTGATGCCTTTATTGTAAATTATACGTGACAATATTGTTAGTTGTAATGTAGTAAGTTATTTGATGCCTTTATTGTAAATAATACGTGACAATATTGTTAGTTGTAATGTGGTAAATTATTTGATGCCTTTATTGTAATTATTATACGTGACAATATTGTTAGTTGTAATATGGTAAATTATTTGGTGATTCTTTATTGTAAATTACACGTGACAATACAGTAGGATTCTTGAATTATCGAATACAAAATTAACGGTGTATCATAAGTCATTGGAACATTTCTATGAAATTGGAAATTTATTTCTATTTAGAATTTTTATTCAAAGAATTGTTCTAACCTTCTTTTTATAGATTACTGTCATATTGTAGAATAAAAATTAACTCTAATACAATGGCCTGTGATGTTGATATCTTGATTCCAACAAAAGAAAGCAGTTCCTCAACATTACGTCAAACATTTGATATTAGCCATAGAAAAATGTGAAAATTTAATTATTTCCTAAGAAAGTAGGTATTCTTTTCCCTTATATTTTATGTATCACATATAAGATGTGCTTTTGAATGAGAATAAATATTCTACTCCGCAACTTCTTTTTTCTTCTTTATTTTACAGAGTACATTATTTATGGAATAGAAAATTTAAGAACTGTACTTTATTGTTCATTGTAATGAAGGTAATAATTTTATTTTTTTTTTATATTTAATTATTCGATATTGAGAAAGAAACTTTATTTCTGTTATTGTTAACAAATTTTTCTTAATAGACATTATAAATATACAAGATACTAAACTTAGCAATTAAATAATTGTTACATTGATTTATTTCAATTTTATATCGATATACCTACTTATTGTAGACTGACTTATCTCTCTTTTTCTTCAGAGTTCGACTTCTTTCTTTCTTTCGAACATAGAATTCCAAATGGTTGCAATCCAGGGAAAATATTATTGTTGGGCTATAGAATATTTTATCACTATAACAAACTTCTTTTGGAACATTTGAGAAATTTCCACATAATACTTTTTAACTGAATATGTCGCTATGATATTGTTTCTATTTACTATATCATTTTAATATTGTTTCTATTTACTATATCATTTTATATGCGTAAAAACCCCTCAATGGGATTTGTCTGCTCACCTTATCAGTCTTTCCCCCTATAATGTCCTTAAATCTCCTTTCTTGAGGAGCGCATCCTTTTAAAGATTTTCTCCGATAATCCCACCTTGAGTGAAGTAGCGTGATGGGGAATGATATGGTGGGGAGTGATAGTGTGGGGAGTGATAGTGTGGGGAGTGATAGTGTGGGGAGTGATATGGTGGGGAGTGATAGTGTGGGGAGTGATAGTGTGGGGAGTGATAGTGTGGGGAGTGATAGTGTGGGGAGTGATAGTGTGGGGAGTGATAGGGTGGGGAGTGATAGTGTGGGGAGTGATAGTGTGGTGAGTGATAGTGTGGGGAGTGATAGTGTGGGGAGTGATAGTGTGGGGAGTGATAGTGTGGGGAGTGATAGTGTGGGGAGTGATAGTGTGGGGAGTGATAGTGTGGGGAATGATATGGTGGGGAGTGATAGTGTGGTGAGTGATAGTGTGGTGAGTGATAGTGTGGGGAGTGATAGTGTGGGGAGTGATAGTGTGGGGAGTGATAGTGTGGGGAGTGATAGTGTGGGGAGTGATAGTGTGGGGAGTGATAGTGTGGGGAGTGATAGTGTGGGGAGTGATAGGGTGGGGAGTGATAGTGTGGGGAGTGATAGTGTGGGGAGTGATAGTGTGGGGAGTGATAGGGTGGGGAGTGATAGTGTGGGGAGTGATAGTGTGGGGAGTGATAGGGTGGGGAGTGATAGGGTGGGGAGTGATAGTGTGGGGAGTGATAGTGTGGGGAGTGATAGTGTGGGGAGTGATAGTGTGGGGAGTGATATGGTGGGGAGTGATAGTGTGGGGAGTGATAGGGTGGGGAGTGATAGTGTGGGGAGTGATAGTGTGGGGAGTGATAGGGTGGAGAGTGATAGTGTGGGGAGTGATAGGGTGGAGAGTGATAGGGTGGAGAGTGATAGGGTGGAGAGTGATAGGGTGGAGAGTGATAGGGTGGGGAGTGATAGTGTGGGGAGTGATAGTGTGGGGAGTGATAGGGTGGGGAGTGATATGGTGGGGAGTGATAGTGTGGGGAGTGATAGGGTGGGGAGTGATAGTGTGGGGAGTGATAGTGTGGGGAGTGATAGGGTGGAGAGTGATAGGGTGGGGAGTGATAGTGTGGGGAGTGATAGGGTGGGGAGTGATAGGGTGGGGAGTGATAGGGTGGGGAGTGATAGTGTGGGGAGTGATAGTGTGGGGAGTGATAGGGTGGGGAGTGATAGTGTGGGGAGTGATAGTGTGGGGAGTGATAGTGATAGTGTGGGGAGTGATAGTGTGGGGAGTGATAGGGTGGGGAGTGATAGGGTGGGGAGTGATAGTGTGGGGAGTGATAGTGTGGGGAGTGATAGTGTGGGGAGTGATAGGATGGGGAGTGATAGTGATAGGGTGGGACCGTGGGGAGTGATGGGGAGTGATAGTGATACGGTGGGGAGGATGGCCATAAATTACGGTCAATATAAATGACCGTTTTGTAGTTTGTTGTATCCGTTAGTTTGTTGTACTGCACACTTCATGATTGTTTAATGACCTGGCTGGGTTCAAGGGGCGGCACGCCCCCCCTACCTTCGACACATCTAACTTAAAAGTGTTTATTTTTGCCTCACCTTAGACCAACAAATTCTAAGACCAGATCTTTTGCTCAAATCTCCTATTAAATTACTGTCAAAACACGTCAAAATTACTAATGTTACGTATCATTTTACAACAGTTAATGATGTTATCTACTTTTAATAAATACACTACACATTTTCGTATAGATAATTTAAACTTTTTTTATTATCTTTATTAAAATCATTATAAAAGAAAACGAATTTTCCTGGGGGGAAATAAACTAATATTTAAATATAATGAAATGTTGATTTAAGTTCTTAACCACTTTATTATGGAATATATACTAACTAATACTATGATGTCGTAAGAAGTAAAACTTTTCACCTCTTTATTTTGTGTGTACCTACTTATGCTTAGGTAAAATTATTTGAATTATTATTTTGCGTGTATACCCCCACTAAATGTTACAGTTATAGGCTTTCTTTTATTTATTATATGATACATAAATTACATCTTTTTCGCCTCTCTCCATTTTCCTCTTCCCCCTTGTTGTTTTCTCCTCTAATCGTTTCTTTTCCCCTGTGTAACCGCAACTGCTACCATTGATCCACACGATATTAATATTTGCCTTTGCTGCTCATTTTGCCTGACTAATTCGCCTGCGTTATTGGCTACTCTTGCCTCTGCGTTATTGGCTACTCTTAGTACTCTTGCCTCTGTGTTATTGGCTACTCTTGCCTATGCGTTATTGGCTACTCTTAGTACTCTTGCCTCTGAGTTATTGGCTACTCTTAGTACTCTTGCCTCTGCGTTATTGGCTACTCTTAGTACTCTTGCCTCTGCGTTATTGGCTACTCTTAGTACTCTTGCCTCTGAGTTATTGGCTACTCTTAGCACTCTTGCCTCTGAGTTATTGGCTACTCTTAGTACTCTTGCCTCTGAGTTATTTGCTACTCTTAGTACTCTTGCCTCTGCGTTATTGGCTACTCTTAGCACTCTTGCCTCTGAGTTATTGGCTACTCTTAGTACTCTTGCCTCTGAGTTATTTGCTACTCTTAGTACTCTTGCCTCTGCGTTATTGGCTACTCTTAGTACTCTTGCCTCTGCGTTATTGGCTACTCTTAGTACTCTTGCCTCTGTGTTATTGGCTACTCTTGCCTATGCGTTATTGGCTACTCTTAGTACTCTTGCCTCTGCGTTATTGGCTACTCTTAGTACTCTTGCCTCTGCGTTATTGGCTACTCTTAGTACTCTTGCCTCTGTGTTATTGGCTACTCTTAGTACTCTTGCCTCTGCGTTATTTGCTACTCTTAGTACTCTTGCCTCTGAGTTATTGGCTACTCTTGCCTATGCGTTATTGGCTACTCTTAGTACTCTTGCCTCTGCGTTATTGGCTACTCTTAGTACTCTTGCCTCTGCGTTATTGGCTACTCTTAGTACTCTTGCCTCTGTGTTATTGGCTACTCTTAGTACTCTTGCCTCTGCGTTATTGGCTACTCTTAGTACTCTTGCCTCTGTGTTATTGGCTACTCTTAGTACTCTTGCCTCTGCGTTATTGGCTACTCTTAGTACTCTTGCCTCTGCGTTATTGGCTACTCTTAGTACTCTTGCCTCTGAGTTATTGGCTACTCTTAGTACTCTTGCCTATGCGTTATTTGCTACTCTTAGTACTCTTGCCTCTGCGTTATTGGCTACTCTTAGTACTCTTGCCTCTGAGTTATTGGCTACTCTTAGTACTCTTGCCTCTGCGTTATTGGCTACTCTTAGTACTCTTGCCTCTGAGTTATTGGCTACTCTTAGTACTCTTGCCTCTGAGTTATTGGCTACTCTTAGTACTCTTGCCTCTGCGTTATTGGCTACTCTTAGCACTCTTGCCTCTGAGTTATTGGCTACTCTTAGTACTCTTGCCTCTGAGTTATTGGCTACTCTTAGTACTATTGCCTCTGTGTTATTGGCTACTCTTAGTACTCTTGCCTCTGTGTTATTGGCTACTCTTAGTACTCTTGCCTCTGCGTTATTGGCTACTCTTAGTACTCTTGCCTCTGAGTTATTGGCTACTCTTAGTACTCTTGCCTATGCGTTATTTGCTACTCTTAGTACTCTTGCCTCTGCGTTATTGGCTACTCTTAGTACTCTTGCCTCTGTGTTATTGGCTACTCTTAGTACTCTTGCCTCTGCGTTATTGGCTACTCTTAGCACTCTTGCCTCTGAGTTATTGGCTACTCTTAGTACTCTTGCCTCTGAGTTATTGGCTACTCTTAGTACTATTGCCTCTGTGTTATTGGCTACTCTTAGTACTCTTGCCTCTGCGTTATTGGCTACTCTTAGTACTCTTGCCTCTGTGTTATTGGCTACTCTTAGTACTCTTGCCTCTGTGTTATTGGCTACTCTTAGTACTCTTGCCTCTGCGTTATTGGCTACTCTTAGTACTCTTGCCTCTGTGTTATTGGCTACTCTTAGTACTCTTGCCTCTGTGTTATTGGCTACTCTTAGTACTCTTGCCTCTGCGTTATTGGCTACTCTTAGTACTCTTTCCTCTGTGTTATTGGCTACTCTTAGTACTCTTGCCTCTGAGTTATTGGCTACTCTTAGTACTCTTGCCTCTGTGTTATTGGCTACTCTTAGTACTCTTGCCTCTGCGTTATTGGCTACTCTTAGTACTCTTGCCTCTGAGTTATTGGCTACTCTTAGTACTCTTGCCTCTGTGTTATTGGCTACTCTTAGTACTCTTGCCTCTGCGTTATTGGCTACTCTTAGTACTCTTGCCTCTGTGTTATTGGCTACTCTTAGTACTCTTGCCTCTGTGTTATTGGCTACTCTTAGTACTCTTGCCTCTGCGTTATTGGCTACTCTTAGCACTCTTGCCTCTGAGTTATTGGCTACTCTTAGTACTCTTGCCTCTGAGTTATTGGCTACTCTTAGTACTCTTGCCTCTGAGTTATTGGCTACTCTTAGTACTATTGCCTCTGTGTTATTGGCTACTCTTAGTACTCTTGCCTCTGCGTTATTGGCTACTCTTAGTACTCTTGCCTCTGTGTTATTGGCTACTCTTAGTACTCTTGCCTCTGTGTTATTGGCTACTCTTAGTACTCTTGCCTCTGCGTTATTGGCTACTCTTAGTACTCTTTCCTCTGTGTTATTGGCTACTCTTAGTACTCTTGCCTCTGAGTTATTGGCTACTCTTAGTACTCTTGCCTCTGTGTTATTGGCTACTCTTAGTACTCTTGCCTCTGAGTTATTGGCTACTCTTAGTACTCTTGCCTATGCGTTATTTGCTACTCTTAGTACTCTTGCCTCTGCGTTATTGGCTACTCTTAGTACTCTTGCCTCTGTGTTATTGGCTACTCTTAGTACTCTTGCCTCTGAGTTATTGGCTACTCTTAGTACTCTTGCCACTCTTCTACTTTGATTTCGAAAAGCTATTAGCTACTTATTTTATAAACAATTGAAAATACATCAGATTGCGAGAAAATTCAGTGTTTCACAACCATATGAAAATAATTGAACTAATTTTCATACAGTTTCATTTCTTATGTTAAATTAAATTTTTTGAATTTTCAGCAATAATTTTTTATATGATCAATATTGATGAAAAGTGTAATTAAAATATTGTTTTTTTTTACATCATTACATTTATTTACATTAAACAATTACTTAGTTTTTCTCAATGCTCTTACAGATATATTCAATTTTTAATTCAATTGAAATTATTCTATCGTTTTTTTTTTCTTATATGACCGAAGATGTAGCACTGGCCGATAATTCACAACTCTTTCTACATAAGTTTCTCTCACGTGCCTGACTATAGCGCGAAATAGAGTCACTCCGTAGTGGCCTGTTAATGCCATCTGGTGCCTGGGTCGCTATCAAGATTAATGCCTGCAGCACACAGCTTGTTCTTTATGTCTCTGCCATACATTTTCATTTGGCTCTCTTCAAGAAGAAGAAGCGTTAATTGGAGCTGGGGATTAGCATTTAACTGGAGTTATTTATGTTCACCTTTGCAGTGAATGTGGCACACTCTTGTTACGGTGCAAAGGATTGAAAAAATTAAATGATTGATACAGTAATTGCACGAAAATCGTCTGATTGTAAAATATGATATTTTAAATTATAATCATTATTTGAAAAGAAAGATGAAGTCTGAGTTTTGGATATAACGTTTTTGCACATTTACTTTGAGGTACGCGCATTATATATTCAAAAGAGTATAATTATTGCTCATTAATTATATTAATGATATTTTTTATTATTTTCTATTAGAATAAGTTCATATGAAAATTATATTTTGTGATTTTCTTTACAGTCAATAAATAGGTTAACATTGTCTCTCTAATATTCAAAAGAGAAGTTAATTAAATAGTGATGGCACCATTTAATATTAGAAGGCATTGTCATGGGATTAGTCTCACTGGGGCCCCTTTGGTCCCAGGTGGTAACCGAGGGAGTGTTAGAAGTTAGAGATGCAAACGAGGTACAAAAATATATGAAAATATTATTGAAAAGATGCACAATGATTGAAAACAACTTTGCACTTTAAACTTGTTAAAAAGTATCGGTCTTATTATCGTTTACCCCTGTGTGTATAAGACTGTGTTTAGGGTAATATTTACTCAGATGAGGTAAATGGAGAGTATATTTCAGTATGCAAACTGTTAAAATATGTTGAGAAGTCTACCCAAATCTCTTCATGCATAATTCAATAAGCTAATTAAATGGGAACCACTGGTAAAAATAACTAGAAATGCTATGGAACTAATGCACTTCCCTCTAGAACTTACCATCACTTATTTTACTCATCACTTGTTTTACTCACCACTTATTTTACTCACCACTTATTTTACTCATCACTTATTTTACTCATCACTTACTTTACTCATCATCAATGCTATTCCTACCTACAGAGAGACTGTACTCACCACCAATGCTATTCCTACCTACAGAGAGACTGTACTCACCACCAATGCTATTCCTACCTACAGAGAGACTGTACTCATCACCAATGCTATTCCTACCTACAGAGAGACTGTACTCACCACCAATGCTATTCCTACCTACAGAGAGACTGTACTCACCACCAATGCTATTCCTACCTACAGAGAGACTGTACTCATCACCAATGCTATTCCTACCTACAGAGAGACTGTACTCACCACCAATGCTATTCCTACCTACAGAGAGACTGTACTCACCACCAATGCTATTCCTACCTACAGAGAGACTGTACTCACCACCAATGCTATTCCTACCTACAGAGAGACTGTACTCACCACCAATGCTATTCCTACCTACAGAGAGACTGTACTCACCACCAATGCTATTCCTACCTACAGAGAGACTGTACTCACCACCAATGCTATTCCTACCTACAGAGAGACTGTACTCATCACCAATGCTATTCCTACCTACAGAGAGACTGTACTCACCACCAATGGTATTCCTACCTACAGAGAGACTGTTCTCATACCTCAAAAGACAATACATGCGATAGTAACAACTTATTATTATTTATTTCACTTCACAGCGGATATTGACACACTCTGTCACCGTAAAGTGCAGTGTTTTGAAAGTTATTTTCAGTGACGGTACTCCTGTAGCGGCCAATCACCGTAATGTACGAAAGTGCGCAGGAAAACCAACTCTCTATGGGATCTTTTGAAAGACTCCTTTGGTTTCTTTGACTACTCACCTATTTATTCTGCGGCCTGCTATTCAACCCTTCAGCTCTTCACTGATGAAGCTTAACCCTTCAGTGGGTGGTGGTTGCTTGATATTCCATCTCTTCAGTTGTTGACGGTTGAGAATCCAACCCTTCATTTATGGTTGGATTTCAACCCTTCACTTTTAATGGTTCGATTTCAACCCTTCAATTGATAAGAGTTCATTCTTCATCCCTTCAATTGATAAGGGTTCATTCTTCATCTCTTCAATTGATAAGAGTTCATTCTTCATCCCTTCAATTGATAAGGGTTCATTCTTCATCCCTTCAATTGATAAGGGTTCATTCTTCATCCCTTCAATTGATAAGGGTTCATTCTTCATCCCTTCAATTGATAAGAGTTCATTCTTCATCCCTTCAATTGATAACTGTTCATTCTTCAACCCTTCAATTGATAAGAGTTCATTCTTCATCTCTTCAATTGATAAGAGTTCATTCTTCATCCCTTCAATTGATAACTGTTCATTCTTCATCCCTTCAATTGATAAGAGTTCATTCTTCATCCCTTCAATTGATAACTGTTCATTCTTCATCCCTTCAATTGATAAGAGTTCATTCTTCATCCCTTCAATTGATAAGGGTTCATTCTTCATCCCTTCAATTGATAAGGGTTCATTCTTCATCCCTTCAATTGATAAGGGTTCATTCTTCATCCCTTCAATTGATAAGAGTTCATTCTTCATCCCTTCAATTGATAACTGTTCATTCTTCAACCCTTCAATTGATAAGAGTTCATTCTTCATCTCTTCAATTGATAAGAGTTCATTCTTCATCCCTTCAATTGATAACTGTTCATTCTTCATCCCTTCAATTGATAAGAGTTCATTCTTCAACCCTTCAATTGATAAGAGTTCATTCTTCATCCCTTCAATTGATAAGGGTTCATTCTTCATCCCTTCAATTGATAAGGGTTCATTCTTCATCCCTTCAATTGATAAGGGTTCATTCTTCATCCCTTCAATTGATAAGAGTTCATTCTTCATCCCTTCAATTGATAACTGTTCATTCTTCATCCCTTCAATTGATAAGAGTTCATTCTTCATCCCTTCAATTGATAAGGGTTCATTCTTCATCCCTTCAATTGATAAGGGTTCATTCTTCATCCCTTCAATTGATAAGAGTTCATTCTTCAACCCTTCAATTGATAAGTGTTCATTCTTCATCCCTTCAATTGATAAGAGTTCATTCTTCATCCCTTCAATTGATAAGGGTTCATTCTTCATCCCTTCAATTGATAAGAGTTCATTCTTCATCCCTTCAATTGATAAGGGTTCATTCTTCATCCCTTCAATTGATAAGGGTTCATTCTTCATCCCTTCAATTGATAAGAGTTCATTCTTCATCCCTTCAATTGATAAGGGTTCATTCTTCATCCCTTCAATTGATAAGGGTTCATTCTTCATCCCTTCAATTGATAAGGGTTCATTCTTCATCCCTTCAATTGATAAGAGTTCATTCTTCATCCCTTCAATTGATAACTGTTCATTCTTCAACCCTTCAATTGATAAGAGTTCATTCTTCATCTCTTCAATTGATAAGAGTTCATTCTTCATCCCTTCAATTGATAACTGTTCATTCTTCATCCCTTCAATTGATAAGAGTTCATTCTTCAACCCTTCAATTGATAAGAGTTCATTCTTCATCCCTTCAATTGATAAGGGTTCATTCTTCATCCCTTCAATTGATAAGGGTTCATTCTTCATCCCTTCAATTGATAAGGGTTCATTCTTCATCCCTTCAATTGATAAGAGTTCATTCTTCATCCCTTCAATTGATAACTGTTCATTCTTCATCCCTTCAATTGATAAGAGTTCATTCTTCATCCCTTCAATTGATAAGGGTTCATTCTTCATCCCTTCAATTGATAAGGGTTCATTCTTCATCCCTTCAATTGATAAGAGTTCATTCTTCAACCCTTCAATTGATAAGTGTTCATTCTTCATCCCTTCAATTGATAAGAGTTCATTCTTCATCCCTTCAATTGATAAGGGTTCATTCTTCATCCCTTCAATTGATAAGAGTTCATTCTTCATCCCTTCAATTGATAAGAGTTCATTCTTCATCCCTTCAATTGATAAGGATTCATTCTTCATCCCTTCAATGAATAATGTTTGATTCCACAACCCTTCAACCAACAAAAGTTAAAATGATCAACTTTACATGGCTGGCACTGTTCAATCGTGTCCCTTCCCAATCTAACCAGGTAAGTGATACCAGGTCACACACACAGCCTATTTCTTTGACTTTTATTCCAGGCCTTACCCTCGAATTTGAAATCATTACCTCAAAGTATTACAGCAATTTGTTCTAAGGGTCTGAAGTGTGTGTCGTAATGATGTACTGATGACCATTGCCTCTCTTTCTGAATTAGATCAGTGGTAGGTATCAGCTCATTCTATGTCTGATGATATCACCCAAAACGATTTCTATTGATGGCTTTGATGTACTACTAAATTAGCACTCAAATAGTGTTGAAGTGTATATTGTAGCATTAATTAGCTACTTTGACAGTCAATGTGACTGGTTTTACTTTCCAAACATTTGTACCTCATAAATTATCATTGGTAGATACTTGAAATTTTTTAACATAACGAGACACTTATTTATTTGATTATTTTAATTGGTATCTAGGATGCCTGCAGGTATCATAGATACCAATTAAATATCGAGTGTCTCGTTATACTAAAAGTTCAAGTATCTACCAATAATAATTGATGAGATACAACTGTTTGGAAAGTAGAACCAGTTCAATTGACTGCTTGGTAGTTCTAGTGTTAGTTAGCTAGTCAATTCACACTAGTGAAATAACTAGTTCGTACCACAATGTTCTCATTAGTTGAAGTGGCTGTTGTTATTAGTTATAAGGACTCATCAAACTTCACAATATTTCCCGATGTTCCCTGGGTAATGGCTATATTATACAACTAATGGTGGGGCAGATGTCAGTGGCCACTGGAACAACAAAACATTGATTTAGCCATTATTTGATGTTTGCGCGGTGTGCTTATTACTTTGTAGCGTGGCAGCGGCCTGCGTAATAATTCAATATTTAGCTTTACTATTATATTGTATTTGCAGCGAAAAGAAAGAATGGCATATAACATTAATATTGGAATATAATTTACTTTTATGTGAATGGTATGGACGGTATACGCCATATTACACTAAATATTTTTAAATGAATTGTGTAAGTATTTAATCGAAATCATGGTTCATTTTGGAATTTTAATTAATATTAATTCAATGGATTACTTTTAGTAAATAAACTAGACCTAAATAGTAATCATTATTTCTACACGGTATAACTGCATATATTACTGTACTTATTTTAAATAAGTCGAAATTAAGTTCAATATTTTTCAAAATTCATACTCCGGGATTGAATTCTCTCCCCCCCAAAAAAATTGTGACGTCATGCCTTAAGAGAAATAATCCTAAACTTATGCGCCCTCAGTTGTATCATGCAAGCATTTGATACCAATATCATCACTCTACGGCAGAAATTGATGGAAGAGATGCAGTTTGACTACCAAAAGGTAGAGTAGATTCAAATTAGAGTTTTGGATTTTTGAAAAGTATTACTCCAGAGAAGGAATTTTGTAACTTAATTTACTTCATTTTGTTGCCCAAGTCTTTTTGCATCCAATGATACCCATAATTTCACTGTAGGTCTAAAATTGATTGGGGAGATACATTTCTTTCACTCCCTTAAATCACGTTTTTTTCCTATTTCGTTTTCTATGAAGATAATGTGATTTTAACCACCAATGACAAATATTCTTCAATCGATGTGTTATGTTTGTATCAAATTTCAAAATTTTACGATGCATAATAAAAAGAAAATCTTGTGGACGATCCCTTTAAACTTCAAAGTGTTAATTTTCCTCCATTAAAAATAGGAAATATTATTTACAATAATTTGAGTCACGTATGGAATCACTTGATGGGTGAGAAAGACTCGAGTCACTCTGACTCAAAATATTGAGCCACTGTTTGAATGAAAACATTGAGCCATAAAGTCTTAGTCTTGAGTCACAGTGAGTCAGAGCATTGAGTTACAGGGAGTAACAGTATTGAGGAGTCACAGTGAGTCAGAGCATTGAGTTACAGGGAGTAACAGTATTGAGGAGTCACAGTGAGTCAGAGCAGTGAGTTACAGGGAGTCACAGAATTGAGTCAGAGCATTGAGTCAGAGTGACTAGAGCTGAGTAGAGCTGAGCGTATTTGCTGTTTAGATATTGATAGGTTTTCTGTTTGTGCTAATTCGTGCTTTGCATTCTTTATTTCATTAGGAGTTGGTGTAATGCCTACCTTCCTATTTATTGGCTCTCGTCATTAGTTGTGTATAATGCAAAGTGATGCTCTGTACTTCACTGCGGTCTCAACTAGCACAACATTAGGCAATTAACATGTAGCAATTATGCGATAGACTTAGCAGTTGGTACGTGATAAAGCTGTTTGGAAATGTTAGGGAAATAATGTAACTTTCTCTGTCTTTGTGTGTAATGGATAATGACATTAATATTCATTTATCTTTAAAATTTGAACAATTTTATATGTCATAACATCTACCTAATGAAATGATGTAACCTGAATAACGCTTCGAAAGATGTAGGTACAAATTTTGAAGTTGTTTCCAGGGATGTTGATTTATTTATTTGTTTTGGGTAAATATAACATTATAATTTTTTAATCTCAAACTGTATTTAGACAGGTGCTAGTACATCCACCAAGCCAATTAGCTGATAGCTAGGCAAAGTGCTTTATGCGCTGCAATGACTGGTGTTAACCAGTGATTTGGCTCTGATGTATAGGCTTACGTGTTTATATTCATAGAATAATTCATTAGGATCTGGAATGTGTAATTCCAGTCATTGCCGTGAATGGCCAGGCTAATGCTCTAATTCCATGAAATATTAGCCAGTTAAGAACATCTTGGAATGACATTCTCGTGTGGATACTAGAATTAGAATGTAGTTTATCATTGCTGCTGGCATTATGATTTAGATCTTCCTCATTCAAATTGAATACAGTGTGGACGCATATCTCTTAAATTATCATTCTTTGGTCCAGTCGATTTATATTTCCGGAATGAATGACTGAAGGAATTATTTTTTCGGCTGCTGTATAATTTTATTGTGATTTACTGCAGCAGCCGTGGGTATAAATTTTATTTCCATTGAAAGTAATAGCCTATCTATCGCTTAAATTTGCTTTAATAACAGATTTTTCATTCTATATTAAGTCGCATTTATTACAAATTTAGAGATTGCCTTTGTTTCATCACAGAAGTATACCTTCAACTAAATAATAAATTAACTATGTTTATTGAAGAAATTGCGTAGTGTAGTCGATGTACTACACATTTTACACTATATAGCCACAGAATGTACAATAGGACACTTTGGTAATAAATCCATTAAATAATTTGAGTCATTTCCATCCAGTGTTCCGTTTTGTAAACAAAATGAGTTTCTTCATTTAATTTACAAATATTATTGTGATGTCTTTCTACTGCTAAGGCTGATCATTCTAATTCAAACAACTGCTGTGTTATATATGAAATTATTGGTTCCTCTATCTAATATATATCTTACGGGCTTATTTTAAAATCTGTAGGCTTATTTTAAAACTGTGTGCTTTCGAATCACGAAAATTACGCATGTAGGTTACGTTCCGAATTATCAGTCGGTTTCACATTTTTGGTCAGAGAAGAAAAACGATATAATGATAATTAAAATCCAAATTAAATAATCATTATTATATCGTTTTTTCTTCTCATATGACCGAAGCTAGTGAAACTGACCGATAATTCGTAACTCTCCCTATTGACATAACCATAAGGGTCTGTTGGCGAGGTAGCTTCATTGGTTGTTTCTCTGGATTGGTGTAGGTGATTAATGGTTTCTTCTGGGTAGACCACGGGGTTACTCTCGTCAACAGATGTAGGGTTCACTGCATCGTTTGTCTCAGTTAGACTTTATTGAGTTAGGATACAGCCCTCGGAGTGACGCAGATATTTATATCAGCAGTGTCAGAAAAACAAATTCTGGGACATCCATTTGTCAGCTAGTATGTAATCAGTTTATTAGGAGAGAATCTAACTGCATTTCTTGATGATTTAGATTGTTATTATTTACAAGCACTTTTCCTGATGATTTAAATTATAATTATGAGATACAAGTGGTTTACCTGATGATTTAGATACAAATGTTAATATTCTTTTTTACCATTTGTGTTACTTCTAATTGGGTCAAATATGAATTAAAATTAAATTGGTACCTCTGATCCACCACCTGTTGATTTAAATCATGTGATACTGTGATTTATTAATGCTAACAAATCTAATGTATATCATTTAGACGTGATCAATAAATTAGATTTATCTACTTTAGCAGGCTCCTCTCCACCCCCCCCCCATCAATTACCATGTAGGTGTGTGAGTGTGTTTGTGTGTGTGTTTGTTCTTTGCTGTCCCCCTCGGACAGCTTCCGTCCCGGCAATGGCTCTTTGAGTTGCTTGGCGGCAAAGAGTGCTCTGAATGCTTAGTGTTTTTGTGCAGGGGAACAAACTCACTTGATTGCATTTGGGGTGCTTAGAGTGTTAGAGACTGCAGTCTCTGCTTGTACATCAGATAATGTCAATAGAGAACTCTTGAGTTGCCATCTAAAACATTCACTGGTTTTTTTAAATGTCCATTTTAAACTCAGATATAATGGAAAGTTGTTCATTCACTATTATGAATTTTTCAATAATAGCTATTGTTTATTATTACGAACATACTGCATATTGTAAGTTTCTCTTGTCACAGTCATATATGCTTGGGTGCTTAAAGATCTATAATTCATCAGTTCTTTGGTCTTCGATATCTGAATAAACAAGTGGTTTCGGATCCTATTCCAATATCTTCTCTTATATTACCACCTGACGGTGCCGATTATTGCTCAAAGAGCGGCTCCATTTACCAACCAATCCCCGGCTAATCTCGGTAGCGTTATGCCTAAGTCCGTATCAAAGTGTGTTTCTGCAGATAGTCCTAATGCTAAGCCACTTCTGAGCTGGCTCTCTTGCCAAGATATGACTACAGTCTTTGCTCAAGCGTTTAGAAGCTGCTTACGTCGAGATGAATCACCGTCTGCCTATCCTCTTTCCAGTCAAATGAAGCAACAGCATGTCTGGGGTACTTAGGTACACTGGTGGTGTGGATTGGGGATACGGTGGGGGAGTGGATGCATTGGATTGTGGTACTCAAACCATGGGGGAGAGTGGATGCATTGGATTGTGGTACTCAAACCATGGGGGTGAGTGGATGCATTGGATTGTGGTACTCAAACCATGGGGGTGAGTGGATGCATTGGATTGTGGTACTCAAACCATGGGGGTGAGTGGATGCATTGGATTGTGGTACTCAAACCATGGGGGTGAGTGGATGTCTAATAAAGTGAATTATCGGTGCTTTTATTTTGTAGAGAGTGACTACCTATCAGCTCGGATTGTTTGTTTTTTGATGGAGTTATTAGTACTTTCTGGTTTAAATGTTTGTACTCGTTCGTATCAGATTGATAATCTTTATCACAGTGATTATTATGATTTGGAGTTTAGTAATTATCTTTCATTTTAAATTTGGTGAAATTAATACAGCTAATTATCTAATTAGTAGAAGTAGAAAAACAGTATTATCCTATTCACACTCAAAATCTAGATTTTAGACTGAAAGTAAACTGGACTATTATTTATAACTCAATTGCAATTATTTTATAAGGTTATATTTCTTCTAGCTTTATTGTTCTAGCTGAATGCTTTATTTCTTTCGCTGTGGGCTGTGTTGCGTCCCATTTATGCTAAGTGAGCTTTTGATGGGCGATTCTGCGTGGCTAATTCGTCCATTGACTCTGAAGCCGTAAAGCAGCTCTCCATTGAAGTTTGCGACTTTACAGTTTATATCTTTCAAATAGATTGGAGGGGAAATATCCTTTCATCCTTCGGAGGTGCTTCTCCTTTCTCAATGGAGAGCTTCGTAAATGCGCCTCTAATCTGCAGCTTAAGCGCAGATAAACTCCCGCCAATTATTCCCGAACGCATTGTGAAATATTGAATAGGGTTATCACATTTTGGTTTGGAGGAAGTTGTTTGACTCTGAAGAGCTACAAGATCATTCTTTGGCACTTCCATAGATAGGGAAGCTAATGAAGCTGTAAATTATCTAAGAATGACACTACTGGTTTAAACTGTCAAACTGATTAATGTTTTGCTCTAAGAAAAGCAATTTTAAATTTTGATCTCGTAGCAGACTTCTCTTCCTATTACTTACACTTACTGTATTGTGGTACATTAATTTTGTCGAATAGGCATGCATTGTTTGTACCGAGTAGACGTACATAAATAATGTCATGTTACGTTACATCATTAATTCAATATTTCGAGGATAATTCCCAACAGATATTCGGAAAACACGTGGAAAAATATTCATCTAATGAACTTGTTTAGAATTATTTTGCTCACCTTCATCACTTAGTTAATTGAGTTGTGTCAGCTACAGCGCTAATCAATACTCAGTGTAGCATCTCCGTATCGCAGCAGATGATGTCTTCTTCTACTTCTCCCACTTTTTCTTATGTTCTCTCGTGACAAACTTGAAGAAGGAGATGTTGGTAATTGAAAGTTTTAATGGTGCCTCTTGGATGAAGTTTCTCTTGAAGATGGGAAATAGGGATGGGAATTGGGTGTCAACTCTTGTATTGGGTGTCAACTCTTGTATTGGGTGTCAACTCTTGTATTGGGTGTCAACTCTTGTATTGGGTGTCAACTCTTGTATTGGGTGTCAACTCTTGTGTTGGGTGTCAACTCTTGTATTGGGTGTCAACTCTTGTATTGGGTGTTAAATTTTGTATTGGGTGTCAACTCTTGTATTGGGTGTCAACTCTTGTATTGGGTGTCAACTCTTGTATTGGGTGTTAACTCATGTATTGGGTGTTAACTCATGTATTGGGTTGCAACTCTTGTATTAGGTGTTAACTCATGTATTGGGTGTTAACTCTTGTATTGGGTGTCAACTCTTGTATTGGGTGTCAACTCTTGTATTGGGTGGCAACTCTTGTATTGGGTGTCAACTCATGTATTGGGTGTCAACTCTTGTATTATGTGTCAACTCATGTATTGGGTTTCCGAAGTAATTATTTATTTTGTATCTGGCGTAACTCGATACGTTTGAATCGGTTAATGATTTGACCATTAGAAATAATTACGAGTGTCCATGTTGATTACGCGTGGCAGTAGATTTAGAGATTCACTGCATATATTTACTTGTATCAACGCTTCAATAGAATATGTAAAGTCATAACATGAAAGATCACCATCAATCATCCTTCTGATAAAACTTCCTCCAATTAAACTAATTATGTGATATATGAATGGAATAACATGGCGGCCCATTGAGCCAATTCTATTGGATATCGAGGTCGGAATATAAATCAACATAACTTACTAGAAAAGTCCCTGAAAGCACCCGTCCACTAATGAAATTGCATCTTAAAGTCTCATTAAAAGAAGGAGAGCCCTTCTTTTCACATTCGCCGATGATTTCCGACGTTGTAGCTCCAAGTTCTTCGTGAGTTTTTCAAAAGAAAGTTAGTTTTTTTTGTGAGTTCACCGCTGTGCTGCGGCCATCGTATGTTTAATCATGCCACGGCCTGTTAAAGATCAAAAGAAACTTAACTTGCAAACATTTTTGCCTACAAAACTTTTAGATGGAAGATGCTGGTGCTGTTCATTCATCGATGGAGAGGACATCTTTATACTTTAGTCAATTTAATGAAGTTAACCTTTTTTGGAAGAAGACCTACTTTTTCAATGGGTCACTTATTTACCGTTTGACGCAGGTGTAAGGACACGTAATAATGATGCATTGTGTGTCCTGTGATAATGATGATGTATGGCACTGATAAGTTGAAACTATTTCTATTGATATACGCTAGCATGATTTACAATCTGAGTTAGTTATAGTAATGACATGGTAGTGAAATTTATTGTTATTAGCATATGACAGAGGTGGACCTGGAACTTTAGATCTTCATGAAGTCCGATTGAATAAAGTAGTGCATGATGTGCCGATAGGTTCTAAGACTGACGCTATTTCCATCTATGGAATTTTTCGAAAACGCAACTTTGATCTATGGCACCCGGACCTTTCATCATTATTTTAAATGTGTGCAGAGAGAAAACTCCAGGAGAAGAATTTTCATTTCGTCCCTTATGATTTATCGTGTGCTAGGGGGTTCGCCGATTATTTATGGCTGGCACCGACAAAACTCTTCGCTTCTGAAATATGCTAATATTTATACACGCTTCATTTAATTGTGACAAAGTTCTATTTGTTTCTGGTACGCCACTTATTCTGCTTCTTCTTTGAGGGGCTAGAAAGGTTTGTGGAATGTTTTCAGTAGTGGCGTGGTGGAGTGTTCGAGATTTGCTGTCTAGGAAAGGATATTCATGGTGAAAATCAATTAATGTTTATGGGAAAAACTAATAGCAATTGGATGCTTGTTAATATGACCATATCATCATACATTTGAACATTTATATGTTTACCTTGTATTCTAAACTGTATTATTTTAATAAATATTTGGCATTAGAATGTTCATGAATATAAGAAATAAGCTATGATTTCGAAACAAAGTCTACTTAGCTACAGCATTGTAATATTAATATTTAATATTTAAATGCATCTAAGCCTGCCTATTAATAGCTATTTGAGAGTATGAGTGGGTGCTGCTTTGCCTTATGGATAATTACGTACCATTATATTACTTTTACAGCCTAATATTGGTAATTCTCGTAGATATTTGGAATTTAGAATGTGGTTCATGAGGACAAATTTATAGAATTTTAAAAGTTTAGAAAATTCGAATAATGTGTTTTGTAAATTTAATGTCACAATAGTGAATCTTTTCTTTCACGGTATTTTTATTTATTTATATTTAGAGTATATATAATAGACTAATTATCTTAATGACGTTGACTCAAACATAAAAATGATAAGAAGTCAAATTTATTCCTGAGCTTTTTAGAATAGCTACAATTCTGAAATGTTCTAAGACTTCACTTTAACCATGTGGGCCTATAAGCTTTGACACACTTTAGTGCATCAACTATAATTTGAGTAATTTAGTGTTTCATTGCGATGCACTTTAGTGTCTCAAATCATCCTTTGTTAAAATAATGGTTGTGATTGTTGTATACCAATTCAAAGTAGATTGCATTTTAATGATGACAAGAAGTGCATCGCACCAAAACCTTTAAAACTCTCTAAACACATAAGCATATCAAAATTACAGCAGATGCACAAGTTTATAAAGTTACCGTCAAACACCTGAGTAACACAGATTTTCTGTGTATAGTGAGTTAAAAGAACATTTTATTTAGAAATCTAAAATTTCAGGTAACGCATTCCTGATCTATCCATAGCAACTCGATTTAATTTGTTTTCTGTATTTACCATAACTCTTTTAACCATTTAAAGTGATTAACTAATTCTCTCCTGAATGACATAACAAGTTCATTGACCTGCTGTAGCGCATATGTTCCACGTGTTTGGGGAATGTTGTTTGTTTACCTTCTTGTGAAGAACCGTGGAAACATGTTTGTAAATATTTGTTACTATTTACCCCGGTGGTACCGCCACTAATATTTCACTTAGTCAGATATTTGATCTGTAACTTGTCTTGTGTTCGTTAGTGTGATAACTCATTTTCCGTGTTATATACTGTGGAGTATTATTAAATCTATTAGAATTATTTATAATGATAATTAGGATGATGTGTATTAATAAAATAATAATATAAATATATCGATATATGCATACTTCTTAGATAAAAAAAGTAGCTTGGCAGATTTAAGCAGTTTTTCTTTTTCAAAAATTTTTTTAAACGACTAAGTATTTATATTCGCTATGATTATAAAATTGATGTATAAATTAGACCAATCTCATTCACTTTAATATACGATAGCGTCACATTTATTATATATTACCAATATTGTTATATTTTAACTGTCAATATCTCAATAAATTGCTACATCTCCACCTGATGCATCTTCCATTTGTGCGATACACTGAACCTCTGAGTGTATCTTATTCACAGTATCTGATGCAGTCCTTTGATGGAGTATTTAAATACTATTGTGAGATGCAACGGAGGAGAATTTTCAAAAGAACTTTGAATCTAATGGCGGATTGAAACGTAAACCGTGTGATACAAGCAAAGAAAATAGTCTGAAAGATGTCTGTGATACAGGATATTATTCGACACTTGTACCTTTCCGACAGATTCATTCATTAGGATGTATATTGTGTAGACTATAGAGAATATATCTTAATTATATAGTGATTGGATAAACAGTTCGCTTTTTATTTCAAGTTTAAAAGTCATAACTCATAAAATTGTTTAATTATAAAAATAATTTTATTTTAATTATGAGGAATATTTAATTTCATTAACTTTCAGTTTTCGGATATTGGAGGAATTTGTTTTCTTTTAATCTTAATTTATCTTTTAATGTATCATCCTAAGTTTAATATTACAATATATTTTCACATTCGTCAGCATCTCTGCTTCCTAATATTCGTTCAAACCTGTTACTTTTCCAAACTATTTTCCTAGTGTCATGTACAGTCTGTTTACGATGAATTCTTTAGTTACAATCTATAGACATTCAATGCGCCATAGAGTCTGTACAACAGTAATGTCTCACCATATCTCTTCTTTAATTAAGGCAGCGTAATTGCGAACTCCCAGCACGATATTATTTATTATACAGCCAATAGTGTCTTATCGTAATTAATATCTAGAGCAATATTTATGAAGATCATCTGACACCTTCGTGATGATGGAAACTACTTGTGAACCTAAGAGATATTGCACTACGAGATATTACTCTACGAGATAACTAAACTGTAGTCAGTGTGTACAGGTCTCCTTATCTACAGTGTGTACAGTTCTCTCATCTACAGTGTCTACAGGTTTCATCATCTGCAATGGCTCCAGCTAGACTGTACAATCTACAAAGTATAAAGATTCAAAAGCCTCTTAATCTACAGTTTCTTAAGGCATTTTAATCTACAGTTTATACAGGCTTCATCGTCTAGACTCTACAGTCTTTATAAAGGCTTCATCCTCTACTATAGCTATATGTAGTATACAATGTCGTACGGTTGCATATTCTTTTTATCATTTATGCACGTGCGTATTTTTTCCGAATAATTTCTTTCCTATTACTCACTGATTCCTTTTATATCCACTCTATTTATCTTTCTTCTCCTGTTCGCTACTTTTATTGCTTCTACCTTCAATTCTACACCTTTTGTATTGCTAACTTTTTATTCCTTTGCTTCGATGTGATTTCCATTCCTTTTTTATGAGTTTTTGCATCGCTTTTTATTAGCTTTCCCTCTCGTTCCACCCTTTCCATTATTGGTTTGTGTGAAACTGACATACTTAAGTGAGTTTTTCCTTTGTACCGAGCTGCGATATTTCTTGATGTTCGAAAGCCTGATGGTGGTAGGGTTTCGAGTTTGGTAATGGAGTCACTCTTAGTCCCAATGCATCACAGAGATAGCAAAGAGGCGCGATAACTCTCTTGATGGATCAGCTCCATGGCTGTATTAACCTAATGAGCTAAACATGCCTTATCTTTTGATGCGCTCTGTGCCACAGTAATGAATCAAAACACAGACTAGGGTGCAACTTTATCTGTCAAGCCATTTCTTTTGCTACTTTGTGAATTGTAATCAACACCAACAGTTATGTGATATACTTAAGAAATGTACTATACATATGATGAATTGCATAGAGATATTGTCCTTCGAAACTGATTCTTTCTCTTTCAAAATAATTTAGGTTTCAGGTCAATCAAAAATTCTATGGAACTCAATAGTTATTTCTAACACTGTTAGTAGTTCCAAGGATACGCAAGACTGATAGCTATGTGATTTTTATCACCCCTGTCACCTGCAAAGTCTTCAAAGGGAGCACCTTGCCTGTTACCTCCAAGAGAAAACTCTATGACTACATTTCTGCTGTGTCTATTATCGGTATTTGATTGCATCTTCCTCGTGTGTGTGTATAAAGGCTCTCTAAAAACTCCACTCACCAAACAAACTACTCCGTTTATTCAATTCCAAATCCATTTGCTGATATGGAACTCGAGAGAGAGGGAGGGAGATGGAGTGAGTGCTTGTGTGCATGTGAACACTTACCTACATTGCCTGTACACAACTACAGTGCCTACCTACAGTTAGAACACTTACCTACATTGCCTGTGTACAACTACAGTGCCTACCTACAGTTAGAACACTTACCTACATTGCCTGTGTACAACTACAGTACCTACCTACAGTTAGAACACTTACCTACATTGCCTGTACACAACTACAGTGCCTACCTACAGTTAGAATACTTACCTACATTGCCTGTGTACAACTACAGTACCTACCTACAGTTAGAACACTTACCTACATTGCCTGTACACAACTACAGTGCCTACCTACAGTTAGAACTCTTACCTACATTGCCTGTGTACAACTACAGTGCCTACCTACAGTTAGAACACTTACCTACATTGCCTGTGTACAACTACAGTACCTACCTACAGTTAGAACACTTACCTACATTGCCTGTACACAACTACAGTGCCTACCTACAGTTAGAATACTTACCTACATTGCCTGTGTACAACTACAGTGCCTACCTACAGTTAGAACACTTACCTACATTGCCTGTGTACAACTACAGTGCCTACCTACAGTTAGAACACTTACCTACATTGCCTGTGTACAACTACATTGCCTACCTACAGTTAGAAATGCATCTTTGGAAACTGTAGAACATAACTAAGATATTTGCAAAGTTATATTCGTATTTAGTATAATTTACATGATTGGTTAATCTATGAATTTAAAATTATAAAGTGCTGTATCATTTATAATGGATTATTGATAAAAGCTGTATCAATTGACAGATGCCAAGTATCACCATAGTGTGAACAAACAGATGCCAAATACCACCATTATAGTGTAATACCACAGTTTGAATAAATAAATACCTTGAAATCTGATTTTCCTCTTGGGTTTTCAATAACTCCGAATTGCGATGCTGTCATTTTTTGAGTTTCATAATGCATGAGTTTCTTTAAGTATTCATAGTTGGTGAGTGCTTCTCCATGCCCATTGTAATCCTCTACTGCATTATTTAACTGCATTGACTTCATACACTGCAGATTGTGTGTGCTTGCTCTCCTGCTTCTTAATTGCAGTCAGTGAACACAACATTAAAATCATCTTATTCTTGATTTATGAAAAAATACTATAGCATATAATCAGTCATTTATTTCTGTATAATCAATAATCATTTGTTCTCTATTTTCATATGATATTTAACTTGCATAGGGAATGATAAAATATACAGCGTAGTGAATTAACAATATCTCCATATAGGTTTTTATATAGCTATATCTATTGTAGTAACAAAAACCTAAAGTAAACCTACTGTAAACATTGCAGCATTAATTAAACAAGATTGTGTTTAATCCATTCGAATAGTGGTTGATAATCATTTGAATAATAGTTACAGACTAAACAGATTCAACAAATAATTGTGGCATGTTCATCATATTTAAAATAACTATTTTGTTGACTCAAATGTGCTATTAAGTTCATAGTATCAATAGTATTTCAAGCAAACAATTTGATTTAGTATTGTTAGTACTACCTTGTAACACTGCAGTATTAGTTAAGAATTAAATAATTATGAACAGTATTAAATATTTATTCTACATTGGTTCTTCTTCCTACAATGATAAAAACTTCTATTGATTTAGAAGACCATTAAAGAAATTCTGAACAAATATTTGATTTTAATGTAATACAATAAGCCTAACTAAATATTTCACAATTGTAATATATGTAAATCTTGCAGATTGGCTCTTTTTAATATTAAGTACACTTCAAATCAACATATTCCATTATAAATTGCGTTATCTGAATGTATTTCAATATTCTTTTTATAAAAATATATATATAAATTCACTATATATTTTGTTTCTCCTATAAACTTATGTTCACATCAACTTGACTGAGCTATTTTAATATTAAATCCATTATTGCTGACATCTGTCTCCTAACCCCTCCATATAGTCATAGATGAGGCGAAAGTTTGTCATTTCTAGGTGTTCTTACCCCCCTTTCCTAGTGATGTAAAGCCCCCCCCCCCCCTTTTTCCTAGTGATGTAAAGCGCCCCCCCCCCTTTCCTAGTGATATATAGGCCCACCTCGCCCCCCTTCGAACAAAAGGCCTATGAATATCTTGCCACGTCAATAGGTCGAGAAACGGTTCACTCTTCTGATGTTTTGTATAGAAAAGATTTTTGACTCACCCCGTGTCAGTGACTTCACTTTGCTACAATGGAGGAAATTATTCCTATGCTCTATGTACATAAATTGAATTATGCTATTTGTTAATTTAAATAAATTGAAGCTAATGCACGCGATCTCGGTTGTAATAAGTAGGTATTTCCGCCTATAATTACTAATAAAAGATTCTTCATCATGTTATAGTCTATTTCATCTACATTTTCTACTATATATTGGTTATATTCTTGCATAAATATATACGACTATTCTTTAGATAGTGGATACATTACAACAAAGTTATTTTTATACATGTTTAGTATATCATATATACGCGACGATGAATGTTTATAATGAAATAAACTGCTAATTGATATCCTTTAAAGTTCTATCATTCTATTACTACAAATGATTTTATTATTTAATTAATTCTAGGGGCCCAATAACGTCAGGTAAAAACTGTCCATCAAGTTGCCTATTTCTGTGGATTATTTCATTGGCAGCTTCGTGATCACATTTTAATTGAAATCTGCTCATAGCTTTGCCTCCATTGATTGCTACTGATTAAAACAATAGTGCGCTATGTGCAAGAGACATGTTAAACCTATAGTGTGCTATGTGTGACAGACATGTTAAACCTATAGTGCGCTATGTGTGAGAGACATGTTAAACCTATAGTGCGCTATGTGTGAGAGACATGTTAAACCTATATATAGTGCGCTATGTGTGAGAGACATGTTAAACCTATAGTGCGCTATGTGTGAGAGACATGTTAAACCTATAGTGCGCTATGTGTGAGAGACATGTTAAACCTATAGTGTGCTATGTGCAAGAGACATGTTAAACCTATAGTGCGCTATGTGCAAGAGACATGTTAAACCTATAGTGCGCTATGTGTGAGAGACATGTTAAACCTATAGTGTGCTATGTGCAAGAGACATGTTAAACCTATAGTGTGCTATGTGCAAGAGACATGTTAAACCTATAGTGTGCTATGTGCAAGAGACATGTTAAACCTATAGTGTGCTATGTGCAAGAGACATGTTAAACCTATAGTGTGCTATGTGTGAGAGACATGATAAACCTATAGTGCGCTATGTGCAAGAGACATGTTAAGCTAGATCGACATGTTTGTTACATGTTCAACATGATAGATATCTTTCTAACCAGATAGACATGTCTGAAGCATGTTGAATCAGTTAACACTAGACATGTTTGAAAGATGCTGTAGCAGCTATATACACTAGTCTTGATTGAAACATGTTAATATGGTTGTCATGTTTACATATGATGGTGAACATGTAATCACTATGTTACTCATGTTATATGATAAAAATAATTTCTTTATCTCTATAAATTCATGATTTTAATGCACTTTAACTATATCTAAATCTATAATTTCGATAATTGAAATATGTTTATATGTATAGCTATATTGCACTATATTTATAGTGATATCCATTTATTTACATTTATTTAGTTGGTAGAGAATACTTTAACTATTGTGTTTAACTATGGTGTTATTTATCCTTTTTTTATCCGATTAAAGTCAATAAAACTTAATGATAATAATGATTGCGTAATATAAAAATATTCCTTATTAATTGTATGACAAAATTATTAATTGTTATATTTTCTTTACAGGTAAATTTGGTAGACCAATACACACGCAAGTACATTGAAAGTTATCGTGAGTAATAGTTGCAGTCAGTAATTAATTATCATAATTATATTTTAAAATAATTATAATCATATTCTATATATCACTAATTGTTAACAGCTCTGTACAAGTAAGAAGGTTTTTTTTTCAAATGCCCCCTGCCAGAAGAAGCAAACCTTCTCTAAATAATTAAAAATAATTATCTTCATTTAGACAATGAACATTAAAAAAGAAGGTGATTACTAATAGCGCCCAAAAAGTTTTTTTGTTTATATTAGGGGCTTGAGTTTTATGTGTATTTGTATACTTTTTTCTCAATAAATATTATAAAAATAACGTTAATTTTGTAATTAAACTAAAGATGTTGTCTTTCAAGTTAACTTTGCAGTCAAATTAATTAAGTTAATTTGAAAGTTTGAAATAAGTTAATTAATTATGTTGCTAACGTTATTTTTAATGATAAATCAATTAGGTTGTATTTAAGATTAACTTTGTGGTTAAATGCAAGTCGTTTGTTCAATGTTTAGAAGTATATTATTCCACCTAATCAGAATAATTTAGTCGCACATTGATGACTCCACTCTCTTTCTATTATCACTTTCAACATTTCAAATTCTTCTAAATTAATCCTTGAATATTTTTCAGTTCATTTTGTTTTGAATTACTGAATGTGAATTCACAGTCAAAAATCAACATTATTCTAAAATGTACACACTGTCATTTTTTTTTCACTTTGATTACTGACAAAGCATATCAATATGCATATTGCATATTGATATCAATGTATACTGTGTATATGATATCGAATAGCAATGTCACAAATATTTCCAGTTGGTATCAATAGATTTGTTTTAAATTACCGGATATGATAGAATATTTCACTCCCAAACTGTAATCGGCTTAAACTTGACTTCTAAATTAATATTTGTTCAGTGTACCGATATCACATGATACATACATGATGCATTTATTATACATATTTGATACACGTATATAATACATGTATGATACATGTTCGATGCATATGCTTTACATAATGATAAATGATGAATATTTTTTAAATAAATGAATAATTATAGTATAATACGATGCATATATTTTACATATATGATATGCTTTATTTATTCATTTATTACTAGAACCTGATGATAGATTGCCAAACTAAATAATTAAATATCTACTGTTCATATCGATCATTTGATTCCTCAACTAAAATGCTTGATAGTACAGTGATATTAAGAATAGCATCAGTAGTGTACGCCTGCAAGAATGTACATAGGTCGTAAATTCTAGGGAGATTTGGGGGGTGCAAGAGGAATATAAATCTAGGGTTGATCTTCCTGAAATGCGGAGGTAGTGAGGAGGTGTCAATGTAGATCTATTGGTTGTATTACGCCCTTATCTATCCACCTAATATATTGCAATGTTACAAATGACAATGATAAACTAGTCTATTCGAAATAAAGAGATTTTACAATGTTACCATTGCTCTAAAAATCGATATAGGTTTCGAATTGTCGGTCGGTGTCACTTCTTCGGCCATATAAGAAAAAAATATGATATAATATTTTTTTATTTATTGATTGGTATTCATGATTCCTGCAGTAATCATGGGTACCATTAAAAAATATTATGTATTTTTTCAAATATGACCAAAAATGTGAAACTGACCGATAATTCGTAACTTACCCCAGGTCTATTTCTAACAGATTTTGATATGACTGGAGAGTGTAGACAAATTAGGCCCAATTCTCTTCAGAGTTGAGATGGTAGATGGAGTGGACTATTGCGGAGTGAACATTTCATTTGAAATTGTTCTTCAACAATTGCTAACCTGAATTTACACATGTGCTGGATGAAATATATTTTCATGCTAAATACATTCCTCTATTTTACAAGAACTTTCGTCTTCAAAAAATAAAACTTCTCTAAAGAAAGTTTCATAATTATAGTTAGTTGTGCGTTATTTTAAGTTTCTTTCTTAGAGTTATGTGTAAGACATCACTCTACCAAGAGTCTGACTGACCATAAACCTTCAGAAAGTTCCAAGAGTACCAAAACTATCACCCTGCGTGCTGTTGCCTCCTATTAAGTATTCATCGCAGCGAAATTGGGGAAGAAAGTCTTTCCCCAATTCGTCTCTGCTATTTCTAGTGGGGAAATGTCACCAAGGTGTTTCTCGTAAGTTTTCATTGTCCCCGTCTTTTGTGTTGCCAATGCAATCAAAACTTTACAGCTTCCTCTGCTACAAAGTATTTAAACTTGATCGCTCTGTTCAAGCTGTAAACCCCTCCTTCTGTTAAGCGCTGGACTAATCAACCACCACTCTTGCTAATACTAAAAAATAGTTAATATCTTCCACACAATAGATGATAAAGCAGATTTGTAATGCATTGGCGATATGCGATGACTATAATTTTCTCTTAAAGAAACATTGTGTGTCTGATTCTGATTTGAAAAATACGAATAAATTTAATAGAATGGACAGGTTTCATACGCCTGATCTTTCACTAAATGAAAGAGAGAAAAAAATCAGACTGAATAGGTGGATAGTCAGGATTAATAAGATAATAAATTTCGCCCATGTTCGATCCTTTCTTCAATTATTCTTGACGGAATCAGTAGGTAAAATTCCAAAATCATTTCAGGTAGCAAAATGTCAGTTAGAGATTTTAAAGCATATCGTAAAACAATTTTATAATAAGAGATTGCTTTCATTTTCTGGACACGAACATACAAATTAGACATTTGTAAATCTCCACAATTATTGATATAATATCATGAGGTGATTTATTTGTTCTACTGCAGTTTTAATCGAAATAACTATTGGTATCTAAGACTAACCGTTATGACGCTTGCTCAGCAGATTTAAGAACCCTGAGTGTCTCAAGTTGTGGGGACAAGTACACTGTTTAAACACTTCCAAGAAACCTGGAACATGCAGTGGATTAGTTTATAGAATTAGTTAATCTCTTAGAAACTCTGATGGCAAATTATCTTTAGTAAATTTATGCTGTACTACCTGCTATTAATAACTACTTTTTATATACTGAATATTTATTTAAATTTCTCTTTTGTACTCTTGAATTGAATCGAATGATTTAAGGACACCTCAGTATATGTATAAATATGAAAATATTTCAAAATACTACTAAGGTAAGTTCCGAATTATTGGTTAGTACTACATTTTCGGACATATAAGAAGAAAAAATATAAAAATTAAATTATTGCACAGTGCTATATAAGTATTAGATAGCACTGTGTAATAATATAGTTTTATATCGTTTTTTCTTATATGAACGAATATGTAGTACTGACCAATAATTCGAAACTTACCCTACCAAGAAATAATTACTTCAAAGATGAAGAATTCAGTTCCTACTTGTTTTTGTTTTTAAAAAACAATAGTTTCAATTACAAAAAAATTCTTTAAAGAAGATAAAATCTAAATTAAAACCTACTCTCAGAAGGCTTTTCATTACATCATAGGGAACTGAAAAATCAAATTATTTATACTATCCAAACTTCAAAATATTTAACACATCTCTAACTCGTAATTTTAAATTATAATATTGATAATTATAAGGAAGAGATTAATTATTTTTCTTCAAAATCTCCATTTTGTAGTACCTATTCAAATATAATAATCATTCTTCTCTTTATATCAATAAGTAGACAGATTTCATTATTTTATTCGTATTTCATAACCTGTATTAAAAGCTCACAACTTAATAAGCTAGAGTCTAGAGCCATGGAATCTGATATCTTCTTCCATGATCGTTATCCATAGAAATGGACACCAAATTAATAATAAATACTCTAGAAGATATCTTGGATAGACGATAGTTTAGATATTTATATCCTTTCATTTTGAACTGATCTAAAATTCAACGACAGATTTCTATATTATTATTTTTTATCTGATATTACTTTTTACTTTCCTCATTCGCATATAATTTTAATAAGTTATTTTTATATTTGATTCTTCTTCTTTGAGTTATTTTTAGTTAAATTATGTGAATTAATTTCTAACTATGGTTCCAAAATGTATAACTCCATCATCCATTCACAGTTGAAAATATTTCCCATATTCTTAGGTAAATCGGTATACCGATCTTTCCTTGTATTTCAATTGTTTATATATGTATGTTTTAATGAACGAGTTCAATTTGTATTCATTTAATCAACCACTGAAAACTGTTCAATATGATATAGTTTTTTTCTATTCATTTACAGCTGAGTGGCTCAGAATGTTGTGTCTTTGCCATTTTCTCAACTGTTTGCAATGGAGTCGCAAACGGAGTAACCAGTTCAAATAATCCTGAGGCTCTTTGAAGCTCCTTCAATGGATTCATTTAATTTGTCCGCACAGTCGTAATTGCTTTATAATTTATTATATAATTGGCAACCGACATTAGTTATTTAATATTATATCACATGAATGAAGCTGAGGAATATTTTATTTGCAGTATTCACCACGGAAAATGTAGTCAATTGAATCACTACTTAATATATTAGGGGTTTTAAATCTCAATAACTGGCAATTTCCATTGAGTCAAAACTCTGATTGAATGATTGACCGAATATTCCCTGGTGCTTAATCTTGTCCATCCATTGCAATGATTTTATTCGCAAATCCCCTAACTCTGGTTATTTTTGCCGGCATTCGATTGAGGCATGTCCGAAGTACCCTCCAGCCAATTTGTATTCTGGTCGAAACCTGCCCGTTCATTTCGCTCCGAGACTTATGTCCAACTTGGATTTTCATCAAAACCGTTCCGGCGGACGATTCTATAAAGATTTAGTATTGTTGTTAGTGGAAAAATTGATAGGTTGTTGAAATTTCTACGTAAACATTCTCAGTGGAATTTGGAAGTTATTATACTTCGTATAATGCGTGTTATTTTATTGTTATACTATAATATTATTCAGTTAGTAAAAGTTGTAGTTAACTAAAGTTATAATAGTATTAATATCCATCGCAACAGGCTTTTATTCTAAATAATATGTATGAGTACAAAAGGTATTTGCATGTAACAAGGTAGTGTAAAGGTAGTTAGTATTGTTTGAGTAAACACGTTACTATGTGACTTCATCTGAGGTGTTTTGAAAGGATTTCTGTGGTTTGTAGTTTATAGTTATATATAGTTTGCGTCATAACATGGCTAGGACTTTGTTATTCATTTGGTATGAATAATAACCGAGTATTAGCTTTATAATAATATTCTATATCGTATGTTGTAGAATAAGCTGTAGCCCAACTAGTCAATATGTCATATGTAGCATGTTGTTGTGGCTTAGACATGGTAATTTAGTTTGAAATTATTACACGTAAAATATAACTATATATTAAAATTTGAGATTGAAATTTGAATATTAAAAACATGGTGAGTTTCTTGTTATGATAACTAATGTTGACAGAGCAATACAATCAATGAAATTCTTGTAATGAATCTGACAGTATGTTCTCAGTATCCTATCTAACCTAGCTTGTTATTTCCTCATTAATATTGTTCACTGTTTTTATTGGTGTCCAATGCACTTAACTATTGATACACATGTTATTTCCTTTGCTGTCCTTCAATACAAACACTAGTGTCAAATTCCTTCACGGGGCTATTTCCGTTCATTATGATTTGTCAATAATGTTCACCGTTCAAATTAAACAGAAGCATAAATTATCTTCTACAGTTGTTATTACTGTAATGGCTACCATTGTAAAACACTAGAAAATCTATAATAACTCTTTCCTATGCTCGACTTTCAAATAGGTTAAACACATTTATAACCAGTGATAACTAGGTTTGTTTGCTAAGCAAGGCTTATCCTAGCTATATAGAACAGTTAGTGTTGATGCAATACATTACAACAATCTATTGTACATCATGTCAGTGCATTAGCACGCCTCTATAGTGGACTCCTCTATAGTGAATGTAGAGTCATGAATAAGAGATCTACCCCGTATAGTCAACAAATTTCCTTTAGTTTACCATAAAATGGTAATTCGTTTTCTAAAACTGATGCTATTCATAGCAGACTAAAGAAAATTTGCTCATTATAAGAGCTAATTTCCTTACTCAGGACTCTTCTGCATTCACTATAGAGGAGTCGACTATAGAGGATCTCTACAGTAGTCTCAGGTACTCATGTAGAGTAGCTCATGTCTCAGGTATATAAGCTTGCCTATGAGTAAGATGTGTCTTGCTGTCATGTAGAAGTGGCTCGTTAGAGTCGAGAATTATCAAGTCA
This sequence comes from Caprella mutica, assembly GCA_947561585.1. Taxonomy (NCBI): domain Eukaryota; kingdom Metazoa; phylum Arthropoda; class Malacostraca; order Amphipoda; family Caprellidae; genus Caprella; species Caprella mutica. The sequence continues at coordinate 130,216 of CANNZV010000184.1, forward strand.
TTATCAGTTGGGTCTTACATCTTCGAAGTTTATCAGGTAGCTAACTCTTATTAAGACTCAGAGTAATGTTGCGGTTGCGACGTTAGTGTCACAATGTGATAGAATAGACTGCAGCAAGTATAACCCTTTCATTCACTATAATTAGGCATCATGATCAATATAGGAATGCAGTGTATTTAGAACATACTAATACATGGTAAATTGTTTAATTAAAATTCATAGGAAACAAATTCTCATCCATTAACATTACGTTTAAGATCAATGACACATCTTCAATATCTTTTATATGTATAATAATTGAAAATTTCAAACCCTTCTTCTTTGGTTTCATGACAGGTGTACTAATTTCTGTAATTATTTATCGTAATCATTAGTTATGAAGTACACCAATCTACTGCAGTTCTAGTAACACAGTGTGTAGTTCCTAGATAGTGTGTAATCACACAGTGTGTAGTTCCTAGATAGTGTGTAATCACACAGTGTGTAGTTCCTAGATAGTGTGTAATCACACAGTGTGTAGTTCCTAGATAGTGTGTAATCACACAGTGTGTAGTTCCTAGATAGTGTGTAATCACACAGTGTGTAGTTCCTAACTAGTGTGTAATCACACAGTGTGTATTTCCTAACTAGTGTGTAATCACACAGTGTGTATTTCCTAACTAGTGTGGAATCACACAGTGTGTATTTCCTAGCTGTGTGTAATCACACAGTGTGTATTTCCTAGCTGTGTGTAATCACACAGTGTGTAGTTCCTAGATAGTGTGTAATCACACAGTGTGTATTTCCTAGCTGTGTGTAATCACTCAGGAGAGGTCAGGATCAGCTCATCATTTTTGTTGAGGTGTTTACGCGTATCGCTGAGTCAGCATAAAAAGCTCAATTGCTTGTGCCCTGTTTACATAAACACCAGAAGCAGCTCCAATCAGCGTCATCGCTTATTAATTCATAATGGACCGATAGGTTCTTTGCTTCTCTCTCTATACAACCAATAGAAAAACTGATACAGTAAGAGTATGTGGTGAATTGGATATAAGAACCATGGAACTTCCAAATTTTTAGCAATATATATTTTAAAATTATATTGGTCTGATATATACAATACCAGACATTGATATTGACACTGTATCTCTTTACTTTGAGGTTTGAAACTGTTTGATTTACTTTTACGGTCCAATTTTTTTTAATCACTTTTACGGTTCGAACTTTTTTTTTGATAATATTTTCATGAATTACCTGGATTATGGTTAATTAAAGAATAATCTTTCCATTGAAGAATGTTCCATCTTGAATATTGAAGAATAATAAATTTGATATCTAGAGCTCCTGCGCGTATCTGCGGCATCATATTTACAAGCCTGAACGTTTAAAAATTTATGAAATTTTGATTTCAAAATTTGAGTTTCATTTTAAATTTTGGTTTTCATTTCGTTATGAAAATTTTAATGTTTACTTTTACGGTCCAAAATTTTATTTTGATTTACTTTTACGGTCCGAACTTTTTTCTATTTACGTAAAAGTAGAGCTCATTGACACCAGTAGTACTCACTGTACATTCCTATACTTTGTTTTGATTCAATAATTGGAACAAAGGTGCTATTAAAATGCAAGCCATGAGATTCTATTTCAATTGTTTGACTTACGTTAATTGAAGCTGAGCTTAAATGTGTTTTCTTGTGATTGTTTTCTCTCGTTTGTTATAAGTGTTTTGTTTGTTTTACAAACACAGTTTCTTGTTGGTGAAACAGTTGCAGAAATGTGATATTTACAACAGTGCTGACTATGATTTAGCTGACCGGTTACTATTACTCATATAATTACTATCAACTTGTTAATGCAGTACTATTACGCATCAACAGTACTGTTGCTTCTCATTCACTAACAGTACTGTTGTTTCTCATTCACTAACAGTACTGTTGTTTCTCATTCACTAACAGTACTGTTGTTTCTCATTCACTAACAGTACTGTTGTTTCTCATTCACTAACAGTACTGTTGTTTCTCATTCTCTAACAGTACTGTTGTTTCTCATTCACTGACAGTACTGTTGTTTCTCATCCACTATCAGTACTGTTGTTTCTCATTCACTGACAGTACTGTTGTTTCTCATTCACTAACAGTACTGTTGTTTCTCATTCACTGACAGTACTGTTGTTTCTCATTCACTAACAGTACTGTTGTTTCTCATTCACTAACAGTGCTGTTTGTTTCTCATCCACTATCAGTACTGTTGTTTCTCATTCACTGACAGTACTGTTGTTTCTCATTCACTAACAGTACTGTTGTTTCTCATTCACTAACAGTACTGTTGTTTCTCATTCACTAACAGTACTGTTGTTTCTCATTCACTAACAGTGCTGTTTGTTTCTCATTCACTAACAGTACTGTTGTTTCTCATTCACTGACAGTACTGTTGTTTCTCATTCACTAACAGTAATGTTGTTTCTCATTCACTAACAGTACTGTTGTTTCTCATTCACTAACAGTACTGTTGTTTCTCATTCACTAACAGTACTGTTGTTTCTCATTCACTAACAGTACTGTTGTTTCTCATTCACTAACAGTACTGTTGTTTCTCATTCACTAACAGTACTGTTGCTTCTCATTCACTAACAGTACTGTTGTTTCTCATTCACTAACAGTACTGTTGCTTCTCATTCACTAACAGTACTGTTGTTTCTCATTCACTAACAGTACTGTTGTTTCTCATCCACTAACAGTACTGTTGTTTCTCATTCACTAACAGTACTGTTGCTTCTCATTCACTGACAGTACTGTTGTTTCTCATTCACTGACAGTACTGTTGTTTCTCATCCACTAACAGTACTGTTGTTTCTCATTCACTTACAGTACTGTTGTTTCTCATTCACTAACAGTACTGTTGTTTCTCATTCACTAACAGTACTGTTGTTTCTCATTCACTAACAGTACTGTTGTTTCTCATTCACTAACAGTACTGTTGTTTCTCATTCACTAACAGTACTGTTGTTTCTCATTCACTGACAGTACTGTTGTTTCTCATTCACTAACAGTACTGTTGTTTCTCATTCACTAACAGTACTGTTGTTTCTCATTCACTAACAGTACTGTTGTTTCTCATTCACTAACAGTACTGTTGTTTCTCATTCACTAACAGTACTGTTGTTTCTCATTCACTAACAGTACTGTTGTTTCTCATTCACTGACAGTACTGTTGTTTCTCATTCACTGACAGTACTGTTGTTTCTCATTCACTAACAGTACTGTTGTTTCTCATTCACTAACAGTACTGTTGTTTCTCATTCACTAACAGTACTGTTGTTTCTCATTCACTAACAGTACTGTTGTTTCTCATTCACTGACAGTACTGTTGTTTCTCATTCACTAACAGTACTGTTGTTTCTCATTCACTAACAGTACTGTTGTTTCTCATTCACTGACAGTACTGTTGTTTCTCATTCACTGACAGTACTGTTGTTTCTCATTCACTGACAGTACTGTTGTTTCTCATTCACTAACAGTACTGTTGTTTCTCATTCACTAACAGTACTGTTGTTTCTCATTCACTAACAGTACTGTTGTTTCTCATTCACTTACAGTACTGTTGTTTCTCATTCACTAACAGTACTGTTGTTTCTCATTCACTAACAGTACTGTTGTTTCTCATTCACTAACAGTACTGTTGTTTCTCATTCACTAACAGTACTGTTGTTTCTCATTCACTAACAGTACTGTTGTTTCTCATTCACTAACAGTACTGTTGTTTCTCATTCACTGACAGTACTGTTGTTTCTCATTCACTGACAGTACTGTTGTTTCTCATTCACTAACAGTACTGTTGTTTCTCATTCACTAACAGTACTGTTGTTTCTCATTCACTGACAGTACTGTTGTTTCTCATTCACTGACAGTACTGTTGTTTCTCATTCACTAACAGTACTGTTGTTTCTCATTCACTAACAGTACTGTTGTTTCTCATTCACTAACAGTACTGTTGTTTCTCATTCACTAACAGTACTGTTGTTTCTCATTCACTAACAGTACTGTTGTTTCTCATTCACTAACAGTACTGTTGTTTCTCATTCTCTAACAGTACTGTTGTTTCTCATTCACCAACAGTACTGTTGTTTCTCATTCACTAACAGTACTGTTGTTTCTCATTCTCTAACAGTGCTGTTTGTTTCTCATTCACTGACAGTACTGTTGTTTCTCATTCACTAACAGTACTGTTGTTTCTCATTCACTAACAGTACTGTTGTTTCTCATTCACTAACAGTACTGTTGTTTCTCATTCACTAACAGTACTGTTGTTTCTCATTCTCTAACAGTACTGTTGTTTCTCATTCACTAACAGTACTGTTGTTTCTCATTCTCTAACAGTGCTGTTGTTTCTCATTCACTAACAGTGCTGTTGTTTCTCATTCACTAACAGTACTGTTGTTTCTCATTCACTAACAGTACTGTTGTTTCTCATTCACTAACAGTACTGTTGTTTCTCATTCACTAACAGTACTGTTGTTTCTCATTCTCTAACAGTACTGTTGTTTCTCATTCACTAACAGTACTGTTTGTTTAACTATAGGTAGGTTTTCTCTCCCATCACATTAACACAGCTGTCGTAACTTTTCCTTGCCCCGTGTGTTCTCTTTCGCTCTTGCTCACTTATAGCGACAAGTATGATAACAGTCATCTTAATACTTATATATAATGTGTGTGTGGTCTCATATTGTGGGAATACCTTTATTTAATATTAGATAGTTAGGTAAATTGCGAGTTATCGGACGGTTCTTTATTTTTGGACATGTTAAAAATAAATGATAGTTATTTAACTTTTTTATTCTATATAATTTTTGTCCGAAAATGTGGAACCGTCCGATAACTCGAAACTTACCCTATTTCCATATAGTATCAATATAAAGGTTCTCAATGATAAAGTGTACATTATAACTATGTATCTATTCACCTCCTACCAAGTAAATGAATGTGATGAGTCACGGTAGTTGATATCATCTTAGTTTTCTCTTGTTCCAGCTGAGACAAAGAGCCTCTTGTTTACTCTTTCTTGCTCTTTTTCTCTTTTTTCTGTCTGGTTATCCGCTAACCTCTTGAAGTCGGTTGAAGAGGTTGTACGCACATGAGAGTATAACCAGCCTACCAATGATTTAAGTTACTATTGTATTCTCTTTATTTAAATTTGAATTGGATAAAAAGATAGTAAATAAATGAATCGTCAATATCCATTTATTTGTATAATATAATATTATTGTAGTGAAACATTACGTTTTCATATAGTCTGGTAATTTATTATAACTACAAATATAGTAACGAATAAAAAGTATATATGGTCATTTTGTTATTTTATTTTATTTTATGTTTTGTTTTATTAATAACCTTTTTAAATCATGTGTAAATAGTAAATCTCATGCATCGTATGTTATTCATACCAGTGCCTGGTTAGGTACACTCTTTTGCTCTCACCAAATGTTATTCTTACATTGTCAGGTTACATGCACTTAAACTCTTGTTAATTCAATAAAGAGAGCATGACTCAGCATGTTTTTCTCGTGTCGGTATTCATTGGTTTTGATTTACATTCGTATTGAAGAGTCACTTTTAATTTGTATATAATTTCCCTGGGTGGGGAATTATTCAGATGTGATAGTATAACTATTTTCAAAAGTTTATTTTAATGCATGTACTTGAATAAATTCAAACCTTTATGTTTCGGTGCTATTTATTTGATGAGGCTAATATTTTCTAGAGTATTTCGATAGTTTTGTAAATTTTGCTGACTCAGTTTTTGTTTCAATTTGCCGTGTCTCTCATTACTTATGAAATACATTTTTAGAATTTTGAAAAGTGTCTTCCTATCATTGGAAATGTTTCCCTGGTCTGCGTATGAAGTGCATTCATACGAACATGTTTGGGAGGATAAATAAGATGCAGGTAGCGATATCTCTCTCTAAAATTGGCCTCATTTCAACTCTAAGTAGAGATGCCATTTCTCCTTCTGCCGAGTATCGTTATGCTGACTAAGCGATTTGTAAGGCTTTGTAAAACATACCCTGTCTCTACAACTCAATCCGCATCATTAAAAACTCATCGAAGATGCTAAACAACTATTTCATTGCTCTCAAGAGATACACTTCCATACTAATATTATAATGTTACTTACCATTATATAACTTATTTCATCCGGTAGATAGTTATAAAGTTTAAATGACCTAAATGAACAATTTGTTTATTATTTGGTATCAAGTTCATATACACCTGGGATATATATTAATTTCCTTCAATAAGATCAAATTTATAAATTAAAAAAAGTTCTAAATTATGATAGCTCCAGCTGAAATTTCTCAATTTGTTGATTAAAAGACGACGGAACAGCTACAATTGGTATCTTACTTGTATCAGTTACAAAATTAACTGACTATGACCTTTGTGTTACATTCAAAGTTATTTATAGCATCAAAATGAACTACATTCTTGTTTATCGTCTCATTAGAGCTCTACGCTTAAATAATATCGCTGCAAATTACAATTTATTCCAAGTTATTCTCTCAAAGTAAAAATATTCATTTAAGACCTAACGAAATCATATGTCGCAAAATAATTAAAACCTCCTGCAAATAATTAACTATTACAGGAACACCTCCTGCAAATAATTAACCATTACAAGAACACCTCCTGCAAGTAATTAATTATTACAAGAACACCTCTTGCAAATAATTAACTATTACAAGAACACCTCCTGCAAATAATTAACTATTACAAGAACACCTCCTGCAAATAATTAACTATTACAAGAACACCTCTTGCAAATAATTAACCATTACAAGAACACCTCCTGCAAGTAATTAATTATTACAAGAATACTTCCTGCAAATAATTAACTATTACAAGAACACCTCTTGCAAATAATTAACTATTACAAGAACACCTCCTGCAAATAATTAACTATTACAAGAACACCTCCTGCAAATAATTAACTATTACAAGAACACCTCCTGCAAGTAATTAATTATTACAAGAATACTTCCTGCAAATAATTAACTATCACAATAACACCTCCTGCAAATAATTGGCTATCACAAGAATACTTCCTGCAAATAATTTACTATTACAAGAATACCTCCTGTAAAAAAATAACTATTACAAGAACAGCTCCTGCACCTCCCCTCCTGCAAACACTTGTCTCTCACAAGAACAGCTCCTACACCTCCCCTCCTGCAATTTGCGCCTCCTTTGTAAATAGTTTCCTTGAGACTTTTGCCTGTCTCTCTGCAACTGCTATCAAAGGGGAAAAGTGTAGAGGTGCATTTCTATTCAGGCTGCATACACGTACATCTTTTGAAGAGACAAAAAGGTGTGAGGCTTCCCTCCCTGCAACACTGTCCCTCATTAAACACTTTCCCCTCTGTCTCTAGTGCTCAAATCATTCCCTGTACCAGTCACACACCATATATTGAATGGGGTAAGTTACGATTTATCGGTTGGTTCTATATTTTCGGTCATGTAAACACGGTATACTAATTATTATTTAATTCTTATTGTATCGTTGTTTACTTTCATGACCGAAAATGTGGAACCAATCGATAATGTTTAACTTACTCTACGTGTCAGTTAGCTCCTATTCTGCAAACTGTTTGTCCGTTCTATCAATGTTGATTGGTAAGCTTTTAGTCTATAATCTATTCTGAGAATTTATTTTGGTCATTTTTTTTATTGTCATGACAAGCACGTCATGTTCCAATTTTTTGTTTGCCGTTATGTAAGAATTTGGTCACACTAAACGGACTTAAGCCATTTTACGTTCCTCCTGTAGAGTGCGTACAATCTGTAGTTGCCGTATTTGTACGCGTGGCAGTCCGCGCTTTAGGATTGGCTATGGTGTTTCACATCAAAGAACTTCAGTCCGTTTACGATGATTGCATGTGGTCGTACTCGCACTCACAGGATTCGATCACAATCCTAGGATTACACGCTGCCCTTTATTGGCCTCGCAAAAGTACCTAGCGCTCTCTTTCATTCAATATCCTTTCGAAATTGAAAGAATAGTTTAAAAACAACAACTTGTAAATATATGCACTTTAATACTATATATTCAATTTATTTACATTACACAATTATTGAAGAAATGGATTGATTGCTTCATTCACTTTTTAAACCTTTATTATTAAATTGGTGAGATTTTTCTCGTCTCCTTTTATAAAAATGAGTTTATATATATTATTAGTTTAAAATTCAAATCATATGATGATGGAAAAATTTCCAGAAAATTTGGATCAATAACGTTATAAAAAATCTCTTCAACACCTCCAGAATTCGCCAACGAATTTGTCTATATTGAAGTTAAGGTCTATTGTTCTTTATTTAACATTTCATTACAAATTTTCTATTCATTCAATTTAATTAGAGAAGCATATACCTTTTAAAAAAGCACTTGGTTATCTTTTTCAGTGTTTCTTGGTGCGGAAAGTTATTAATTTCATTGTAAAATAGTGAGTGGCTTTCATGCAGTATGTGCCATATTCTTTGTCTACAAACGCCTCAATATTGCTTATTATTTTTCACCAAACAGACGCCTCCATCTCTCCACGTCTCTCATATTAACACTAAATTCAATTTACTCAATGATTTTTGCAGGAGATAATTAAATTTGCTGACGAGGGTTGAATACTCTGTCATTTTTATTCATTGTTCATGCGAGAGCAAGCATTCACTGTTGCATCTTTTTAATTGAGTTATTATTTATGTACAAATTGAGTCAATTAAAGTGCAAGGGAAAATTTCACACCTGGCCGCACCTCAGTAATTAACTCCTCCTCGCCCAATTAAATAATTTTTATTCCAACTCAAACAGTTGAGATCATTGTTAAATTTTATTTTGAGCGTTCAGTGTAGGTTAATTGGTGTAATGAAAAGGTACCATCTTCAATTTTCGTGTCATGGAGAACCTGTTTTACTATTTCTATTTTCAAATGTTCTACTTTGAACACTTTAATTAATCTATTAGTTATCAATTAAGTTCAATTTTATTCGCTATTACATCCCTACATGGCATTGAATAACATGTACATGTTTATTCCATAAAGACATACCACATCCATCTAAATAAGCACTTGTCAACTCACTTAAAATATCTCCAATGAAATAGTCCTCACCTTACAGTCTATATTATCACTAAACACTCACTGCTATAGCAACCATGCCGTCTATAGCAACCAAAACAGTTAAGCAGTTTAACACGCTATAATATTATAAATCTTCAAAATCTCATGTGAGAGCGACCAGCCGTCTAGTACGATCTGTTTGGTTTCTGTGCAACTGGTTAGCCTGTATGCCATTCATCTAAGCTGTCTCTCGCTATTTAACCTTTAATTTCTACCGGCATCTACCAACAGAGGTACAGGAGTGATATACTATAGTGCACTATACTTCCTAACATTCAGTAGAGTGATATACTATAGTGCACTATACTTCCTAACATTCAGTAGAGTGATATACTATAGTGCACTATACTTCCTAACATTCAGTAGAGTGATATACTATAGTGCACTGTACTTCCTAACACTCAGTAGAGTGATATACTATAGTGCACTATACTTCCTAACATTCAGTAGAGTGATATACTATAGTGCACTATACTCCCTAACATTCAGTAGAGTGATATACTATAGTGCACTATACTTCCTAACATTCAGTAGAGTGATATACTATAGTGCACTATACTTCTTAACATCTAGTAGTGCTCTACTATAGTGCACTATACTTCTTAACATCTAGTAGTGCTCTACTATAGTACACTGCATATACATACTACTGAACTTCTAATATTTATTTAAATATTTAGCAGTAATATAAATCTATAATGTTAAAGTATGTTATATGTGATTGCATATCAAGTTGAGTTTGCTAAATTAGGTAATATTTCACAACTTTAGATGAATAGTTAAATACCATTTTTTCACAATTTTGCTATTTTAAAATGAAAAATTATTGTAGCTACTTATTGTCTTCAGTTATTTTAATTCATAGGAATAGTGTATACTATAGTAATTATAAATACCTTTTTCTATGTCAATTCATTAGATCATATTATACAAAATTGTCATACCGTACAGTAGATCGCAATGAAAATCATCAATCTCAACCGATTAGTATATATATCCAACCTTTTGGTCGCACTAAGCGGCTTGGTTGCATTAGACAGCAATCATTTCTAGCGTTACAGACATTTTAGTGAGTGCTGTACACACGGTGAGACAGTGACGCTATGTCACACTGATAAATATCTATGTTACGTTATACCGATCCCTTTATTTCATGCTGTAGTAGAGTGAAACGCGCGGTCCTGCGACATTAGTGTCGTAGCGATGTATATCGAGCAAGTCCTCGACTATTTATCATAGGTATATTTGATCTAATGCATTAATTACTATTAATAAACACTGTATAGCAGAGTTTGTGTATTTTTCAGTGTATTTTTGAGATTAATTCAAGTCTCCGAATCTATTCAATTGTAATACAAAAAATCTAAATATCTAACATTTAGTTATTTTCTGAATGTGTTTCAATACGAAAGAAACATTTCACTGTTTATTTTGAATATTTTATCAGGTACAAAAATAGATAAATATCATCATTCTAACTGAAGCTTGAACTACTTACTCAGAATTTTAAAATATTTTTACATATGCAAATGCAATATCTCATTTATTTCCTGTTAAAATCTTTGCAATCATTTTTTTTATCGAAAATACGATCTTTTTGCTGAACATCGTCAACTACCAAGTAATTGAAAAAAATATATTTGCTAGTTGGTTTTTAAGTTTAGAATCGAGTAAATAAGTGATATGTTATAAGTTTTATCAAATATTTCATTGCCAAGTAAAACATTTTATTTCCATTTTGTTCATTTCGAAATGTCCATTTGATACTTTGCTCCAATTGAATTATGTTAGAATTTCATATTCTTTAGCTATCACAAGTTCTTAAGGTAAAATAACGGCAGTACACAGGGCTAGAAAAAGGACAGTCTTTCTTAGCGGACTAATGAAATCGCGAGTGTTTTATAAAGGGTCGCTGTAGCGTCAACACTATCCTCTCAATCTATCATTCAGAACACGACTGCAATGGAAATAAAAGATCCACTACTTCTCGCACAGGGGTGGAACTTCTCTAACTGATAAAAAGCAGTGTGTACGCAGTGCTACTGTCGATTAACGCACTTTCTGTGCGTCTCTCGAATAGATCAAACTATGTGAACTGTTGTGAATAGCAGGTTGCCTTTTTCTAAATACATCCATGTGTTTTGTATCGCTCTGATCTTATTTCCATTAGGGTGTTCTTTTCTATTTTTATACTCCAGATTCTATTCCATTTTATTTGGTAGTGAAAACCCCTTAGAGTTTTTTTATAGTTTAATGCTTTATATATTGTATTTGTAAAAGGAATTTTAAATATCTTCCCACTATTATTTATTCTTCTTTAAATAATATTTGATATTAATTGGTAATAATATTTAACTATATCATGTTGTAAATAGTTATTTTCAATAACATGTTGTTTTTAATGGAATTGTAGCTAAATTTAATCATTCAATTTTTTTAAACATAGAAAAAAAAAATTGAAAAAAAAAATCAATTAAGTTTATATATCTTCATTATGACAGTTTCGGGTTTCAAATTACTACCACTAACGCTCTTTCAGACACTGGTGTCGGTTTGTAATCTATAAGATCGTTCATCTCATTCCCTCCACAATTCTTTAATTACTGCAGTGCTGACCCTAAATTGTTCGGCCTCTACTTTTTTGTGTCCGGACATAAAGAACGAAATAAAAAGCTGCACCTTATTTTCCAGTGAAAATGTTACCGTCGTAAATTTCTGGCGATTTAACCTAACGAAGGACGGTTGTTTGTGGTTCATTTCCTTGCTTATATTTCAGCAAAGGTGAGCAAAATAGTGCTGCTATTTATTTCTAATTGATTAAAGTGAAGTACATTAATTCATTATAAACTGAGTAACTTTAGTGAAATGGTTATAACGAATAATGAGAATGATACATCAGAAAAAAATGAAATATAATTTATATGTATAATAAAGGTCATTCTCCTCCTTTATTTCATGTGTGAATAAAGTGAATTATTCCGTTCTTAAATATTTAAAGAAATAACGCGATATATTGAAAAAGGATATATTGTTGCATTTGTATACTTATCTTATAATTTATCTATTATTTTATTATGTAATTTATCATTGCTTTTTTAATTCTTCTTTTCATCTCATAATGCAAACTTTAGAAAATAAAACATGTCTTTCACTTACGATCTTCATGCGTCACTCATAGTCATTTATTATGCATTATATATGTATATCTTCCGATATTATTTCATTCTATTTTGGTATTCTTTTAATCTCATTCTATTTTGGTATTCTTTTTATTTTATTCTATTTGGTATTCTTTTTATTTTATTCTATTTTGGTATTCTTTTTATTTTATTCTATTTTGGTATTCTTTTAATCTCATTCTATTTTGGTATTCTTTTTATTTTATTCTATTTGGTATTCTTTTTATTTTATTCTATTTTGGTATTCTTTTTATTTTATTCTATTTTGGTATTCTTTTAATCTCATTCTATTTTGGTATTCTTTTAATCTCATTCTATTTTGGTATTCTTTTAATCTCATTCTATTTTGGTATTCTTTTTATTTTATTCTATTTTGGTATTCTTTTTATTTTATTCTATTTTGGTATTCTTTTAATCTCATTCTATTTTGGTATTCTTTTTATCTCATTCTATTTTGGTATTCTTTTAATCTCATTCTATTTTGGTATTCTTTTAATCTCATTCTATTTTGGTATTCTTTTTATTTTATTCTATTTTGGTATTCTTTTTATTTTATTCTATTTTGGTATTCTTTTTATCTCATTCTATTTTGGTATTCTTTTCATTTTCTATTTTGGTATTCTTTTTATCTCATTCTATTTTGGTATTCTTTTTTATTTTATTTTATTTTGGTATTCTTTTTATTTTATTCTATTTTGGTATTCTTTTTATCTCATTCTATTTTGGTATTCTTTTTATCTCATTCTATTTTGGTATTCTTTTTATTTCATTCTATTTTGGTATTCTTTTTATCTCATTCTATTTTGGTATTCTTTTTATCTCATTCTATTTTGGTATTCTTTTTTATTTTATTCTATTTTGGTATTCTTTTTATTTTATTCTATTTTGGTATTCTTTTTATCTCATTCTATTTTGGTATTCTTTTTATCTCATTCTATTTTGGTATTCTTTTTTATTTTATTCTATATTGGTATTCTTTTTATTTTATTCTATTTTGGTATTCTTTTTATCTCATTCTATTTTGGTATTCTTTTTATCTCATTCTATTTTGGTATTCTTTCCATTTCTTTAATCAAATGAGTTATTGTATGGTTTCTTTTCTTCTTTCTATCTCCTTTATTTATCATCTGCTGTTATTTTAATGTTCTATCTATTAAATATATCTGCAATTATTTCTTTACAACTTCGCCTTCTCTTCTTTACTATCACTTTGCTTTACTCTTGCCTATCACTTTGCTTTACTCTCTACTATCACTTTGCTTTACTCTCTACTATCACTTTGCTTTACTCTCTACTATCACTTTGCTTTACTCTCTACTATCACTTTGCTTTACTCTCTACTATCACTTTGCTTCACTCTCTACTATCACTTTGCTTTACTCTCTACTATCACTTTGCTTTACTCTCTACTATCACTTTGCTTTACTCTCTACTATCACTTTGCTTTACTCTTTACTATCACTTTGCTTTACTCTCTACTATCACTTTGCTTTACTCTTTACTATCACTTTGCTTTACTCTCTACTATCACTTTGCTTTACTCTCTACTATCACTTTGCTTTACTCTCTACTATCACTTTGCTTTACTCTCTACTATCACTTTGCTTTACTCTCTACTATCACTCTGCTTTACTCTTTACTATCACTTTGCTTTACTCTTTACTATCACTTTGCTTTACTCTCTACTATCACTTTGCTTTACTCTCTACTATCACTTTGCTTTACTCTCTACTATCACTTTGCTTTACTCTCTACTATCACTTTGCTTTACTCTCTACTATCACTCTGCTTTACTCTTTACTATCACTTTGCTTTACTCTTTACTATCACTTTGCTTTACTCTTTACTATCACTTTGCTTTACTCTCTACTATCACTTTGCTTTACTCTCTACTATCACTTTGCTTTACTCTTTACTATCACTTTGCTTTACTCTCTACTATCACTTTGCTTTACTCTCTACTATCACTTTGCTTTACTCTCTACTATCACTTTGCTTTACTCTCTACTATCACTTTGCTTTACTCTCTACTATCACTTTGCTTTACTCTCTACTATCACTTTGCTTCACTCTTTACTATCACTTTGCTTTACTCTTTACTATCACTTTGCTTTACTCTCTACTATCACTTTGCTTTACTCTCTACTATCACTTTGCTTTACTCTCTACTATCACTTTGCTTTACTCTCTACTATCACTTTGCTTTACTCTCTACTATCACTTTGCTTTACTCTCTACTATCACTTTGCTTTACTCTCTACTATCACTTTGCTTTACTCTCTACTATCACTTTGCTTTACTCTCTACTATCACTTTGCTTTACTCTCTACTATCACTTTGCTTTACTCTCTACTATCACTTTGCTTTACTCTCTACTATCACTTTGCTTTACTCTCTACTATCACTTTGCTTTACTCTCTACTATCACTTTGCTTTACTCTCTACTATCACTTTGCTTTACTCTCTACTATCACTTTGCTTTACTCTCTACTATCACTCTGCTTTACTCTTTACTATCACTTTGCTTTACTCTTTACTATCACTTTGCTTTACTCTCTACTATCACTTTGCTTTACTCTCTACTATCAGTTTGCTTTACTCTCTACTATCACTTTGCTTTACTCTTTACTATCACTTTGCTTTACTCTCTACTATCACTTTGCTTTACTCTCTACTATCACTTTGCTTTACTCTCTACTATCACTTTGCTTTACTCTCTACTATCACTTTGCTTTACTCTTTACTATCACTTTGCTTTACTCTTTACTATCACTTTGCTTTACTCTCTACTATCACTTTGCTTTACTCTCTACTATCACTTTGCTTTACTCTCTACTATCACTTTGCTTTACTCTCTACTATCACTTTGCTTTACTCTCTACTATCACTTTGCTTTACTCTCTACTATCACTTTGCTTTACTCTCTACTATCACTTTGCTTTACTCTCTACTATCACTTTGCTTTACTCTCTACTATCACTTTGCTTTACTCTCTACTATCACTTTGCTTTACTCTCTACTATCACTTTGCTTTACTCTCTACTATCACTTTGCTTTACTCTCTACTATCACTTTGCTTTACTCTTGCCTATTATCACCATCTCTCACCATTTATTACCACCTTCTTCTCTCTCTCTCTCTTCCTTTCCCTCACATTTATCGCATTCCTTTGCCCCTTCTCTGTTTTTTATTTAAATTTTTCTTTTAAAATTGCAATTCAATCTGATTAAATCAACTCTAATCAGTTGATTGATGTTGCAGAAGACTCCAGACGTGTTAATGAGTATCATTATTGCAATAGATATCATTTAAACATTATGATATCACAGTTCACAGAGATAGTTTAGCTCTTCCTATTAAAATCTCTATGATTAATTCTCTCTGACACATACCTTTTAATTTCTTCCAGAAACATATCTCCATTAGTGTAAATTGATTTCCTATCCAATCTACTTAATCATACTTACATTTTATATTATAGAGTTAAAAGAAAAGATATTTATTCTTTCATTTTCTCCAATGATTTTTACCTGCAGGTGTGTATATGTGTTATTTTTAAAACGTTTTTGTCGGAAGAATCGGATGGCAGGACGTCTTGGTAGAGTACTGTATACCTCTGTTAGTATTTTACTAGTGTCATGCCAACTAAAATTGTATCTAACAGTCTGAATAGCAGAAGTAATTTTAGTACATATAAAGGCATACCAAGGGTTAAAGTATAACACAAAAATGATAGTATTGTATATAAAATACCGCAAATAGTATGCCTAACACTATTGATAGTACACCAAACAATAAATAGTATGCCTAACACTATTGATAGTACACCAAACAATAAATAGTATGCCTGATACTATTGATAGTACACTTATTCTCTAATGGTATACATAATACCAATCTACAAATAGTATACCTAATACCAATCTGCAAATAGTATACATAATACCAATCTGCAAATAGTATACATAATACCAATCTACTAATAGTATACATAATACCAATCTACAAATAGTATACATAATACCAATCTACAAATAGTATACATAATACCAATCTACAAATAGTATACATAATACCAATCTACAAATAGTATACATAATACCAATCTACAAATAGTATACATAATACCAATCTACAAATAGTATACATAATACCAATCTACAAATAGTATACATAATACCAATCTACAAATAGTATACATAATACCAATCTACAAATAGTATACATAATACCAATCTACAAATAGTATACATAATACCAATCTACAAATAGTATACATAATACCAATCTACAAATAGTATACATAATACCAATCTACAAATAGTATACATAATACCAATCTACAAATAGTATACCTAATACCAATCTGCAAATAGTATACATAATACCAATCTACTAATAGTATACATAATACCAATCTACAAATAGTATACATAATACCAATCTACAAATAGTATACATAATACCAATCTACAAATAGTATACATAATACCCATCTACAAATAGTATACATAATACCAATCTACAAATAGTATACATAATACCAATCTACAAATAGTATACATAATACCAATCTACAAATAGTATACATAATACCAATTTATTAATAGTATCACAAAAACTATATTTGATATTATTCCTAAAATGTACTGGTAATAATATACCTAACACTACTAATATTCTATAGCAAATAATCAAACTATATTCAAATATGCCCTAAAATGCCCTCTATCCCCAGTATTATTAGCTAAGAACAGTGAGGTTAACTAACGGTGTGATTTAAAGTCTTTCTACTCCATATCAGTGTACGGAAAAACTTTCTTCTTCAAGTGTATTCTGGAGGAAATTTGTGTAGGTACACTACAAAGGGAAATATCTTATGGCAATGTACTCAGCACTACTTTCTTTCTCTCTTTCATCTCTCGTCCATTTGTCCCACTCACTATTTCTGGACCATTTGTGTCCATGGCGTAAAATAACATTTTACGCGAGTCTGAAACACACAAGAGTCCGAAACTTGGTGGCCCTGATACGGAGCTGATGATCCTACTATATTTGCAGCGCTTCCTTTCGCTACAACAAATCGCGCTTGGTGTTGATAAATATTCTCTTCTTTTCTCACTCTACTTTTATACCGACTCATATTCTTGTACAATAGTACGGTTGACATTTAAATAGAACTATTTTCTTATGTATATTAGGTCATAAAAGGCATTTAAATTTTAGTACTTCATGGTTCAGTACAATCTTTAAATTGGATGAAGTAGCTAGTGTAAATCTAGTTTTTTTTGTTTGAGCTCTATAAGGAAGACTATATATCACTAATATTTACAATAGTGATATGCTAATAAAGATTCATATATGCATTGAATGAATTAACATCTCGTAAAAGTACTCATAATAAGGCAAAGTTCTGATGTATTTTGTAGGTGAATCTCCCGTGTAAGCTCTTTGTCTTCTAGAAGTTCAGAGCATTTCTTTTTGAAGACCAATTTCATAAGTAGGTCTATGGCAGCGGCCGCGAACACAAAAACTTTTCTCCATCGTTTATAATCCCCCGAGAATTATCTTCCCCCTAAAACTATGAGATTCCTGTTGCTATTAGGCCTTGCATTTTCTATTGTAGGCCTAGTCTCTCCGAGGCACACTCTTGTATTTTGCTAATTTAATTCTCCGCGAGCTTGATGCGTGCTTCAGCTCTTGCCTTAATGCTTTTAGGTGAAAATTACCCTCTTTTTCCCGAGGAAACTTCACAGCCTCGATAATATCGCTGTTGTAGAAGATTGCTACAAATGAGAATTTAGTCTAACGCACCTCAATCCTTTGGATTTGCAGTTGCGGAAATTTCACTGCTGTGATAGAACGATCACCTACCGTGATCGAACTTAATTAAAATTACCAATTAAACTTTTCTTGACTTAGAAAGTGTTCAATTCATTTTACTTGGATCTTAAAGATGCAACGGTATAATCTTGTACTTGATTTCAATTTGCTATCTATGTACTGTTTTGTATCTTCACGACGCAAATAAATCTTTGTGTTTTGATAGAAGTTTTCAGCTTTAGTCTTCATATCTCTGTTGCAATATTCATAATCCTTATATTTGTATTCTGATAACAATATCATTGCACATCTCCAATGAAATAATCATCTTGTTACCTCTCTTTATTTTCCTGGTGGTATAATATCCGTATCCTGGTTACAATTTCTTTACATGTCCCTGATGGAATAATCTTGGTATCCTGGTTACAATCCCATCTCCTCACGTCTCTTATAGAATAAAGTTTGTATTCGCGTTGCTGCTTAGTCGTGGGAAGAGAGCATCTGCGCCATTTACTCGAGTCAGTGGTAACAAGGTGTTCTGATGGAAAGACGCACGGAATCATTCTTTGTCTAATGGAATTGTTTGATTAAATACAAAGAGGCTCTTCTACTGTTTCTATTGTTAATGGATGACTTCTTTTAGAGTATTTGCAATATTGGTTTGAGCTTAAAGCTATCGGTATCAAAATCAATGCAGATCATAAAAACCTGATATATTGATTAATAAAACCGACTGATGAATATTTAAAAAACAGATCATCGAAGGAATCTAATTCAAGTGTGAAATTCTTTGTGCTTTTGCAGTGTTGGATTTGTAAGATGCCACTGTGTGTTTACAGCGAGTGTTTTAGTCTTGATTCCAGGCTGGTTTTTGCCAAATGCTATGCATGGAATGGGACCTCTGGAATCTCCTTCGAGAGCAATATTCCTCCTAAGTTTTCACTGGTGCTTTTTCCACTCCCAATTGATGTTATGTGGAGCAGGCCGTGGAGAATAATTACTTTGGCTGTCAACTCGGAAGAAATGGAGTTCGGAAATTGGCGACCGTTGGAAGTGTTTAAAGTTGTGAAACAAATGTGAATAGCTATCACCGGTAATTGGAGACTTTTTGGAATTATTTGCAGAGGCTCCCTTTCTTTTGTTTTCCTTTGTCAAATTGTATAGTTTATTGACATTGTGATGCCTTTCCATAGGATGACATTTTGCTAAGAAAACTTACTACAAAATCCTTTCTTCATCTCATCCCTTTCTTTGCCTCATTCCCTCTCACCCTTCTTTATCCATTCCATCTCATCCCTTTCGTCTCATGGCCTCTCATCCCTTTCTTCATCTCATTCTCTCTCATCACTTTCTTCTTCCCATTCCCTTTCTTCAGCTCATTCCCTCTCATCCTTTCTTCATCCCCTTTCTGATCCCTTTCTTCTCCTGTTCTCACAGAGAGTGTTAATCCGTTGATTTATTTGGTGCGGTAAATCATAGCCCTTTAGGAGCCCAGTACAAAGAACAATAATGCCCGTCAGTTTGTGTCTCTACTGCTGTCCCTATCACTCTGTTCGAAATAAACCTGTCATCCTTGGGGAGATCTGCTGCAAAGCCTTCTGGACACAAGACTTCTGACGTTACATTGCCTCACATAAATGGCATTGAGATGTTTGATTGTCTCTATGATGTTCGCGCCACTTCACTTTATTATGAGATATTATTTCGTGACAATGAGGTAATAGTGATCTTCTTATTAGATGTATTTACATTACTACTTTGATGTCACCGATTGTTAGTAGGAAATATTACTTTAGAGTAAAAGATGGTTTGGAAAACAGTTCTTTGGTGGTCTGTACACTACGGTCTAGATACAGTAGTTTCAGTACAACATACAGTAGTTTCAGTACAATATACAGTAGTTTCAATACAATATACAGTAGTTTTAGTACAATATACAGCAGTTTCAGTACAATATACAGCAGTTTCAGTACAATATACAGTAGTTCAGTACAATATACGGTAGTTTCAATACAATATACAAAAGTTTCAGTACAGTATACAGTAGTTCAGTAAAATATACAGTAGTTTCAATACAATATACAGTAGTTTCAGTACAATATACAGTAGTTTCAGTACAATATACAGTAGTTTCAGTACAATATACAGTAGTTTCAGTACAATATACAGTAGTTTCAGTACAATATACAGTAGTTTCAGTACAATATACAGTAGTTTCAGTACAATATACAGTAGTTTCAGTACAATATACAGTAGTTTCAGTAAAATATACAGTAGTTTCAGTACAATATACAGTAGTTTCAGTACAATATACAGTAGTTTCAGTACAATATACAGTAGTTTCAGTAAAATATACAGTAGTTTCAGTACAATATACAGTAGTTTCAGTACAATATACAGTAGTTTCAATACAATATACAGTAGTTTCAGTACAATATACAGCAGTTTCAGTACAATATACAGTAGTTCAGTACAACATACAGTAGTTTCAGTACAATATACGGTAGTTTCAATACAATATACAGTAGTTTCAGTACAATATACAGCAGTTTCAGTACAATATACAGTAGTTCAGTACAATATACGGTAGTTTCAATACAATATACAGTAGTTTCAGTACAGTATACAGTAGTTTCAGTACAATATACAGTAGTTCAGTAAAATATACAGTAGTTTCAATACAATATAGAGTAGTTTCAGTACAATATACAGTAGTTTCAGTACAATATACAGTAGTTTCAGTACAATATACAGTAGTTCAGTACAATATACAGTAGTTTCAGTACAATATACAGTAGTTTCAGTACAATATACAGTAGTTTCAGTACAATATACAGTAGTTTCAGTACAATATACAGCAGTTCAGTACAATATACAGTAGTTTCAGTACAATATACAGTAGTTTCAGTACAATATACAGTAGTTTCAGTACAATATACAGTAGTTTCAGTTCATTACACAGTAGTTTCAGTACAATATACAGTAGTTTCAGTTCATTACACAGTAGTTTCAGTACAATATACAGTAGTTTCAGTACAATATACAGTAGTTTCAGTACAATATACAGTAGTTTCAGTACAATACACAAAAGTTTCAGTACAATATACAGTAGTTCAGTACAATATACAGTAGTTCAGTACAATATACAGTAGTTCAGTACAATATACAGTAGTTTCAGTACAATATACAGTAGTTTCAGTACAATATACAGTAGTTTCAGTACAATACACAAAAGTTTCAGTACAATATACAGTAGTTCAGTACAATATACAGTAGTTTCAGTACAATATACAGTAGTTTCAGTACAATATACAGTAGTTTCAGTACAATATACAGTCTCGCAGCAATGTCGCACAGATTTGCTCGTTTGAAATGTTCTGAAAGCTTCTCCACGGCTGTCACATTGCATATAAAAAGGCAGTGGTCGTTACCGAGACATTTCGTGGCATCGAGAGTGTCTGGAAATCATGGAATTGTCTTAGTGCAGCGGCACGAGCCTAATAAATATATATTAGGCTGGTAAGGGGAGGCAATTTCTTACTACTGTCATCAATGTGCATTGATTGTTGTAGTTATTGATAAATTGTTTTAACTCTATTTGGTATGTTTATATTGCCTTCACGCCAAATATTCTGTTTTTTTACTAGTGTACGCGTATCGTCAAAAATAATAATAATTTAATAGACACTGGTTAGTATTCAATTTATTTAATAATAATCATCCTTTTCTCCGCTCTTGATAGAATGTTATCAACTGAATTTAAATATAATTTTTAGTTTAGTTATTGAAACCATCTATGGAACTGTTATCAGAATAATTTCATATTCTTGTTGCCATCTGCTTGCCAAGCGTATTATTAGGTTTAGTGTGACGGACAGACAGACACATGTAGCTCTTATTTTAGTATTGATTGTTTTCCTAAATCAAAATTGTTTCCCATGTCATATTGATGAATATTTTGGGTAAATATAAATAATAAATAGAAACATTCATTGCATGTAATCCTACTCATTACAAATTTAAGTTTGGTAATAATTCAAATAATTCTTTTGAAACACGCACATCAATACAATATATTTTCCAGTTTAGAATATATTAGAGCATTTGTGTACTTTATTTGATTTAACTGAAATATTCGCAACTGAAACTCTGCTATTCATATGACATAGGTAGAATTATCTAAAACTTCCTTCCAATTTACTTGTGTCAAACAATGCGAAGTTTCTTGTTCATCCAACAAATTCGATTTGATAAATTCCAGCGAAGAAAACATCTGAAGTTGCAGCGAGTTTAAGTATTGAACTTACCGTATCTAGGAGACAGGAGTAAAATCTGACAGTTGCTGTCTGTTAATAGTTGCTGTCAGTAAACAGTTGCTGTCTGTTAACAGCTGCGGTCTGTTAACAGTTGCTGTCTGTCTGTTAACAGTTGCTGTTTGTTAACAGTTGCTGTCTGTTAACAGTTGCTGTCTGTTAACAGTTGCTGTCTGTTAACAGTTGCTGTCTGTTAACAGTTGCTGTCAGTAAACAGTTGCTGTCTCTTAACAGCTGCGGTCTGTTAACAGTTGCTGTCTGTCTGTTAACAGTTGCTGTTTGTTAACAGTTGCTGTCTGTTAACAGTTGCTGTCTGTTAACAGTTGCTGTCTGTTAAAGGTTGCTGTCTGTTAACAGTTGCTGTCTGTTAACAGTTGCTGTCTGTTAACAGTTGCTGTCTGTTAACAGTTGCTGTCTGTTAACAGTTGCTGTCAGTAAACAGTTGCTGTCTGTTAACAGCTGCGGTCTGTTAACAGTTGCTGTCTGTCTGTTAACAGTTACTGTTTGTTAACAGTTGCTGTCTGTTAACAGTTGCTGTCTGTTAACAGTTGCTGTCTGTTAACAGTTGCTGTCTGTTAACAGTTGCTGTCAGTAAACAGTTGCTGTCTCTTAACAGCTGCGGTCTGTTAACAGTTGCTGTCTGTCTGTTAACAGTTGCTGTTTGTTAACAGTTGCTGTCTGTTAACAGTTGCTGTCTGTTAACAGTTGCTGTCTGTTAAAGGTTGCTGTCTGTTAACAGTTGCTGTCTGTTAGCAGTTGCTGTCTGTTAACAGTTGCTGTCTGTTAACAGTTGCTGTCTGTTAACAGTTGCTGTCTGTTAACAGTTGCTGTCTGTTAACAGTTGCTGTCTGTTAACAGTTGCTGTCTGTTCACAGTTGCTGTCTGTTCACAGTTGCTGTCTGTCTGTTAACAGTTGCTGTTTGTTAACAGTTGCTGTCTTTTCACAGTTGCTGTCTGTTCACAGTTGATGTCTGTTAACAGTTGCTGTCTGTTAACAGTTGCTGTCTGTTAATAGTTGCTGTCTGTTCACAGTTGCTGTCTGTTAACAGTTGCTGTCTGTTCACAGTTGCTGTCTGTTAACAGTTGCTGTCTGTTAACAGTTGCTGTCTGTTCACAGTTGCTGTCTGTTCACAGTTGATGTCTGTTAACCACAGTCACTGATGTGATGTCATTCTCACTTCTCTAACCACAGTGACTGCTGTGATGTCATTCTCACTGCTCTAACCACAGTGACTGCTGTGATGTCATTCTCACTGTTCTTTTCCATACCTAAGAGGGCCTTTTTCCCGCTAATCCTTCCTATGCCCGCATCAAATGATTCCCGATAGACTATTCCGGTCACGCGGAAATTCTTTGCGATGAATGCAAGATTTGCTGATTTATTGGAAGAGGCGGGGAAATGATTCTGAAACCTATCACCGCCTGTATTTAACCTATCTCCGCCTGTATTTAACCTATCACCGCCTGTATTTAACCTATCACCGCCTGTATTTAACCTATCACCGCCTGTATTTAACCTATCACCGCCTGTATTTAACCTATCACCGCCTGTATTTAACTTATCACCGCCTGTATGTAACCTATCACAGCCTGTATTTAACCTATCACCGCCTGTATTTAACCTATCACCGCCTGTATTTAACCTATCACCGCCTGTATTTAACCTATCACCGCCTGTATTTAACCTATCACCGCCTGTATTTAACCTATCACCGCCTGTATTTAACCTATCACCGCCTGTATGTAACCTATCACCGCCTGTATTTAACCTACTATCACGGCCTGTATTTAACCTATCACCGCCTGTATT
Organism: Caprella mutica; assembly: GCA_947561585.1. Taxonomy (NCBI): domain Eukaryota; kingdom Metazoa; phylum Arthropoda; class Malacostraca; order Amphipoda; family Caprellidae; genus Caprella; species Caprella mutica. The sequence continues at coordinate 154,489 of CANNZV010000184.1, forward strand.
TAACCTATCACCGCCTGTATTTAACCTATCACCGCCTGTATTTAACCTATCACCGCCTGTATTTAACCTATCACCGCCTGTATTTAACCTATCACCGCCTGTATTTAACCTATCACCGCCTGTATTTAACATATCACCGCCTGTATTTAACCTATCACCGCCTGTATTTAACCTATCACCGCCTGTATTTACCTATCACCGCTTGTATTTAACCTATCTATCATTTAGTTTTTCATTTCAATTTTACAGCTTTTTAAACTAAAAGAATATAGATAGTATTCGCATTTCTTACATTTTTTTCTTCGTCACATCAATTTTTTAAACTGTTACCCACCTTTCCAAACCTCCCTATACATAAATTATTCCCTTTTTCTCACATCAGTCCCATCTTCCCCATTAACCCCATCTTCCCCGTCTTCCCCACCCCTGCTCGTCCTCTTCATCAAGTGCTGTCGACGTCGCTAAGCCAATTTATTGTGGAGATTATTAGAATATAATCTTGTTGAAATTCCCACACACTTTTCTCACTGCGTAGAATTATGAACTCGGCAGCGTTGATATTTAGGGCTGAATTATGGCTGCTAGTTACCTTATATTATAAGCTCTGGCGCTATATTTTATGGAGATAGAGCGCCTCATACATCGCCTCTCTGCCAGTTAAACTAAAAGCTCTGCTTGCTACACACTGAAATAAAATGTACATTGTGCCGCTGTGGTCATTGGCCAATTAACATAATGATATGCAGTGACACTATCTATGGCAATATTGAAATAGATAAATAATATATAGAGTGAGGCAATGTGGTGATAATAGTAATACAATGAAGTGATTCTAATATTCACCTGACACACTTCCATTTTTATACTCATTCGATACTATGCTGATTAGATACAGTATTAGATACGTACAATATTCATACCAGTATTCGATACAGTAAATATACCAAGCATTGTAAATCACTGTGATCGGTAATTTGAATCCCGCTAATTTGACCGTAAATAACAACTATTCGCAATAGATTTGGACTTCACTGTTTAGTGTTCCATCTCCATGCTCCTTTAGATCTATTCCATTAATATTTATTGTATTAAGCACATCATCAACATTATTAATTTTTTCTAGTTCGCCTTATTTCACTAACTTAAGATATATGTATGTGTCATAACAAAATATATGTCATAACAAAATATATGTCATAACAAAATATATGTCATAACAAATATATGCCATAACAAAATATATGTCATAACAAATATATGCCATAACAAAATATATGTCATAACAAAATATATGTCATAACAAAATATATGTCATAACAAAATATATGTCATAACAAAATATATGTCATAACAAAATATATGTCATAACAAATTATATGCCATAACAAAATATATGTCATAACAAAATATATGCCATAACAAAATATATGTCATAACAAAATATATGTCATAACAAAATATATGTCATAACAAAATATATGTCATAACAAATTATATGCCATAACAAAATATATGTCATAACAAAATATATGCCATAACAAAATATATGCCATAACAAAATATATGTCATAACAAAATATATGCCATAACAAAATATATGTCATAACAAAATATATGCCATAACAAAATATATGTCATAACAAAATATATGTCATAACAAAATATATGTCATAACAAAATATATGCCATAACAATGTAGAAGGTAGTGATAATAGGGATGTTTAGAATATTTGACGTCATCATTTACTCATCAGGGCAACACGTTAACATCTAAATCAGGGTAATTGAAGTGAGTATCGATACACAGACTCAATAGTTATAGTTAGTGTATCATTCCCTCTTGAAATATCTGAGTTACATAATTTTATTACCGTTTGTTGCCTCCATATATAAATAATGACGTAATACAATCAAAACACTTACTGCTATTATTTATTTACTCTATTCTGCCTAGTGTGATTGTTACACATTATATCTTTACTCAACTTTGTGATTGTCTATCTCAACTTTGCTTTCAATCTCCATTTTCTATTTCATTTACCATTTCACTTTGCTCATCAAAAGCATTCACTTTTTCTCGTGCCTATCATAGTTACAGCTAATGTCATTTTCCGTGTGAATTACAGTCGGTAACTCGGTTAATAGATGGCGCTAACTACTCTGATTTGAAGCAATGCTTTTCACACTCTTTGTGGTGTTCGATCCCACTATTAAATCAAGTTATGCCTCTGATGATGGCTTTCCAGAGTTATTCTCATGGAGTCTATTACAAAGCTAATAACAATTCTATTTTCAGATGAATAATGATTTCTCATTTGCACGGCACTCTATTTCCACTGCAATTTCTCCCGCTACATTACTCGCAATATATTACTTACTTTTGTGAGATAAATACATGCAGTTCATCTTTTTCTTAACAACATGAAAGTCAATCAGTCAATAAAGATTCTAAAGTCAAGATAAATTGATCAATTTAAGATATCCTTTTAGCATTTTCTTTCATTGGTATATTTTAGTAAGAAAATAATATTCAAACATTAGATTGAATTGCTATTGAAAAATGGAAATATTGAATAAATCAGTTGAATTTATAATTTTTATTGGTAGGCTAATTTTCACTTCCCTCTCTTACTCTCTCTCCAAATCAGTCCCTCTCTTACCCTCTCTCCAAATCACTCCATCTCTTACCCTCTCTCCAAATCACTCCCTCTCTTACCATCTCTCCAAATCACTCTCTCTCTTACCATCTCTCCAAATCACTCCATCTCTTACCCTCTCTCCAAATCACTCCATCTCTTACCCTCTCTCCAAATCACTCCCTCTCTTACCCTCTCTCCAAATCCCTCCCTCTCTTACCATCTCTCCAAATCACTCTCTCTCTCTTACCCTCTCTCCAAATCACTCCATCTCTTACCCTCTCTCCAAATCACTCCATCTCTTACCCTCTCTCCAAATCACTCCATCTCTTACCCTCTCTCCAAATCACTCCATCTCTTACCCTCTCTCCAAACTTCTTTTACCCTTAATGCAATTTCCAAAGTTAGAGATCTTGTGGACATTTTTCTTCGGAAATATTGCACCCAGTTTACAGCCTCTCTATTTGTGATCAGTTAAAGGCATAGGTACTTTTTCTAGCCATTTTACTGCTCCAAATATTATGTCACTTGTTTATTGGTGCGCATGGTATCATAGATGCATGATATTATAACTACAAGCTATCATAGATACTAAGTGCCATATATGAAAGGTATCATAGATGCACAGTGCCATTGATTCATCGTATCATGGATACTGCTCACAATTCAATAATCAGAATTCCTTAGCTATAAAATGCGCAATAAAATCCCCTAACTTTTGAGCGGTATTCATACATACTGTGTATGTCTGTTTTAAAACTTTAGCTAACTTTGTATGCCTGACAGTTGTCTGTACGTACCAAAGTTAGCTTTATTAGCTGTTTATATGGAGATGCATATATCGATCCTACTGGTGTACTATCAGTCACTGATATAAAGTACTTTAGTGATTGTACTATCAAACTCTTATCTGTTAGAATGGTATATCCTTTTATTAACTGTTTTCTACAACATTTAACTGTTCATGTTTATTTATTTGAAGTATTTATTATAGTGAGGGTTGTCTAGCAATCTAAAGTTATATGGCGGTGTGTATATCATCTTAATGGTCCTCTACAGGGATATATCGGCCTGCTTAAATAAAGCACCTAAGCCATTTAGCCAATAAGTTATTACAAATAATGCAGAATAACAGTGCATCACTATATCGACCTCATCATTTGTTGTGTCTGAGGAAGAGTGATGAGGTTTTATGTTTCATTACTTAATATGATAAGAAAATTTTATTATAATTTACTATTTGTGACCACTCTTAAAATCTATGCATCGACGAATTTCTCAGCTGTTATTTTCGTTAAAATTATGTCTAAATACTGAAAAAACCAGTGCCTCTTTGATTGAGGGGTGAATTCAGTTCAATAATATAATATTCAATGATTAGAAAGTGTATCTTTAATATCTTCTTCCACTACTAACTGAGGGTTAGTTAAATAATGGTTGCAATCTCCGTAGATATGAAAACATTTTCCAATTTTTTTATGACAAAGTCTTCTTGATGAGAATAATAATTCTGTGCGTTTAAAATCATTTGAATAATAAATCTGATTTCATTCGAACATTATTGTAACACATTTTTTCATTTATTAACTTTATATTCTTTTATTATATATTAACAATATTCTTTTTTCTCTTTTCAGATTACCATATCTTCGGAATTAGAAGTGGATGTGCAATTTCTCTTTCAAATGCGTTACAGTAATTAAATTCACATCTAAATTCTTTCTTGCTTTCAGAAACGATTAAATATCCTTGTTATTCAATTGCAATAATCTTATTCAGTATGGAGGATAAACAGTGCGAAAAGATAAACTGTAGAGTGTCTTGTAATCAACTTTGTTCCACTCCCACATCTAACCCACATTGCCCACACAGTTGTCAGTTCCCACATTCTCCCACACTTCACTCCCCACAATATAGACATAAGAACACACTAGTTACCTCTCATAATACTCACCCTAGTTCTACTAGTAAAACACTACCTACCTGCACTAGTAACCAAGGAAATAGCAAACTAGGTACACGGAAAAAGAGAGGAGCTACTGTCCCTTCTTTGCCGCCTCTTCATTGGCTGCTAGCTGCTGCTCTTCTAGTTCTTCTACCCTGTGTACAAGGTAAGATATGCTTCTCTTAGTTTAACCTTCGCCTTAATTCCATTGTTAAAGATATCATTAAATAATGCGTAACTTCTTAAATTTTATTAATTTGTTATTCTCGTTTCTTCAACATTATTCCTACCCTTATTCAATTTATATGATTTTTTTATTTAATTTTCTTTTAGTTTAAATATGAATATCTCTAATTGATGATAGTAAAACTAGATTCGATTCAATTTAGCTATTAAAATCTGAGTAGGTAAATGTTGTAATTGTAAGATATTCCCTCTGTGTTCTTTAATTTAATTTCCCCTAACAAAGATTGCTCTAACAAACATCATTGCCATATGCATTGCACGAATATCATTTTCCAATATCGCCCTAACATTCCCCACGCATTGCCTTCGCATTATTCAGACATCTAATGTTCCATTAAATGTTGGTGCACTTTAAAAACAGCTATCGAATTTTTGAAGCGACGGACCGCTCTTTCTATCTCTTTCTTTTTTACCTGCTAGATAAGAAAAAGAAATAACGGAAGGAGAGTTGCCATGTGTTCTTTTTAAATACTCTGGATAATATGAAGACTTTATTGAATCTCAGTTAGGAAACTCTATTGGCTTTCCTTTATAGAATTGCAATATAATGTTATTATGTAAGTCGGTAGTGTTTTCAAGTAGCATTTATATTATATTATTGCAGAATAAGATAGCTTCTACATTAAACAGTGCGGTGAATTGTGTTTAATATGATATAGCGTTCATAGAGTTATGTAAGCAATATATTATTTTATCTATTACATTAAAATGAAAGAACAGAGCATTTCTTTACATATGATAATCATTTGAAGCGTGTGCATCCTTAGTGTGAGTTCCTAATATTTCTAATTTTTCATAGCACATGACACAGTATTGGCAAACCGTTCCATACTCTGGGAAAACACTAGCGACGTTTGTGTGTGTTCTATCTCAAATACATTTGTACATATGCTTAATAATTGTGAATATCTCTTTCTATGTTTTTATATTATTTGGTTTACTACACATAGGTCGTGATATAATGTATAACTAGAAATAGATGAAGTAAATTAACAGGTAGGCTTATTGTTGTCTTGCTAGAGTACTACAGAGATCTTTTAATTGAATGCAAAGAGGGAATAGTAGAATATTTAATCTTCACAGTCTCATACCCTTCTCCTCTACTATCCCTATCTGCTCCACTGCATAGTCATTTTTATGGAGTGTTTTCTGTGTTGAGTTATTATTGGTGTATCGATGCACTGCGTCTGGCCTCAGTCCAAATGACTGAAGAACACCCTTAAGGCTAACCTTCAACACACTCTTCCACGTTTTCTTCTTGCATCGATTCTCTTCCTGGTGTCGCTTTCCTCTTTACTTCTTTCCTGAAGTTCCTTGTTCTTGTTTTGATTAAGCACTGTACTGAGCCACAGTTTTGGGTATTATTATCTACAGAGATGAATTTGAATTTGAATTAAAATCTGAAGCTCATGTATATACAGGTTGTTTCATTTTTTGTCCGACAAAAATTTGGCAGCTTGATTAAGAACCCAAATTAAACCTTTTTTCATGAATATCAAAACATCTGAAAGTGTTTCGTAATCGAAATATTGATACTATGATTCTGGGGTAATTTTTTGACATACCTAATGACATTATAATAGGTAATAAGGTCTATTATATTTAAATTTCTACTAATAACCATCTGTTAGGAACATAAGTACTTGTGAATATCTATTTAGGTGTTCACTATCTTGAAAACTTAGCAGTTTTGATAATTTAGGTTTTGGTGAAACATTGTTTGCTTACCTTCGCTGAATGCGGGAAGGTCATATTTTACCTGTCGTTTATTTATTTATTTATCATCTTGTTATTCGCTTAACTGAAAAAGTGTTGAACCATATTGCCTAAAATTTGGTGAAACGATTGGTCCATGCGCATAGTGACCTGCTGGTAAAATTTTAGGAGCGACTAGGTCAAAGGTCAAGGTCATGGTCATTTATAACTCAAAAAGTATTGAACCATATTGCAGGAAACTTAGTGGGACGATTGGTCAATAAACAGGAACCATTTTATCAGATTTTGGGAACGATCGTGTCAAAGGTCAAAAATCAAAGTCAAAGCCATTTGGAACCCAATATTTTAAAAAGTATTCCACCAAATTATCTGAAATTTGATGGTACTATTGGTCAATGTCCAGGAACCATCAGCTAAAATTTTGGAAGCAATCCAGTCAATGGTCAAGGTCAAGGTCATTTATAACTCAATAACTCAAAAAGTATTGAACCATATTGTATGAAACTTGGTGGAACGATTATTTTTTATCCAGTTAGCAGTTTATTAAATTTTGGGAGAGAACAGGTCTATCGGCGTCGAAGGTATGCACTCTACCGAGTGCACATTATCTAGTTTTGTATGAATTTCCCTATGATGTTAAAAACATTACCCTAGAATCAAGGTATCAACTTCTCGATAAGAAGCATTCTTGGATATTTTCTAATTTTTTAAAAAGTGTTTATTTTGGGTTTTCATGCAAACTTTATAATTTTGTTGTATCTGACATAATCTTCATTTTATTTTTTATAATCAAAATAGCAATCGATAAATTGTTTATAATTATTTGTATTGCCCATGTTTAAGAAAAGTTATAGGTATCGAAGTTTCATTATAGTTCAAATTAGTCAATCTTACAGTGTATGAAAATTACAGATTACTATGACTAACAGAAATATAATCAATTAGCTTCCTATGTCATTTTCTTTTATTTAATTAAAACGGAAGAAAGTTTTGTATGTAGTATTTGGTAAGTTACACTAATAATTATCTCTGGATGTATCCATTGTCGTTCCGGTAGCTTTACTTTTAATGAATAATTAAAGACTGTGCCATGTACTTCTTGCTCTAATTAAATAATGAAATTTGATTGACTGCTAATTGAAAGGACTGTTTTGAAATGTGGATAATGGAAAGAATTAATATTATAATTATTAATTATATTGCATTGATTTAATGTGGAAATTGTTGAAGAAAATTAAATTTCATACATTTACGTTTTTAATGAAAGAAAATACATGCAGAGTATGAAATATATGTTAGACTTCACGACACATTAATTTTTAATAAATATGTTTATGAAAGCTATAACTGTTTTTGAAAACTGTTGTAATTCATTATTAAATGGTTATTACAAATTACATTGATTTGGTTTACAGCACAGACGATATTATCAATGTTAGATAATTATTAAGAATATTCATTTCGATTCCCTGTACATGTTTTCTGAACTCCCCTCCCCCCCTTTCCCCCGGGAGAGCTATAACTTCATTTCCCTGTATTTCACTCAAATGAATTTACTTCCTCACTCCGACTCTTGGCCGCAAATTTTCAGACCTCTCAACGGTGAGCCTATTAATTAATTCTGCAACGGTCTCACCCCCCCCCCCCCTCCAGAGGTTGGGGGGAGAATGGGGGAGGGGGGGGGGTAATTGCCTGGAGATTGTACTGGTGGTTATTGAGCTTTGTGTCTTCAAATGAATACAGTAGCACTTTGTTACTTCAACTCTGAAGTCTCTTGTTACGCTACACGTAATTTAAGCTCTCTCTGCACAGAATTTATACGATTTCAATTCTAGGTTTATAATTCGAAAATCGTGATGTTATAAAACTCGATTCCAAGAAAATTCTCCTGATGAAGTTCTAAGAAGATTGCCTCCATTTCTCTCATAGCGTTGCTACTAAGAAGTCCCTTGTACCGCAGTGCTATAATATGGCGTAGTGTCTGCTACATCAGGGGCTGTAGAGTGTAGACCCCTAAAAGTTACCACACCAATTGTATCCATTATATGGGGGGGGGGGGTGTAGATTTTATCCAACCTCTAATTTATTTTGTGCCATTGTCTCGAACGGCATATTTGTGCAGGGTAAGTTACGAATTATCGGTCAGTTTCACATCTTCGGACATATAAGAAAAACGATAAAATAATAATTTTTGTATTTCTACTGGCATCCATGATACCTGCTGGCATCATGGATACCAATTAAAATTAAATAATAATTATTTTATCCTTTTTTTCTCATATGACCGATTATGTTAAAGTGACCGATAATTCATTTATCACCCTATTAGATAGTGATTTGACTATAGGTCTTAGAGTAGTTAAAGCTGACAATAATACCATGTTATTGATCTTATATTGTTAAATATCTCATCTAAACTATGCAATGTTTTAACTCTCAATTTCTGTCTTCAAAATCCATGCATATCTATTGCTCAAGAAATGCAATAAACAAATGGAAATATTTTCAGCAAGAGAAAAAGCGAAGAGTTACACAGTTATTCACTTCTGATGAATTCTTGATATCGCAAGAGATGTGGAGAATATCTTATAAGATATATCTATATAGATATATCTCCTATAGAATTGTATAGATATATTTATTGGATAGGTACAAACTTATTGCAACTTGTAAACGTATATATTGACAAACTTATTATTGTGTATAAGTATAACTGTATACATGTTAAATAGTATTATTATGCTATCCCTAGTTAACGAAGGGCAAACGCCAATTTTTATAAATGATAATATTGTTGGAATGCTTTTATCTATCTAAATAATGTTGCAAACAGTAAATAAAAAACACAAAAATGAAGTAAGTGACTGGCACTTTTCCGCCTGTCAGTTTTCCCGACACAATAATTCTCGTAAAGAATAATATTTTTTTACTGAATTCGTATCCTAATTTTGTATTCTTTTCATCATTCTAATCATTTCATCTTCATTCCAAATGAGCGAAATGATGATAATTAACATGATAATCACTCTGGTAATATAGCAATGATAAGATGCTACTAATTAAAAATGTACCTAGAAAACATTGAGTGAACTATCGCACATCATTTTATTTATCCTGCTCTATTGTAAATAATAAGTTTTTATTATTAATTAACGCCTGGCTCTTTTTGCACGACAAGTACATCAATATTAATCAGAACTGTGATTGAGAAAACATCTCTCAGCTTCATTACAGTCGCCTACTTTTTTATCACTGCTTCATCAGCCACACTCATTTTTATCCCTCTGATAATTGACAGAGATTCTGATTAGCTTTTTTGAGCAGCTAACTACAGTCATGGGTTTGGTGAACAAATCAGAGAGAAAAAAAAGCTAAATATTTAGCTAGCGATGCTCACATGTTGACTTGATATCCATCGAGGAGAGACTCTATTATACTTCTTCAGTTTTATTCTATTTTTGAAATTATAAAGATTTGATTAATATCTATTATTTAGAAAATTGAATTTCATTGAATTATATATATTTAATTGAAATTATATATATGATGATTACTTTATTATTGATTTAACTCATTTGTAAAAAGAGAATTTGTAAGTACAGTCAAGCCCCCAGGAGCTCTATCCTGAAGCTGTCTGTGGTGAATTGAAGAGAAGGGGGTGACGTCAACAGATATTTTGTTTTCGGTGTGGACTTTTTTTACATAATGTGTATCCATATTATGAATTGCAGCCTCCGGTTAATCTGATTATTCATTTTATTTCCATGGAATTTAAAGTTATTTAAATTAGAAACTTTTGGTATAAGTAATTTTTCGATAACACTGTTCATTAATAGTACATACATGATACATGTAGTGAAATTATTCTAAGTTGTTACGCAATTCACTCTTTACGTTACGCAATTCACCCTTCACGTTATGCAATTTACTCTTTACGTTACGCAATTCACCCTTTACGCTATGCAATTCACTCTTTACGTTATGCAATTCATCCTTTACGTTATGCAATTCACCCTTTACGTTGTAATTTGAATTTCCTTTCTCGGTTGCACAAAATTTTATTTTTAATTTAAAATACGAGGTTATTTCTAACAAGTCTATCATCGCACCGCTGTTCAATTTATTGTGCATCTCTTTTAAATCTTTTGAAAAATATTGAATTCATTCTATAGATCCAGTGTATGTTTATCATGCGTACTTTACTTAACTTGATGAAAAACAAGTTTTGTGTATTTCTTTATTTCAATATATGCTATAAGAATGTAGGTCATATAGTTTGTTTTGACTAGGTTATTTCAATACTAGTGATTGGATTATTTTCTAGTAACTAGTTACTTTTCCATTTCTGGAAATTTTTAAAAGTATATCAAATTAAGAGTTTATTTCAACCCTTAATATTTGATCATCTCTTATTGCAAAAGAAAAAGCAAATGGAATAAAGGAAACGAATTTTCTTGTAATTAGGCATTTACTTTCAATAAAAATAAAAATCTACGGAATTAACTCCTAATGTTTTATTTACTTTCAATAAAGAACCTTATTTACGGATAATATTTTAATATCATTTATTTGTTATAAAATATATTCATATACGAACTTTAACTCTAATATCTCTTTTAATTATTACTGATTAAATTAATATACGAAGTTTTCTTCTAATTATATTCTACAGTTAATATTATCATTATTTTTTTCACTTTTTACTAATTGTTGCTTTTGATAACTAGTTCATTTGGTTTTATTTTCTCGGTTATTGTTTTGTGAATTCAATAGAATAGCCTTGAAAATGTCGATAGTTTGTCTTTTAATGGGCTTATAACTTTTAAGAGCATCGGCAACTGCTCTCAATTTACCTCAGTCTTTTTCCTATCAATGCTCTAATTTTATTGTCTTTGCTCTAATTTATCGCATGAAAAAAAACTTAATTCATCGATTAATGATGTGAATAACTGTATATTAATTAGTATACTGAGCATGAGAGAATTAGTTGTTATTACTTCCTCTCTAATTATTTTTGAATAATATCCATAGACCAAAGAAATTTCTTATAAATTCAAATTCAAAATGAATATTGCTTAATAAGTAATATGAATTTCTTAGAAGAAATGTGTATCTAATTTATACATATGATGCAGTTTGAATAATTATAAGTTAAAAATATTTGCATCATAAATTAAATAATTGTTTGTTGTTTATTTATTTACATTCTCATAAACTATTTCCACTATTATCATTTATTGGCAATGATCAGTATATGAATTCGAAGAAATAATTAAATGAATTCTTGTTTGGATAAATAATCATCTATTTTATAATTTTATTATTATATAGCTTAATTTTTCTATTATGATGTAATATTTTTTAATTATGAAGTAGCTATGATTTTTGTATATATAAATTATAATTCTAAAATTATAAAGTAGATGTATATAAAAATTAAAAAATGAATTTATTTATAATTATATAGTAAATCAATTTTATAATAAATAAAAACAATGACAAAAAAATAACAATGATTAAGTATCAATTGCAATTTCTTTTCACTGACTAACCATTAATTGTGTTCATTTCCCCAGGTACAGAATGTGAGTTGCCTGATGAGTGGCATGGCGAGTGGTTCCAGTCAGACAGAGCACATCTCGGTCCTGTGGTGATATCGCGTCACAACTTCTCCTCCAGTCTGCAGTGCATCAAGAAAGAGAGGGGCAGATCTAACAAGTACCTCGTGATGGAGGAGACCTACAACCACGAGACAGACGAGTGAGATATTTATAACTAGTATACTTTCCCGTTAAAAATAACGGGTCATCATCAATACCAATATTATTACCCGTTATTTCGTTACTTTCAATTAATTCAATTAAAATTAAATTTTCTGCATAGTCTAATTTATTTTATTGATAAAATTCATTTGAAAATTGAATAGAAACAGGGGAATTTAAATATCAAGTCAATATATTCCCGTGCGTATCATAGTTACATTCTTCATGTTTAATACCCGTCGTGTAAAAGCGGACACCAAATAAATAAACACACTAAGGAAATTATTAGTATAGACTATCAATGTTAAATACTAAGTATACACTAAATTGATAGCTAGTCCGTTATATCTTTCTTATGTAGCTTCCGGGATAAAGAGTAGTACCATTTTAACCATAAACTTTATGCTATTTAGAGATAATTCCTATTTCACACATTCAAAAAATTTAATTTCTAACTCTGTAATCGTAATTGTTTTCAATCAGTCAACAATTTTACTTTTCATTTACGAATGAGGTTCACTTGGATTCCCTGTTCAAAATTACCATTATACAAATATCTTCACTATCTTATCATAGATATATTTTTTAAATTATATAAGGCTATAGCATTTCTATATAAAATTAGCTGGTAAAACGCTCTAAAAATTATCTCCCTGGCTGTGAATAAGAGAAGTAGAGAAAGAACTGTACACGGTGACAGCTGCTTCTATTCCCATACCTATTGCCTCACTATTTGAAGAGGGACTTTCCTAGCCAGTTCCTAAGACTTATGTCCTTATATTCAAACAGCAGCAGTCTACTTAGGGCAAGGTACGAATCATCGTTCAGTTTCACATCTTCGGTCATATAAGAGAAATTATATAAAAATTGTTATTATTACAATACTTCTGCAAACCCGGGTTTGCAGAAGTATTAGATAGCATTGTGTAATAATAATAATTTATATATAGTTTTTTTTATAGGACCGAAGATGTAGTACTGACCGATAATTCGTAACTTACCCCACATGTGAAGAAATGTAATGGAACGCTCTGTCACTAAATGGTGATATTGAGCACATCTTCTAACACAGCTATTATTGGGAAGTTATGGTACTTGCTGGGACTTACCTGAACATTAGTTAAGGGAAATTAGCTTCAAATAAAAGGAATATACATAAGTAAAGGATTACCTGTCATTAGCTTACAGTAGAATTTTCCGTTCGTAGTGTCATTATTATGCTATCTATATGGCAGACTAACATTTTTTAAAGTCTCCTACCTACAAATCTAAATAAACTATCAATACAGTTCCTTATAATCACTTCTACTAGAAAATGTAAAAATCATATTATATGTGTTTATTTAAATAATCAAGAGATAATTTATTAAAAAGATTAAAATACAATTTGATCCCCTCGATCAATGTTTCCGGGTAATAAAGTTTTTTTTTGGAAACATTGCCCCAATATTGTTACAACATTGTCAATGATATTACAATATTGTGACAGTGTTGTCCCGAGAGACAATGCTACCTGTTTAGCTAGACTTATGCAGTGTCCATTAAGAGGATATCTATTCAGGCACCTGACAGGTGGATAGCATGCATAAAGATGAGACAGTGTCTATCTTATAATGTCTCTTCTTTGTCTCACCACCAACTGTTAAGGAATAGGGGAAAAAAGTTCAAAAGACTATTTAACCTGTCTTCTACCTTTGTGTTTTTTGTTTTCCTCTTTTGTAACTGTTTCTATGTTGGAGTTAAACATAAGAACTCCTCTATAATGGAGTCCTCTATAGTGAGTGAAGGGTCCTGAGTAAGAGAACCACTCCGTATAGTGAACAAATATTCTTTAGTTTGCTATAAAATGGCCATTAGTTTTTTTTAACTGATGCAGTTCATGACATACGAAAGATTAGTTCACTATACGGGGTATTTCTCTTACTCAGGACTGTATATTCACTATATATGATTTATACTGTACTGCACACTAGCTACAATAGTGTAGATTAGATGCTGTATGTGTTCGAATGCGTGAGTGAGACTGTAAATGGCGCTAAGGTTTGCCAGAGCCTCTGAGTGTTCATAAATCGTGTCGCAGGGAATTTCTTTGCCTCCCTCTTCAAACAAAACCCCTTTGAGAAACACTGCCATTTGAATTCCTTAGTTTGATTTGTAGGATCGGATCCTCTTCTCTCACATCTCTTTAACTACTCCTCAAACACAGGGACTTATGACTTAACTGATGGTTTTAAGGTTTTAGCAAGGAATATAGCTTTGAGAGCTACCATAATCTCCGTGATTTTTTATCTAGAATTTATCACATTGTGAATTGCAGGGTCTCCAGTTTCCATAATTTTCCTCTAATCTTTTGGAGTGAGCTACATGGAAACTAGATGAACTATTTTACAATTAATTACAATTTTAATTAATTTTATCTTGAAATTTATTCTACACCAATTTATTTAATTTATACTTTATATTAATGTAAAATTAATTCTATTTAGTACACAAAATAAATATAAAGATCGTTAAATATGAATATAGTCATAAAAACGATGAGGAAATTAGTAATAAAAGTCTTTTCTGATAACAAATCGATATCTCTCAAACCTACTTACTTTTTTTACTTATTTTGACAAAACAAATTGTAAGTAATATCATTCCCCTGTGTTTCTCCCCTTAAATCCGTCTAATCCCCCCAATACGTCCCCTAGAGACATCTAGTGGGGGAAACTGCCACCACCAACTCAAACGGCACTATCGCCTCAACTCTTGTAATTACCTTCTGTCGTAACTTTATAAATAAACCAGATTAAGAACTAAAGAAAGATATTACACTGTGAAGGCCCCTTTATTGTTTGCTAGGCTATGGTAGTGGTGTAGATCTGACCATCACATTGGCTGATATTTACCTACTCTGTACTATGGTATAACTGTATTTGCTGTGAAGGTATTTATTGAGTGCCTATGTGGTACTCTAGTGTCCTTATTCCTATATTATTATTATTTTTTAATCTATTCTCTTTTCCTCTATTCTACTTCTTATTCTATTTCTCCTATTCCTCTATTCTTCTTTTTTATTATTATTCTCTCTAATCCTCTATTCCCCCATTTACCCTATTCCCCATTTTCCCTATTCCCCATTCACAAGGGGGCACAGTCAGTCATAGAATCAGAGCAAGCGACTGTGACTGATGTGCCTAAATAGGCCTCATTGTCTGGAAATGTGACTCAACACGCTATGGACTCTACAAATTAGTCACAAAAAGACTGATTTGGGAAAAAAATATACAGGAGTGGTTGCGAATTTTCCATATTTTCTTATTCACTTCGAAAAAAATAATTAATGTTTATTATTTAATAATGTTCTAATGTTATTCATTGAATTATTTTGCTTATTATTAGTACTAAGTTATTTATCTAACTGAATTGAAGAGATCATTTCCCAATATTCAAACTGTTGTAATTTGTATTTGTCTCTCTTTTTCAGGAAGTACCTGTGTTACAAGTGTATGGTGATCAGTTTGAAGCACAGAAATGTTATCCAGTATAAGGAATGTGAGTCAATTAGTGTGTATATATTGTATACAAAGTGTGTATTAAGCGCTTATTACTGTTAAATGTTATATTTATATAATAGTCTCACATGTTGTTTATAAGACTGTATTACTATTATTATATAACAAAGGGAAAGCAGACCCTTGAAAAAAAAACAATTGAACGATTTTACGCTTACTATGAATTAATTCTACATAGATTTTTGAAGGAAAATATAAAAGCAAATACCTAGTTTTTCACCGTAAATAAATTCTTGAAGCATTCCTTTCATTTATTGAGTGGGTAAGAGTTTATCCGATTAGGTTTGGGTTGCTCTAAAAGTTGATATTCGAGATAAAAAGTCCGAATATGTTTCAGCGTAGATCCTGACATGGGGAGTGAATTTCAATTTCGGTGCTTATATGTATTGTTCGTAGGGTAAGTTCCGAATTATCGATCAGTTCCACATCTTCGGTCATGTAAGAAAAAACTATATAATAATAATTATATCGTTTTTTCATATATGACCGAAGATGTGGAACTGAACGATAATTTGCAACTTACCCAAAGTATTGTAACTATAGATAGTTTATGCAATGAAGCTTGTCATAACATTCAAATAACAGCTTCTTTCAGTGCATCAAATTTGATTGAATGTGTTTTTGATTTGATTAAATTGTGATTGAATTGAATTGAAGAAGAAAAACTCTTTTCATTCTTATTATGGATAGAGATTGAGGGCATAATATTTACTTACAAATTTGATATCATTTGAGAAAATAGATTTCCATTTCCTGGCTTGAAATGATATTTATTATGGAAATATAAAACACGTCATGAAAATAAAATTACCATTAAATAGAAAAGATTAAAATGGAAACAAAATCTTGTTGAATACTATAATATTTTCGAAAACTATTGCGTTTATGAAAACTATAATATTTTTGAAACTATAATGTTTTTAGTAACTATAATAATTATAAAAACAATAATTTTGAAAATATATTGTGTTTAAAAATTTGTTTTTTGAAAACTATAATATTTTAGAAATCAATAATTTTTTTTCTTCTACTCTACTACGTTCTTTTTTCTGACAGCTCTGTGCGATGTACAAACTAAGAACCTGCGCACCCTGTGCCAGACCATCACCGGAGACGCTATGCTCTTCTCCATGTTCAGACTGCATGCCGCCCCAGTCACCTGTCCTTTCGGGGGACCTATGACTTTCACCTACTCGAAGAACCTGCAGGAGTGTAACATGCCTGTGTCACAGGTTAGTTATAAGAAAAGAGATCAGAGATAATGTATTTATTCAACTGTTGGGTTAAGGGCGAATGAGAAAATTAGGATAGGGGATTGTATTGGTGACACGAAGTATTTTTATTATTTGGAAATACTGTGTAGTATTTTAAATAATTGTGTATTTTAAGATTTATAGCTTGCCACTCACCTTCTCCTCTTCTCTCACCATCTCCTCTTCTCTCACCATCTCCTCTTCACTCACCATCTCCTCTTCACTCACCATCTCCTCTTCTCTCACCATCTCCTCTTCTCCGCAGGTTGATTCGTGTGCGGACTCTTCCAGACTTCTTCTTAGATTCCAGGCTTGTGCTGATGTACCTGGTTCTGAAAGCTTCGGTGAGTAGTAATGAGTAGGTATTTTAGTAATGAGTAGGTGTTTTAGTAATGAGTAGGTGTTTTAGTAATGAGTAGGTATTTTAGTAATGAGTAGGTGTTTTAGTAATGAGTAGGTGTTTTAGTAATGAGTAGGTATTTTAGTAATGAGTAGGTGTTTTAGTAATGAGTAGGTATTTTAGTAATGAGTAGGTGTTTTAGTAATGAGTAGGTGTTTTAGTAATGAGTAGGTATTTTAGTAATGAGTAGGTATTTTAGTAATGAGTAGGTGTTTTAGTAATGAGTAGGTGTTTTAGTAATGAGTAGGTGTTTTAGTAATGAGTAGGTATTTTAGTAATGAGTAGGTATTTTAGTAATGAGTAGGTGTTTTAGTAATGAGTAGGTGTTTTAGTAATGAGTAGGTGTTTTAGTAATGAGTAGGTATTTTAGTAATGAGTAGATGTTTTAGTAATGAGTAGGTGTTTTAGTAATGAGTAGGTATTTTAGTAATGAGTAGGTATTTTAATAATGAGTAGATGTTTTAGTAATGAGTAGGTGTTTTAGTAATGAGTAGGTGTTTTAGTAATGAGTAGGTATTTTAGTAATGAGTAGGTGTTTTAGTAATGAGTAGGTATTTTAGTAATGAGTAGATGTTTTAGTAATGAGTAGGTGTTTTAGTAATGAGTAGGTATTTTAGTAATTAGTAGGTGTTTTAGTAATGAGTAGGTGTTTTAGTAATGAGTAGGTATTTTAGTAATGAGTAGGTATTTTAGTAATGAGTAGGTATTTTAGTAATGAGTAGGTGTTTTAGTAATGAGTAGGTGTTTTAGTAATGAGTAGGTGTTTTAGTAATTAGTAGGTGTTTTAGTAATGAGTAGGTGTTTTAGTAATTAGTAGGTGTTTTAGTAATGAGTAGGCATTTTAGTAATGAGTAGGTATTTTAGTAATGAGTAGGTGTTTTAGTAATGAGTAGGTGTTTTAGTAATGAGTAGGTGTTTTAGTAATGAGTAGGTGTTTTAGTAATTAGTAGGTGTTTTAGTAATGAGTAGGTGTTTTAGTAATTAGTAGGTGTTTTAGTAATGAGTAGGCATTTTAGTAATGAGTAGGTATTTTAGTAATGAGTAGGTATTTTAGTAATTAGTAGGTGTTTTAGTAATTAGTAGGTGTTTTAGTAATGAGTAGGTATTTTAGTAATGAGTAGGTGTTTTAGTAATGAGTAGGTGTTTTAGTAATGAGTAGGTATTTTAGTAATGAGTAGGTATTTTAGTAATGAGTAGGTATTTTAGTAATGAGTAGGTGTTTTAGTAATGAGTAGGTGTTTTAGTAATGAGTAGGTGTTTTAGTAATTAGTAGGTGTTTTAGTAATGAGTAGGTGTTTTAGTAATTAGTAGGTGTTTTAGTAATGAGTAGGTATTTTAGTAATGAGTAGGTGTTTTAGTAATGAGTAGGTGTTTTAGTAATGAGTAGGTATTTTAGTAATGAGTAGGTATTTTAGTAATGAGTAGGTATTTTAGTAATGAGTAGGTGTTTTAGTAATGAGTAGGTGTTTTAGTAATTAGTAGGTGTTTTAGTAATGAGTAGGTGTTTTAGTAATTAGTAGGTGTTTTAGTAATGAGTAGGTATTTTAGTAATGAGTAGGTGTTTTAGTAATGAGTAGGCATTTTAGTAATGAGTAGGTGTTTTAGTAATGAGTAGGTGTTTTAGTAATGAGTAGGTGTTTTAGTAATGAGTAGGTGTTTTAGTAATTAGTAGGTGTTTTAGTAATGAGTAGGCATTTTAGTAATGAGTAGGTATTTTAGTAATGAGTAGGTATTTTAGTAATTAGTAGGTGTTTTAGTAATTAGTAGGTGTTTTAGTAATGAGTAGGTATTTTAGTAATGAGTAGGTGTTTTAGTAATGAGTAGGTGTTTTAGTAATGAGTAGGTATTTTAGTAATGAGTAGGTATTTTAGTAATGAGTAGGTATTTTAGTAATGAGTAGGTGTTTTAGTAATGAGTAGGTGTTTTAGTAATGAGTAGGTGTTTTAGTAATTAGTAGGTGTTTTAGTAATGAGTAGGTGTTTTAGTAATTAGTAGGTGTTTTAGTAATGAGTAGGTATTTTAGTAATGAGTAGGTGTTTTAGTAATGAGTAGGTGTTTTAGTAATGAGTAGGTATTTTAGTAATGAGTAGGTATTTTAGTAATGAGTAGGTATTTTAGTAATGAGTAGGTGTTTTAGTAATGAGTAGGTGTTTTAGTAATGAGTAGGTGTTTTAGTAATTAGTAGGTGTTTTAGTAATGAGTAGGTGTTTTAGTAATTAGTAGGTGTTTTAGTAATGAGTAGGTATTTTAGTAATGAGTAGGTGTTTTAGTAATGAGTAGGCATTTTAGTAATGAGTAGGTGTTTTAGTAATGAGTAGGTGTTTTAGTAATGAGTAGGTGTTTTAGTAATGAGTAGGTATTTTAGTAATGAGTAGGTGTTTTAGTAATTAGTAGGTGTTTTAGTAATTAGTAGGTGTTTTAGTAATGAGTAGGTGTTTTAGTAATTAGTAGGTGTTTTAGTAATGAGTAGGTGTTTTAGTAATGAGTAGGTGTTTTAGTAATGAGTAGGTGTTTTAGTAATGAGTAGGCATTTTAGTAATGAGTAGGTGTTTTAGTAATGAGTAGGCATTTTAGTAATGAGTAGGTGTTTTAGTAATGAGTAGGTATTTTAGTAATGAGTAGGTGTTTTAGTAATTAGTAGGCATTTTAGTAATGAGTAGGTGTTTTAGTAATGAGTAGGTATTTTAGTAATGAGTAGGTGTTTTAGTAATGAGTAGGTGTTTTAGTAATGAGTAGGTGTTTTAGTAATGAGTAGGTATTTTAGTAATGAGTAGGTGTTTTAATAACAAATATTGGCTAGCGTTGTGATGAAATAAAATGAAATAGCTAATTACGTTAGCAAAATTGCAGAAGGTTATGTTGTGATCGCCATTTATTTATTAGTAATCTTGTTATTCGCATAACTCAAAAAGAATTCAACCAACTCGCCTGAAATTTGGCGACGATTGGTCATTAACAAGAATCCATTTCATTAGATATAATGAGCGATCGGGTCAAAGGTCAAGGTCATTAATATTTCTAAAAGTATTTCATACCGACGGCGAAGGAATGCGCTCTATGAGTGCCTGTTTTAGTTATAGAAGACACACAGTTTCCATTTAAAATATATTTCGATTTCTAGCTTCATTTCCAATGGTTATTGGTAGAATTATTTATAGCATTTTTTACCAAATATTTAATTATCTGGCCTCTTTCTTATACTAATATCAAATATTATATTATTCATAACCAAATATTTTCAATGTTAATCCACAGTTACTCTTTTCTCTTTTACTCACTTCACTTTAAGTTGGCAGACTGTATTCAGAATGTTACCTCTGAGGAAACTCACTTCGATGAGCCCTCTCCATTCTTAACCCAAGGGAATGTCTAAATAATCATCATAAGCTTCCACCGGTGGAAGTAAAATGGTGGGAATAATGACACAGTTATTAGCTCTCCTGGCGATCATACAAACGCGACTGCATTTCTTCCCAACAGTTCAGGCTTTCTTTGCAAGGGAGTAAATAAATTGCCTACCTTGCTCTCTCTTTCGCTAGAAAATAGTAATGAAAGGAATTTCTTTATGCACTGCTTCATATAAAGAAATGTTTATTGAAAGGGAACCTCAGCTAGAACTCCTGTCTTCAACTTTAGTTAACTTAGTTAATTTAATTCAATTAACGTGGTTTAATTGGATTTGTTTAGCTATTGGTATTGGTATTAGCTTTACGTATTCTATATGCATTACCGTCACATTAACGTGTTTAATTCACACCACTACAGTTACTTAAGAAAATTCTGTCTCTTATTGAAAGGTGTTATTTATTTAATATTTTTGTCTCTTCAATAAATAATAACATTTACCGCTTCACATTAACTTACATTCCTTCATTCCGAGTGAAAGCTCTACACTCTTTTTGGAAGGAATCTTTACGCTCTCTATTTATTGAACTAATGACTTGTTAACCTAGTTAGTCCAATCACATTTTTGATAACAGCTTTTTGCAACCTACTCATCTGTCGCAGAATATCCCCACTGAGAAATGCAAAGTATACACTATGTATATTAGTACTTTTATTGCAAGCATTATAGTGAATGCAAAGTTATTTATTTTATTATTGCACTAAGTTTTAATTCTATTTAATTTTTCTTTTGCAGAGGAACAACTGGTTTGTTTGGGGGCGTGGCGTGAAGGGGTCAACAACTACCTCGTCGGTAAGATCAACAACACAATCGCCAAGTCTGACAATGACAGGTACCGGTGCTTCATCTACGAGACTACGCCTCACTCCGCCATCACTGGCGCATCTACAATGTATCTGGCGCAATCTGCTGACGCAACTTGTCAGGGACTTATTTCAGCACATGAAGGCGCTAAGACGATGAAGCTAACTAAAGGTACGTACATTTATTACCTTCTTAAATCAATGAAGTTTTTGGGATATGAAAATCTGAGGAATATCATGATACTGTATGCTTCCAAATAAAACGTAATAATTAGTTTTTTTTATATTCTGTGAAAACAGAATTCATCGTAATTTTTCTTTCAAGCAATTTGATTAAGAAGAGTTTCTTTTATTGTCTTTTTTCAATTTACAAATATTCATTTTAATGAATATATAAACTGTAAAAGGGCATCATACTTCAATACTTGTTTCAGTACTCTGTAAGTTCAGTACCGTGTAAGTTTTCATTCACTTTTTCAGTCACAGTACATTGAACACCCCTTTCCAACCCCCACATTTAAATACCCCCCCCCACCCCCTCCAAATCAGTTCCAGGAGGGTAAAATCCCCCCCCCCCATTTCTGTGCCGCACATTACGACTTGCAATTTCTCTTTCTCTCGAGTCCTGGCCAATTTAAATAAGTTATTACGCCGTCTTTTCAATGGGCCCCTTCATCATAATTCACCTAGCAAATTTGTTCTAATAATATCCGCCCCATTTAAATGGATTGAATGGCTCTTTTTGGGCCTCCTAATTATACTGAACTACTGCGGCTCTGTAATTTACCCACCATATTGTGACGCTAAATGTATACGCATTTTAATCACATGATGTCTACATTTAAACTATTATATCTATGGTTAAACATTACATTTATGTAAACTTATTTACTTTTTTATACATAAGTATACTATTTTTATTAAGAAAATATCTGAAATTTCGTGATAACTACAATATCACATGTTAATTTTCTTTGATATATAAATAATCTGTTATTTATTCAATTGACTTAGCTACATATCAATTACGAAAGATTCAATTTCACGTAAACTGTACAATAATTATCCCCGAATAAAATCAATCTCAGCTCCAGAAGAGCTGAAAGGCTTTGATCCCCAACTAATTAAACAAAAGGAAACGCATTATTTATATCCCTTACACATCATACATAGAATTTTATTCGACAGATTCCAATCAATGTGTTTTTTCCTCAGCAAACCAAGGCACGCACCACTGCCGCTTTCCCTCGTGGTTCACAAACCATCTTCACTGGCACACTCTCGACTACAGTCAGAGTTACTTGCTTTACCCCAACAAAACCTCTCTGAGCATCAGCAACGGCACATCAGGCCCTTCTGACCCCGATGTGAGTATAAGGGTGAAAATATGAATTGGTTGTTGAGCTTAACACACTTGAAAGATGTGTAACATAATGAGAAATTTGGACACAGGCACTTTCGTTTGATGTAATATTATAATTAAGGCTTTTATATTATATTTTCACTAAGGTTTACATTAACGGTTTATTACTCGAACAATTTTTCCTTTTAGATGAGAAAATTAATCTCTATATAGCTATTATGTTTTTTTTTTGTGATATACATATAGATTAGGTTATCTCTTTATCGTTCAGATAAAAGCTTTTCATATTCAGTTAAGTGACAATATGTATTTGATCACTAAAATACTGTAACTGTAATCATTCAACTGCAATAAATGTTTTACCATACACTCTATATGATTTTTCAGTAACATTCTCAAGCTTAATAAAATCAAGATTTCGATTCTAAAATTTTAGGCTGACTCCAACAGGTAATTGATTTTAAACACTTTCTTTTTCAAATCAGGTGAGAAGTCACACGGATCTGCTTTTGGTCTGCTACGAATTTGTAAAAGAGAACCGCAGTTCTCGACACCACAAGAAACAGCAGCCAACAAACCACTATGGTGCAACCAACAACGAATGGGGAGTGCCAGGTGACACCAGATGGGAAAACAATGGCCTCAATAGAGGACTGGAGTGGGATGGAAAGGCCCATAAGGATTCCAATCGCGATCACTGGGATTCAACCCATTCGGAACCATCTGATTCTGGCTACAACTCTAACGAGCATTGGGATGGTGAAGCTGGTCCACATGCTGGAGAACAAGACCGAGCAGAGGCTTTACAACATAAGAGAGGACACAGAGGTCGCAAAACTGCTACTATCATCGTGCACGTTACTGTTGGATGGTTAGTTTTATTTATTGCTAAATTACATTTATTAATTCACATCATGATTCTCTTGAATGTAAATAAAATGTGTAGTAAATTTATTCAAAGCTAGCGTCACTGTAATGTCAAACTGGCGTCATCAATTAAATTTTTCTCTTTTTATTTCTCAGTCGGACGGGCTACTGGTGCATGAAAATCCACAGGAGAGCTGACCACGTGGTGGAAGTGGAAACGGGGGACCTTGCTTACAGACCTGACGAAGCCTGCAGCTCACACTACTGGAACCCTGGTGTGTAGAACACAGTCTAACTATAAATCAATTACAAGACACTACATTTATTCTACGTTGAAAGATGGCTCCGAGTGAAGTTCTCACATTTTAATGATTGCTTCTCAGAAAAATACAAACAAATATTTTAATTCAATTTATTATTGTTTTAAACTTTTTCTTTCCAATTGATTTTTCACGATTCTCATTCTGATTACCAAAAAATAATAACTTACTGTTTGTGATTTATATGGAAAATAACTGAAAACTCAATGATATATAATTGTACTAGAACATTAATTAATTTTCTTTTATTATGGGATTTATATTTAAAGAATGAATGCGTAATGCAAATTTTTTTTCTTCGCTCAGTGTCTAGAGTCTCCACGACTCTGATAGCTCATGGTGAACAGAGCAGATCTTGTGGACCTCTGGGTCGGTATCTGGTGGCCTCGGAAGATCAGGGCAGTTCGCAGCAGCTTTACGGCAGTGTGGAATGTAACGCAAACAACATGCCACGCTACTCCAGCCTCAATGTTGGCTGTACTTCACACGATACTTTGGAGCTGCAGACCAGCTGTCCGGAAAATGATATTACCAGTGAGAAAACATGGAAAAAGTAGATGATTATATGAGCTTCTTATTTAGCGACAGTGTTGTCTTTTGTTCATTATCTGCTTCGAATATTTATCGAAAGAGACTTTTCTAAGTGGTGTATCACGAAAAATATTTAGTTAAGATATAGGGTAAGTTACGAATTATCAGTCAGTTTTACATCTTCGGTCATATAAGAAAAAACGATATTATAATTAATATTTAATTTTTTTTCAACCATTCGTAAATTAACCTATAACTGTCGAATATTTTCTTTGGAAAAATAAAGCCCATTTTATTCATTACAATAATTTTTCTCTCCCCAGCTTACCAATGTAACGGTGTTTGGGACAGTGATGGGGTGACGTACGTGGTCGCTTCCCCTACCTCCCGTCCTTCCGGTTCCCCCCGGCGGGTGTGTTTCGCCTACCAGTCGCTGGTGGTTGACGGTGCTGGCAGTGAAGGTGGCAGGGTAATGCTGACAGCGAGGCATGACACTTGCAGTGCTGGCAGAGGCAATGCACACCTCAGTCTCAATGCTACCTTCAGTGGTGAGTACCAATTGTTACCTGGGGAAATTTAATAATGATGTTATGAAATTAGATTAATTTAAAATATATGAATTAGTTACTATTTCGAGCATCAAATTTCTAAGTAGGAATGTATAAAGTTTCATATTTAAACATTCAAATATTGCAATTCACCAAAAAATATGCTATTTTCTACTGTAACAGTTCAAAAATCACAAGGTATATCAAATAAATGATATGTATTTTCTATTCAATTAGAAGTTGCGTATCGTTTTTAATTAATGTATTTATTATTAACTTCAATGAATACAGTAAGTTATCGAATCTTCGGTCAGTTTCACATCTTCGGTCATATAAGAAAAAACGATATAATAATAATTATTCAATTTTAATTATTAAAATATCTTTTTTTATATGACCGAAGATGTGAAACCGACCTATAATTCATAACTTATCTTACATGATTACATTTGCTATGCTCTTTTTACACATTATAGATATAACATTACTGCACATGGTAGTTTGACATTGTGTTTTTCTCTATCAGGTCACTGTGCTCAGGCTTCTGGAATAGCATCTTCAGGCCAGTCTCTCAGGGGCGACATGGCGCAGCTATGCGTCCCTCTTCTGCTTGTGCTGATGCGCCTTTATTACCACAGGTAGACTTTGGCGCAATCTGTTGCGTCATAATCTTAACAGGAGAAGAATGTGATGCGTCATTGGTTGATGGTGGCCTTATGCGTCACAAATCCATTGCTCTGAAGTTAGTTTGTGACGCTATATACTGCGTCACAATCTACGGCATAGACTGTTGGCTGCGTCATTGAGCATAATATTCAAATAATATTATGATGATGATTAGCCATGGCCCGTATCGGGTTGTTAAAATCTCTATTGGTGTAGTATGACATTTCCTATTGGCCAGTAGAAAATAGGACAAATCAAAATTAGACTTCTTTCATTTATGGCGAAAGCTTTTAAATACTTTCAATGTTCTCTATTTTGATGAATGTATATTTAATGTATCATTGTGAATAAGAACAGTTTCAGGTTTATATCAAGTACCATAAGCAATTGACAGCTTTTGAGTGGTGTTAAATAATGCACCATGTGTATGGTGCTTTATTTCAGTCAGTTATTGGTTATAAAGTGTACAGTATGGATTAGTTTTTACTTTGTTGTTACTATATTGTTGATATATTAAGTGGCAAAAACTGCTCCAATTATCTAATACTAAGCCCAAGCCAGAAAGGATAGCGTCCACGAAGCAGCTCATAGGTTTAATTTCTCCAAACCCATTTCAAACCCCATAACCCATTTCAAACCCCATAACCCATTCATTTATTCGAATGTCTCAATTTTCTTGCATGTCCCCTCTTTTGGAATATTATTTGCTATCAATTTTACCGAATATAGAACTAGGTACGTTTTCCAAATACTCACAGGAGTGTTTTTCACCTAAAGTGTACAAGATGGATGCCATAGATAATAGGTTAGGTTTTCTATTTCTTTTTTAGGAGTTAGTTATTGAAGCTAATTTTCCCAACAGTGTCCCACGAAGCTCTATTCCTATTAAATTATATTTAATATAGCTATAAGCATTCATGTGAGTTGCCATAACTACAAATGATAAATAACGTTATTTGTGTATTTAGTGTTGGTAGATCTTTGGCTACATTCCATATCATTTTAGCTTCATTGCATATTATTAAGCAAGTGCAAGTTAAAGTTAATTTGTGTATTTATTAATTTAGGGTGTAAATAATTAACTGTGTAAGGGTTATTTAATTGTTATTATACTGCACCTTAACTCATTTCTATGATATAAAATGCACTCTTTTTCAATGATATTTGTGTTGCTCCAGTGTGTTGTGAAAATAGAAACAAAAGACCGACAATGTTGTATGAAATTGTAAAAAGATATGAATATAAACTAAATTCAAAAAAACATTAAAAGCGAGTATAATTGAGCACAGGATTGTCACCTGTATAACCTAATTTGGTATAATATAAATAACTGCATTGGTATCTTTTAAAATGTGTGAATGTTTAGATTAAGGTTGATATAAAGTTCACAGTTGAAGTGAACAAAGTGTTGTGATATTTCATTTAATGTGTACATACTTGTACAAACTATTATTAAAATAATCGATATCACTTTAAGGGGAGAGTTTACTAGTCCAAGAGATCATTTCTGTCAAATGTTGCAAAATTTTGCTAAAAAAAGTATTTTTCGCAGAGAAAAAAAATTAACTAACTAATAGTGAACATTAATGTTCTTTTAGTGCACTAACTCCCCCTCTTCTATATTGACTACCCAGTTCGAATGAAATTCAAACTGCCGGTATTGGTTTTCGTCAGCAACGAATAATATATGTATTATCTGCTTTGGAAGGCATATATTACAATAACTGTAGGGTGTTCTCATTTATTTAGCAGGTGTATCCCGTACCCTAAATAGTGTGTATAGGTATTTTTCTATTAGATCAATGGGTTTGGCTGTACTTGCCCTTCGTACTCACTCTATCTATTCTGAAACACATGGACTTCATCTCCTATCATCTTAGCATGACTCTTAGCTCACATCACTATTTTCCTATCTATTTTCAAGAAGGATAATTTAAATATGAAAGTCATTAATGATCTATCAGACGTTAGGGGCCGTACACACGCAGGGTTTCTTAGTCTTTCCACCAGACTTTTTGATAAGCTCCTCCTACTTTTTCCACAAGACTTTTGAATCAAAAACCGATATAATAGTTTTTCATTTTAGTTGGTATCCATGATACCTGCTTGTATCATGGATACCAATTAAAATAAATAACAATCATATCGTGTTTCGTTATATGATTCAAAAGTCTCATGGAAAAAGTAGGAGGAGTTTAGCAAAAAGGCTGGTGGAAAGTCCTAATAAAAAACCTGCGTGTGTACGGCTCTTTAAAGATATCATTAAGTGTTGTTACAGATAGGTTACTAATCAACTTTTTCGATGTTCAGACCTTCAATGCAGAAAAGAAATTTTAAATCTCTTTCATTAAATTCTTAGCCTTTGATAACCTGTTTTTCAAATCTTTTTCTACTCAATAGAAAGGTAACCACGTTTCAATTTACTAATCATAATTGTTATTATCTGAACTTTAAATAATTATTCAGAATACTCAATATCACTATTTTGTTCTTTATTGGTTAAAATTGTTTTGTGAGAGAAGAAATCAAAATAATTAGACTTAAGATGCAAAGAATGAGGTAGAATTATGCAGATTTTAAGGCTATTTCTACTAGAATAATTAAAAAGAAACTAAATAATGTGATTCGCCGTAGAAAACCGATTCTTTCTATCAATTTTTTTTCTAAATTCTGATACAGCAAATTATTTTTAAACGGGAAATTAAAACAAATTTTAGACTTTCTCCTATTTTTTCTCTGTTAAATATCCGTCCTTGATTGTGTCCAAATATTTGAATTATTCCTTTCGATGAATAAATTTCACAAAGTGAAAAATGAATAAATGAAATATTTTTTCTCACTATTTGATAGCAATTAATCAATTATTTCCCTGAGATGAAATTTGACTTTCATTTAAATAAAGAAATTCTATTAATTTTGAGTTTTCCCAGAAGTTGTCTCAATGAAATATGCTCAAAAAGCTAAAAAACTACTACCTACTTATTGCCTAAGTTAACATTGTTGGTTTCTGTGATTTCTAAAATGAAAAGACATTGCGAGTTTTTCTGTACATACTAGCACTAATTGAATATTTTCTATGTATAAGTGAACAAAATGAAGAATATAGGAAATATATATATAAACTATATATATTATGTATGGATATTTGGGATGAATAAAGACACTTATTTGAAATAAAGGATGTTTGTTTTATTTTACCTGCTTAGTGATACTATTTACATATAATATTAGTATTTTATTCTGTCAATTTTCCAAAATACCTTCAGAAAGAAATATTCTTTTTATTTATTAAAAAAAATTTTTGGTCATATTTCCAGAATCATTAAATACTTTAAGAAATGAAAATTCTTTTGAATTATTTAAAAAAATATTAATTTACAAAGAAATCGCAATCCATTAAAATATACCAATCCTCATCGTTTTCCGGACCCCTTTTTATGAGATGCTTTCTCCACACCACTGACTGCAATCGATAACGTGAAGACTGACAAAGTCTCACCTGGCAGCCCCTCATTATAACCTCCGTACTTTAAACAATCTCTGTATTCTAACTTATAGAGAACAATCTTAGTGTCCTGATGCCGATCAGACTGTAGAGTTAGAGACTGTAGATACAGACTGTAGAGTTAGAGACTGTAGATACAGTCAGTAGAGATAGAGACTGCAGATACTGTCAGTAGAGATAGAGACTATAGATACAGTCAGTAGAGATAGAGACTGTAGATACAGTCAGTAGAAATAGAGACTGTAGATACAGTCAGTAGAGATATAGACTGTAGATGCAGTCAGTAGAGATAGAGACTGTAGATACAGTCAGTAGAGATAGAGACTGCAGATACAGTCAGTAGAGATAGAGACTATAGATACAGTCAGTAGAGATAGCGACTGTAGATACAGTCAGTAGAAATAGGGACTGTAAATACAGCCAGTAGAGATATAGACTGTAGATGCAGTCAGTAGAGATAGAGACTGTAGATACAGTCAGTAGAGATAGAGACTGTAGATATAGAGGACTATATATACAATCAGTTGAGATGACTGTATAATGTATGACGTAGAGACGGTAGGGGGAGCGGTTCCTCAGGTATACAAGACTACCACCGAATCACTTATCTCAAAAACGTAATAATAGGTACAGTCATTCGTATAGAGGTACAGTTATTCACGACAAAAAAACGTTAATGAAGGTAAACAATATCAGATTATTGTTTAAAGAAAATTTAATTAAAAATCATATAATATTTATGTAACTTGCTTATTATTAATTATAAATGTATTGCAAAATAATACGGTAGGTATAACTGTATCTATTCTAACCAATATAGAAAAGTTACACCTCTTTTTATTTTCTATAGAACTTTTCTAATCGAAGAAAATTTTCAGGGAAGGGGTAACTAGATCAAAATACTTAAAATCTGAAAACAAAATATTAAAGTGTTTATTGTAATTTTGTGAATTGTAATACCTATGAATATAATATATGTTTGACTAGATACTTGGTAGACGGATTAAAAATATGTTAAACAATATAATTTGAAGAGGTCGGTGTAGTGATATGCAGTCTAGTAAAACGGACAATTTGTGTCCTTTGTAGAAAGGGTGTACGTTCAAAGATCGTCTGCTGTAAGGGAATTACCTGTAGTAGAATATTGACACTAGTGTAAGTAATTAATCGACATCTTATTCTATTGTGAAACATACATTTGAAACTTTCGAGAGGAGAGTTAGGTACCTACATCAGTCGACACTACCACACCACTCGACACTGCCATAACACTCGACCTATCACCACTCGACACTGCTATACCACTCGACATTGCTATACCAATCTACCTATCACCACTGATATACCACTCGACACTACGTTACCTCTTTACATATCGCCACTCTACACTCTACCACTTGACAGTACTCTACCACTCATCATTCTACCACTCGACACGCTACCATTGACACTCTACTATTTGACACTCTCCCACTCAACATATTGATACTTGACACTATACCACTGACACTCTACTACTCGACACTCTACCACTCGACATATTGCCACTCGACACTACGTAATTCTTGACATATTGCCACTCGACACTCTACAACTTGACAGTACTCTACCACTCAACATTCTACCACTCGACACTCTACCATTAACACTCTAATACTCGTCACTCTACCACTCGACATATTGCCACTCGACACTATTCGACCTATCGCCACACGACACCGCTGACGAATTCTCTAATGACGGAATAATTAGATCTGTTTTAAAGGCGGGTAACTCATCAGCTGGAATAATAACATCGCCTAAAATTAGCAGCGAAAACATTCTGCACTCTTTCGAAAACAGAATACGTAATATCGCCATTGGAGACTTTAAAACATTATCTAGCAATTAGATGGATTAGTACACACATATCGATGTTATAAATAATAAGAAAACAGCAATAATTAGTATTTAAAAATAAGTTCAACAACGTTGTACATAATTCGAAAAAAGTTGCTGTTAAGATGAAATTGGGACCAAAATGAAATCGCACAACAGATATTAAAAGTATTTTTCATAAAGATTATCATAATTGAAAACAAAGTAACTAAATAATAAACTTATCGTATAACTTCTCATCTTCTTCTGAAGCTTTTAACTGATAGTACTTATTTATGTACTATCCAAGGACTAATATCGATATTTGCCGAGTCCCTCTAAAAGCCCCGTGCCACCACTGCTCATCAATCGGAAAAGTATTTACTGAGCTTATGATAAATAATTTGCCTCAATACAAACAAACGGAGAGACCAAAGCGATGCATCACCAAGTAGGAATTCCTAAATTAAAAATAAACATAAAAACAAGGGAGAAATAAGGAGGGAGTTACTGAAGCTGTCAACAGACGTGATTGACGAGAAGAGTTGGAGAGACAGCTGAGGAGAATGTTTCAAACACGAAACTTAATGAAACAATGTTTGGAAAACACTCTGCAACATGGCACTTGATGAAACAGTGTTTGAAAGCACTCTGAAACAAGCCAGGAAATGAAACAGTGTTAAACGCGATACTTAATGAAACAATGTGTGAAAACACTCTTGAAACATGGTAGTTAATGAAATAATGTTTGAAAAAAACTATGTAAGATGGCAGTTAATGAAACAATGCTTTGAAGCATTCTGAAACACTCCAGTTAATGAAACAATGTTTGAAAACACTTTGAAACAAATCAGTTAATTAAACAATGTTTGAAAACACTCTCAAACACGCCAGTTAATGAAACAGCTTTTGAAAACACTCTCAAACAAGACAGTTTACGAAACAGTGTTTTGAAATACTTTTGAAACACGCCAGTTAATGGAACAATAATTGGAAACACTCGAAATATAGGCAATGAAAACTTTTAGTAAATATTAATTAGAAGATAATTCCTTTTTCTGTCGTGTTTCTTTACCTAATTGTAATGACAGTCAAATCCGTCTGCTGAAAGTAGGTTCACCTCAAGATTGGATAGGAATGGCTAGGGTCTTGAACTCTCAAGTACTTCTTCCCTGGAGACTTCTGATATATTATTCATCAGGTTATTTGGAGATGGCTTCCAATAGACATTTCAATAAATCAAACACATTGAATATTGTATTTAAAAAGCAAACCTTTAGTCTAAATAAAGATAAGAGCATTTAGCACGAGGATGAAATTAGATCTTCTTAAATTTTCCTTTCGATATGAGGTGTCAGCTGGTTTTGCCCTATTGAATTTTAAAAAAATATACATGATACTCATTTTTTACGATGGATAAATTAACGTTCAAAAAAACATAATCTCGTGCGATAATTATGCACCTCTATTTTTTCGAAGATAGTTAAAACTAAGTAAAATATTAACTCATGAGGTATATTTTTTAATAAAAAGTTATCTATCTCTCCAATAATGTTTATTAAGAATTTGCCTAACAAATTCCATTGCTCATCAAAACTTATCACTGAGCATTACTCGTACTTTCTCATCTGTACCGGAATACACACACCGCTGGGCTGGCCACGGTACGTAGTTACCGGAAATAGGGCCCTACACCCCGCCATCATAAAGATCAAGTGAATCATGGGAAGATTGAATTGTGGACTCTTACGCATTCCAAGTCTTGACCTAATTTGGAATTCTTCCAGCGAGAGATGATACCAAAGTTGCGATTGGAGACTTGTATCGCTACAAACTTTGGGCCATTTTACAGCTGACGACAGTGAGTTTGAGGTGGCGATCTGGAATTTAGCGAAGGGGGCTCTGAAGATAAGAAAGGTAATTAGACCAAGAAAGAGGGAATGAGACCAAGAAGGAGAAAATTAGACCAAGAAAGAGGGAATGAGACCAAGAAAGAGATAATTAGACCAAGAAAGAGGGAATGAGACCAAGAAAGAGGTAATTAGACCAAGAAAGAGGGAATGAGACCAAGAAAGAGGGAATGAGACCAATAAAGAGGAAATGAGACCAAGAAAGAGGGAATGAGACCAAGAAAGAGGGAATTAGACCAAGAAAGAGGGAATGAGACCGAGAAAGAGGTAATTAGACCAAGAAAGAGGGAATTGAGACCAAGAAAGAGGTAATTAGACCAATAAAGAGAGAATTGAGACCAAAAAAGAGGTTATTAGACCAATAAAGAGAGAATTGAGACCAAGAAAGAGGTAATTAGACCAATAAAGAGAGAATTGAGACCAATAAAGAGGTAATTAGACCAATAAAGAGAGAATTGAGACCAAAAAAGAGGTAATTAGACCAATAAAGAGAGAATTGAGACCAAGAAAGAGGTAATTAAACCAATGAAGAGAGAATTGAGACCAAAAATGAGGTAATTAGACCAATAAAGAGAGAAATGAGACCAAGAAAGAGGTAATTAGACCAATAAAGAGAGAATTGAGACCAAGAAAGAGGTAATAAAACCAATAAAGAGAGAATTGAGACCAATAAAGAGGGAATTAGTCCAAGAATAAGGTAATTAAACCAATTAAGAGGGGATGGAGACCAGCAAAGAGGGAATGGAGACCAAGAAAGGGGGAGATAAGAAAAAGGGATGAAACCAAGAAAAATTGAGACAAAATAAAGAATAAAGGAGATAAAACCAAGAAAAAAAAGGAGATTAGACTAAGAAATAGATAACTTAGACTAAGAAAGAGGGAAATTGAAACAGTAAGTTAGAAGAAAGTTTTGACCAATGTTAAATTAATAATTGGGATCATTGATAGTGTTTATTTGATTTGTTTGGAATAATATTTCCATACTAACATTTCCTCTCTTCTCAACTCTCAGAATTCAGCAAATTTGTTTACAACTGCAAGGCTGCTGATTATTTTTACGCTTTCCGCAGATTATATTAACACTCAATCTGGTGATTTTGACGGCTGGGTGTGATTTATCGCTACGAAGTTTCCAAATTTGTCGTCCAGTGAATCGAAATACAATTGTAACAAATATCACAACCATTGAGGAAAAGTGAGCAGACGGGAGTGAATTATTGACTGGTTAGTTATGAGCAGGGCTGTGACAATATGCTCTTAAAATCATAGATCCCAAGAATATCATAGACGAAACGAAATGAAATGGTATCGAATATCTATATACCGATGGTTTAGAACGATTTAATAGTGTTTAATTCTCTCCGTCTATAATATTTTCAGGATCTATAATTTTAAGAGCATATTGTCCCAGTCCTAGTTATATGAGTAATGCACTGAGTTTACTTTAATTCAATAATTTTAAATTGAGCAATTTAGTGGATAAATTTATTATGATGAGTTGCAACCATTTCGTGAGGTTTTCATAAGAATTATTTTTTAATAAGTTATTTATGAATATATCGATTTTAATTATCAATAAATGATTAATTTAATTTTATTTATATTTGAAAGTCAAAAAGTATTATTTTGTAATTATTCGTTGAAATAAGACTACGTAACTCAAAAAGAAGGCACCTCAAAAACTTAGTATAACTAAAAAATAATCTTATTATATTTATTGAATTTTATAACATAGTTTTTAAAGTGTAAGTAAGTATTGAAATGAGAAATACTGACAATAACAGCTGAGAGGCAGCATGAACGAAAGATTTAAGCCTAGACTGTAAATGTCAATTTACTTAAAATAATTTGCATTATAGGAGTCAATGTTATAAATCTAGGCAATTTGTTTTAAATTATAAGAATAGAGTGTAATGTATATTAATACTTAGTTGATTAGATGAATGGTAAACCTTAAGCCAATCATATACGTTCGGTAGAAAATACAGGTAAAGCAGGTACAGCGGGCGATCTTTTAACTACAAAGGACAAAAATAGTCCGTTCTACCGCACATGCAGCTCCCTACAACGACCTCTTTAAATGATATAGTAACTTTCAGTAAAACATTGATTATATTCATAGGTGTTACAATTTAAATCAACACATAATGTATAGTTTTCAGACTTTATGAATTTTGATTTCGTTACCTTTTCCGTCACATTTTCTTTGATTAGAAAATTTCTACAGAAATTTGAAGAAGGTGTAACTGTTCTATATTATATCCCAATATATACCTTATTTATTTATTCGAAAAAAAATAAGAAGCAGGAAATGAAATAATTTTTATTGTTTCAGTATTGTTTCTACCAACCAAAAAAATTTCTACCAAACAGTTCAATAAATTATTATTAATTACGTAGACAGGCTACGTGTTAGGGGCATATAACGAACTTGAAAACGATCGAAGACAACGGATCGAAATACCGTGTTATTAAACTTTAAAAAGCCAGCAGAGTCATCCCAACTATGAATAATCCTGGCATCCAAATCTTCAGAAGAATAGATATCAATGTAAGTAAAGTTAAAAAATATTAGGTACACTTTACTATCATGTTCAATAGTACTTTAAGCGACAGTTATACTTACCTTATTATTTCGTACATTTATATATGTAATCTATATAAATATTATAAGATTTTTATTAAATTTTTTCTTTAACAATATAATCTTCGTTAGCGTATCTTTGAAATACTGTTAAAGAAAACTTGCAAAGTTTATATCCCCAACTGAAGAAAATTCTCAGTCGAAGATAGCGTACATGAACGGCATAGCGGACACTGGTTTCGGTACATGTTCTGTGCACCGTACGAGCTTTACTTGTAAAGAGGAATACAATGGTATAAAGTTATATAACCGATGTAAAAAACAGCAACAGTATTGTGTGAATTGATTGGTTGTTTCTGAATTTAATATTGAATTATGCGAGGCCGTACTATCAGATCATGCATATTGCAAATGTTGGAAGAATTATGACAACTTTAATCGAAACAAGATTCTAACGATAAAAGTTTGAAGGAGAAACCAAAGAATACGGATTATAATCTAAGAAATTGATATCCTAAGATTTGTGAACTTAAATTATGAATGCAAAATTATTTTACGTAATTGTGGTGTATTGAACAGAAACTGAAATGAATACTGAATGTGTGGTAAATCAAAATAATTTGTGAAAACATTTATCACAGTTAGAAATATGAGATGAACTTCTTGTCGATGTTTCATTACCTTCCGTGTTTCAAAGTATTTACAAACACTGTTTCATTAACTGGCGTGTTTCAGCGTGTTGCCAAACATTGTTTCATTACCTGCCATGTTTCAAGAGTGTTTCCAAACATTGTTTCATTACCTGCCATGTTTTAAGAGTGTTTTCACACATTGTTTCATTAAGTATCGCGTTTCAGAGTGCTTTCAAACACTGTTTCATTTCCTGGCTTGTTTCAAAGTGCTTTCAAACACTGTTTCATTTCCTGGCTTGTTTCAGAGTGCTTTCAAACACTGTTTCATCAAGTGCCATGTTGCAGAGTGTTTTCCAAACATTGTTTCATTAAGTTTCGTGTTTGAAACATTCTCCTCAGCTGTCTCTCCAACTCTTCTCGTCAATCACGTCTGTTGACAGCCTCAGTAACTCCCTCCTTATTTCTCCCGTGTTTTTATGTTTATTTTTAATTTAGGAATTCCTACTTGGTGATGCATCGCTTTGGTCTCTCCGTTTGTTTGTATTGAGGCAAATTATTTATCATAAGCTCAGTAAATACTTTTCCGATTGATGAGCAGTGGTGGCACGGGGCTTTTAGAGGGACTCGGCAAATATCGATATTAGGCCTTGGATAGTACTCCGTTTCGTCGGTCGTTTATTTATTATTATTTTAATGAACTAATGAAATTAATAATTTATTAATTTTCGTTCAATAAACGAAAAGTAGATATATAAATTTAAGAGTTATTTCTCATATAAGTTTTGAGGTAATGTCTCTACCGCTTAAGTTTTTAACTATACACTCACTTCTGCAAGTATAATGTTTTTACATAATAAGATAATATTTTTAATTTAAGGTCAACTCTTCTCTGATTGGTTGGCTCCTCTTCCTTTCATATAGTAAAGAGTTGTAATAATAGGAACTTTTTAAACTTTCAACAGATATAACAGTAATGTGGTTTGTTGTATCCGTTAGTTTGTCGTACTACACAATTCATTATTGTACTATGACCTGGCAGGGGTTAAGTTGAGCACATAACCCCTGATATACTTATTGGTTAATCTCCATAGCCCATCAATGAGTAACTAACCTTAAAAACATCATCCTAATAAACTTATCCGCAAGGAATAATAATTTAAAACTATATTTTAAGTAGCAGTAACCCTTTAATTTCTAAGTTTAGAGGGGCCACCCATTATAACTATATTGAACTACAGGGTCATTCAGGTATATTTTGACTATTTAATAATTCGTATATATTTCAAATTTTTCTAACTATTCTTCTAATTATTAAGAATTTGCTTTTAGATAATATTATGCCCATAATTTAAAAGATAGGGTTTCGGTAAATATTTCAGAACTAGCGCAACGGTTATCCACATATGAATTGAAATGCGCTGTAAATTCTCCTTAGAAAACTATTATAAGCTCTGGTTGCACAAATACGACCGTTTATTGAGTCGTGGTCAAGGTTGATTCTGAGAGTATAGTTGAAAAATGTCATGATGGTCCTCAACTCAGTCGATGTCAAAACTGTTAAAAAAAACACAATGTTCACCACAAAGCCATCAGCGGAGCACTCCGTGGAGACCTTGGGATAAATACATAGGTTAGGAGAAACTGAAACCTTCTCATTGCTCACTCAAGATCCGTTAAGGTTGAAAGAAGGCCAAAGCGTCTCAAAAATCTTAAGAACAAAGGATGACTTATGTTCAAATTTTGTCAATATATAGAGTTCATTGTTGACGAGGTTTTAAATCGTTTGAACATGTGAGTTAATGCCTGTGGCAAATTAGATCTTCCTTTTGTGAGGCAGAGCAAAAATGCGTTTTCGATGATTTTTTGGGCCGTGACAAGTGGACTTCCAATATCATCGAAGCTGGACTTCAAAATCAACTCACCAGAGTATTGGAAGTTTATGAGTGATTATTTGTTGCCCATTGATTTGTAGATACTACAATCCAACCGAAGTCTTGTATCTTGAAGAATCTCCGCCAGCGCATGGAACAAAACAAGGTCAAAATTTCCTAAAGAAGAATCCTTCATTGTTTACCAAGAAGGACATTTGGTCTACTAACTCTCCAGATTAGAATATTTGCAATTATTAGCTTTTTATCGATGTGGAAGGACAGTTTAACGTTAATCCACACCCTATTGAAAAGACAGTGACAGCATCATGAAATATCAGTCACTGTCCAAATTCATCGAATCGATGGGAGATAATATTGAAGAATTGTGGTATAGAATTTAACGATTGCAGAAATTACCTTTCTGCAATCGTTTTTTATCTTTTTCATCATTTGAATTAAGAAAATATGAAATAAATGAAATGGTCACAGTTTTGCTGCTGGACCGTGTATAATATATTGTAATTATATATTATTGCAGTACTGTATTGTTGCTTCATTATTACAAATTCAAAAGTAACTATTCAAAAACCTATGCGAAGCAAAAACAAGAATAAAATATGAATCAATACCTTAAACTGACTTCTTGTTTGCGGTTATCTTAGAGAGTGTGAGCTCATGCTACCAATTCACAGTCACTCTCACCTTCTATTTCTCTTTTGTTGAATCATTTGAGCCGATGAGCGAAGCAAAGATTTCTCCCATCGATTCCACATCTGCCAATGGCAAATCCTTACGCTCCACCGTCTAAATTATCGCCTAGCGAGTTAATCTGCAGAGCTGCGAAGTGACGATTAAACCGTCAGCGCTATATTGCTCTACTGACAGCAGATACCTCCTGTCACTGCCAGCAGGTACCTCCTGCCACTGCCAGCAGATATATAATGGTGTTGTCACTGCCAGCAGGTATCTACTGGTGCTCTCACTGTCACCAGGTAGATACATGATGCTGTCATTGGCAGAATATGTCTTCTAATGCTGTCACTGTAAGTAGATGTCTTCTAATGCTGTCACTGTCAGCAGGTATATGCAGATGCTGTCAGTGCCAGCAGGTATCTTCTAAGGCTGTCACTGGCAGAAAATATCTTCTATTACTGTCACTGACAGCAGATAACTCATAGTGCTGTCACTGGCAGCAGGTATCTTTAAAGGCTGTCACTGACAGCAGATATAGTTTAAAGGGTATCCGGCGGAATTGCCGAAAACGAATTCACCGAAAAAGAATTCCACAAAAATTTATTCGCCGAACCGGATTCTCCGAATACGAATTGGCCGAAACTCATATTTGCTGGAAACAGATTCGCCAAAGTGAGGCTTTGCCGATTGGTAAATTTACAGAAAGACTTATTTAAAACAAAATGTAGAATTACACAAGAGTAACAGAAATAAAACAAAACACTGAAATCATAACCTTTAGTAACACCGAATGATCCTTCATTCTGTCTCCTCGAGCCAATCCTTACTTTAGCCCTAATTGGACTGACAAAATTTGAGAGGATTCTTTACACAATGATATTCAGGAAACCATCGGCTCGAATTATATGTTTTTTTGTCAATTAATAGCTTTTATCATATAAATGTACTGGGAAAAATGTTATTTACTCAAGATTGATGGGAAAAGTGTTATTATATTGAATGAATTCTGTTTATCGAGCTTAAACTCCACA
The DNA here is from genome assembly GCA_947561585.1 of Caprella mutica. Classification (NCBI taxonomy): domain Eukaryota; kingdom Metazoa; phylum Arthropoda; class Malacostraca; order Amphipoda; family Caprellidae; genus Caprella; species Caprella mutica. Next base: position 194,594 of record CANNZV010000184.1, read on the forward strand.
GTCAGTCTTTTAAGGGTTAAACCCAAATCCTTACCTTTTAACCAATCCTTACCTTTTTACCAATCATTACCTTTTTACCAATCCTTACCTTTTTACCAATCATTACCTTTTTACCAATCCTTACCTTTTTACCAATCCTTACCTTTTTACCAATCCTTACCTTTTTACCAATCCTTACCTTTTTACCAATCCTTACCTTTTTACCAATCCTTACCTTTTTACCAATCCTTACCTTTTTACCAATCCTTACTTTGCTATCTATCCTTCCCTTGCTATCTATCCTTACCTTACTATCTATCCTTACCTTGCTATCTATCCTTTCCTTGCTATCTATCCTTACCTTGCTATCTATCCTTACCTTGCTATCTATCCTTACCTTGCTATCTATCCTTACCTTGCTATCTATCCTTACCTTGCTATCTATCCTAACCTTGCTATCTATCCTTACCTTGCTATCTATCCTTACCTTGCTATCTATCCTTACCTTGCTATCTATCCTTTCCTTGCTATCTATCCTTACCTTGCTATCTATTCTTACCTTGCTATCTATCCTTACCTTGCTATCTATCCTTACCTTGCTATCTATCCTAACCTTGCTATCTATCCTTACCTTGCTATCTATCCTTACTTTGCTATCTATCCTTACCTTGCTATCTATCCTTACCTTGCTATCTATCCTTACCTTGCTATCTATCCTTACCTTGCTATCTATCCTTACCTTTCTATTTATCCTTACCTTGCTATCTATCCTTACCTTGCTATCTATCCTTCCCTTGCTATCTATCCTTACCTTACTATCTATCCTTACCTTGCTATCTATCCTTTCCTTGCTATCTATCCTTACCTTGCTATCTATCCTTACCTTGCTATCTATCCTTACCTTGCTATCTATCCTTACCTTGCTATCTATCCTAACCTTGCTATCTATCCTTACCTTGCTATCTATCCTTACTTTGCTATCTATCCTTACCTTGCTATCTATCCTTACCTTGCTATCTATCCTTACCTTGCTATCTATCCTTACCTTGCTATCTATCCTTACCTTGCTATCTATCCTTACCCTGCTATCTATCCTTACCTTGCTATCTATCCTTACCTTGCTATCTATCCTTACCTTGCTATCTATCCTTACCTTGCTATCTATCCTTACCTTGCTATCTATCCTTACCTTACTATCTATCCTTACCTTGCTATCTATCCTTACCTTGCTATCTATCCTTACCTTGCTATCTATCCTTACCTTGCTATCTATCCTTACCTTGCTATCTATCCTTACCTTGCTATCTATCCTTACCTTGCTATCTATCCTTACCTTACTATCTATCCTTACCTTGCTATCTATCCTTTCCTTGCTATCTATCCTTACCTTGCTATCTATCCTTACCTTGCTATCTATCCTTACCTTGCTATCTATCCTTACCTTGCTATCTATCCTTACTTTGCTATCTATCCTTCCCTTGCTATCTATCCTTACCTTACTATCTATCCTTACCTTGCTATCTATCCTTTCCTTGCTATCTATCCTTACCTTGCTATCTATCCTTACCTTGCTATCTATCCTTACCTTGCTATCTATCCTTACCTTGCTATCTATCCTTACCTTGCTATCTATCCTAACCTTGCTATCTATCCTTACCTTGCTATCTATCCTTACCTTGCTATCTATCCTTACCTTGCTATCTATCCTTTCCTTGCTATCTATCCTTACCTTGCTATCTATTCTTACCTTGCTATCTATCCTTACCTTGCTATCTATCCTTACCTTGCTATCTATCCTAACCTTGCTATCTATCCTTACCTTGCTATCTATCCTTACTTTGCTATCTATCCTTACCTTGCTATCTATCCTTACCTTGCTATCTATCCTTACCTTGCTATCTATCCTTACCTTGCTATCTATCCTTACCTTGCTATTTATCCTTACCTTGTTATCTATCCTTACCTTGCTATCTATCCTTCCCTTGCTATCTATCCTTACCTTACTATCTATCCTTACCTTGCTATCTATCCTTTCCTTGCTATCTATCCTTACCTTGCTATCTATCCTTACCTTGCTATCTATCCTTACCTTGCTATCTATCCTTACCTTGCTATCTATCCTAACCTTGCTATCTATCCTTACCTTGCTATCTATCCTTACTTTGCTATCTATCCTTACCTTGCTATCTATCCTTACCTTGCTATCTATCCTTACCTTGCTATCTATCCTTACCTTGCTATCTATCCTTACCTTGCTATCTATCCTTACCCTGCTATCTATCCTTACCTTGCTATCTATCCTTACCTTGCTATCTATCCTTACCTTGCTATCTATCCTTACCTTGCTATCTATCCTTACCTTGCTATCTATCCTTACCTTACTATCTATCCTTACCTTGCTATCTATCCTTACCTTGCTATCTATCCTTACCTTGCTATCTATCCTTACCTTGCTATCTATCCTTACCTTGCTATCTATCCTTACCTTGCTATCTATCCTTACCTTGCTATCTATCCTTACCTTACTATCTATCCTTACCTTGCTATCTATCCTTACCTTGCTATCTATCCTTACCTTGCTATCTATCCTTACCTTGCTATCTATCCTTACCTTGCTATCTATCTTTACCTTACTATCTATCCTTACCTTGCTATCTATCCTTACCTTGCTATCTATCCTTACCTTGCTATCTATCCTTACCTTGCTATCTATCCTTACCTTGCTATCTATCCTTACCTTACTATCTATCCTTACCTTGCTATCTATCCTTACCTTGCTATCTATCCTTACCTTACTATCACAAGTGAACACTTTTGATATAGTTTTAATTTTGACTCAATTTTATAATATTGATTTCTAACAACCCTTTATGGTTGCCATAAACATATTAAAATTCGATATAGTATACAGTTATATATATGTATATATATGAAATTAGTAAATGATACGTAATTTAATGAATAGAAACTATATAATAATAGTAATGTTATATTCATATAAGAAATGTGTGTTTTTAGGCTTATCATGTCCCACAGAATGTTCTTTTTCATTAAATTGAATTTGATTTTCGACTAATTCGTTTTTCGGTAAATTTATCCTTCGGCTTAATCTTATTTCGGTAAATCCGTTTGTGGCAAATTTTGTGATTCGGCAAATACATATTCGGTGAATTTTCTTCGGTGAATTAGTTTTTGGTAAAGTTGATTTCTGAAAATTCATTTTCTGAAAATCAGTCTAGACCCTTTTTAATGCTGTCACTGCCAGCAGATACCTCTTAATGCTGTCACTGCCAGCAGATACTTCTTAATGCTGTCACTGCCTGCAGATACCTCTTAATGCTGTCACTGCCAGCAGATACCTCTTAATGCTGTCACTGCCAGCAGATACCTCTTAATGCTGTCACTGCCAGCAGATACCTCTTAATGCTGTCACTGCCAGCAGATACCTCTTAATGCTGTCACTGCCAGCAGATACCTCTTAATGCTGTCACTGCCAGCAGATACCTCTTAATGCTGTCACTGCCTGCAGATACCTCTTAATGCTGTCACTGCCAGAAGATACCTCTTAATGCTGTCACTGCCAGCAGATACCTCTTAATGCTGTCACTGCCAGCAGATACCTCTTAATGCTGTCACTGCCAGCAGATACCTCTTAATGCTGTCACTGCCAGCAGATACCTCTTGATGCTGTCACTGCCTGCAGATACCTCTTAATGCTGTCACTGCCTGTAGATACCTCTTAATGCTGTCACTGCCAGCAGATACCTCTCAATGCTGTCACTGCCAGCAGATACCTCTTAATGCTGTCATTGCCAGCATATACCTCTTAATGCTGTCACTGCCAGCAGATACCTCCTAATGCTGTCACTGCCAGCAGATACCTCTTAATGCTGTCATTGCCAGCATATACCTCTTAATGCTGTCACTGCCAGCAGATACCTCTTAATGCTGTCACTGCCTGCAGATACCTCTTAATGCTGTCACTGCCTGCAGATACCTCTTAATGCTGTCACTGCCAGCAGATACCTCTTAATGCTGTCACTGCCTGCAGATACCTCTTAATGCTGTCACTGCCTGCAGATACCTCTTAATGCTGTCACTGCCTGCAGATACCTCTTAATGCTGTCACTGCCAGCAGATACCTCTTAATGCTGTCACTGCCAGCAGATACCTCTTAATGCTGTCACTGCCTGCTTCACCTGCTTGACCAAGCTATGAGTTTCTCTGACGATGGAGAGTTTACCAACTCACCCATGCTAACTCACAAACACGATAGTGTGGACAGTCTTTGTGTGTGTTTGCAATTATTGACGAAGTTGCAACTATCGGAATGATAGTTTATGATTACAAGACGCATCCTCCTCATATAAAAGCCTGAGCGAAGTTTTCTTGCATTCACTGGCTGTGTATGGCCTTTAATATGAGTAATAAATGTGTTCGTTAATAATCGATACAACTTATTGCTTTCATTTGATAAATTAATAAAAAATCAAACAAAGTTAAACTGTTGTTGAAGCATTTTTCTTCTCAAGATTCATAATTCCTTTAATATGCATTCCGTGGTCATCGACAACTGCCGGAGAACTCTCCAAAAGAGTCACGAATATGTGGTTGCGACATTTTGTCCAATCTTTAGGGAGTGTTTAATGAAACGTTTCCTCATTTTTGTGATAAGAAAAGTTACTCCCCGGTATTTACCAAATATTTAAATCGAGGGGATGCAAGTCTGGTGGTAACGAACTCCAAATCATTGTTCGCTTTAACATTCTTGAGTTTTCTTTTGCTTCGTAAATAGGTGAAGATTTCTTCTGAAATGACCTACGAAGCTTTTTGAAATACCTTCTTCTTTGCTGAGGTACTTCTTTGCTCAGGGCAAAAATGACACCTCAAGAAAGGTGTTTCGATTATTCTCCTTTTTCAGTTTCAATCTTTAATCGACAAGTATACAATGGGTTCTTTTGGTTTTGGCTATGGTGCTCCAATCTATCCTTGACGTAGCTCCCTGTCTTCAAGTCGCTACTCCCAATTCAACATCACCTGTACGAGACCAAATGCCATCGTTTTGAACATAAACATGCGGCTGGAATTGAAGTTCTTTTCTTTACTGAAATCCAGGTTTGGCAGCGTGATAGTTTTGATACAAAAAATGATAACTTCTGCTCTCTCCATCTGTTTTTCGACTAAACATGCAAAGAGAATATTTTTATTTTATGTTAAGTGATGTCTGGAGATCAGTGTGAAGAATGGTGTTCATCATTGCAATGGATAAATCACCACTCTTTGGCCACATTTCTGAGGGATATTTTTTGGTTTCTCCTCAGTTTTTCCCTGGTATTTTTTCTATTATTTTTTGTTGTTCGTGCTAAACGAAAGTGACCTTGCCAATGTTCATCTCTTCTGTTCCAGCCGCTAAGTGTTCTACAAACCATCATTCTGTTAACATTTAGTGATTTTTTTCATACTCATTTAATTCTACTATTTCCATTCTAAAATCCAAACTCTTAGCCATAAAAAGGTAATAGGAGAACATTGCATCTTTAGCATATATATAAGTCTGTAAAATGAATAAATTTGTGAAAGTTATATATAACTGATAAAAAAAATAATATAAAAAGATTTCAACTATAAAAAGTTGAACACTATTGTATTGTCATCTCATCAGTATCATTCATGGGTTGCAATATTGCACACTGATGGGTTGATGGGGTCAAGCTATATATTTATTTCTAGCCAAGATGTGTTTTGAAATAAATGTTTAGTTTCAATAATTCAGTTACCCAAACTAGTTAGATTTTATGCTTAACGTTAATTAAAGAATTTTAAAAAATGTTTCGTCTCAACTGGCTTTGTTCTCAAATTTTTTATCATCTATTTGAAAATATCGACGAAGCATTGTTTTTAATGATAAAAAATATAGAGAACAGTAAATTATGAGCAAAACAAATATAAATTAAAATTGATAGCATGTTGATAGGTCGAATTTCGATTATTAATGTTTATTTCTTATACGGCTTCATTTAACTGCAAATACACTCACAGAAACCAGTGGGGAAATAAATGTTGCATTTCAAAGAAGGCTTTAAAATTTGTTGCTTAATCTATCTTACATAAATTTCCTTTTAAATCCTTCATTTTAACACAAGTATTTGAATGTTTAAATTAAAATACAGCATTCAATTGGAAACATGATATAGTAAATATTTCAAATGTTAATCAATAACAAATATTATATCAATTCAATTGAGTAAAATCTTCCCATTGAACTATTCATGGAAAGTTGTATGGAATTTGTTGCCATCTCACCAAGGAATAAATCCATATGATTAAAGATTATAGCGTAAATGTGCGTTATAATCTGCAAATGTTCCATACCAATATGAGGATTTGCGTAAGTTTCTCTGTTTCCAAGGCGGAAGATAAATTCTATCGAAACTTTTTAATGATTCGTCGTCATGTTTCAATCTGTTTCGGAATCACAGAAGTTTCCAATGAGGTTTCAAATAGCCTGGAAAGTACCGTCACTCCCACTGGATGGAGTTTAACTCTTTTAATTATAGTTGCTTCTTATGCTTTCAATGAGAACTTATTTGAAAAGAATTCTAAAGTACAGAATGTGGACTACCGAGTAAGGACGGAAAGATGTCGCTCTTCATTAGTTATCCGTAATAGTAACTTTTGCATTTATTAGAGGAAACTTGATTTCAATCTTGCGCAGGTATATCACATTATACACAAAATAGTTTTATTATCATTGTGTATTTTTACCGTTAACATACATTTAAATATTTTATACTTATGTGCTAATATTTAACATCTTGTAAAGTTCTTGGCAGTCTTAAAGGATAGCGCTAGGGTTATGCTCTTCAACTACGAGGTCTCAAGTTTTGCTAGGTACGCTCGTAGGCTTTATTTACTATCACCTCTTCATTTCCCTCTTCCATCTGTGACCGCAGTCACCAGTGCTTGTGTTCCTTTTCGTCGCATTCCTTGGTAAGTGACTACACTCACGGAGTAGCTTTTCGAGAACAATATCACAGACTGGTGTTTAGGACTCTATGTGACTTTATTCATGGAGCCCCTTTCCTATCTGACTGCTTCTTCCTGTCCCTTGTTTTTAATTTAATTTTGACGTCAGAGATAGGAGAGGTTTTAGCAAATATTTAACCCTCCCAATAATAGCAATATTAATGTTTGAATTTCCATTGCATTCAACTCCATAATGCATTTTTTCAATGTTCATATTAGATATATATTTAGGGCAAGTTTTGTGATTCCTTTTTAATATTACAATATCAATTCACAATCTACAGTAAAAGGATTCATTAGAATATAATGAATGAAACGTAAAATCATTGTATTTATTTATATCATTAATTAATAAAACAGAAAAATGAATCATTTTCAGTGGAAATGAAACATATTGCGATTGAATTATAATTTTTTGTATAAATATATATAGTGATAATATTCATAGTTCTTGAAAATTAAAATATTATTTTTAGAGAAAATACATAGATACAGATTTAATGTAATATGAAAAATTAGAATTCATCCGATTGACATAGATATCATGTTTGCAAACTAAAATGTGTCGGCATGGAAATTAAATTTTATGAAGTTAACCGTCTTCACATTCAATAATTGTTCTGAAGAATATTATTCCATGATATAATAGTTAGGTTAGAGACACTATAAATATTTGTGTCATTTTTAGCTGTCTCCACCAGAGTGCTCTGTGCGCTAGTTCTAGTTGTCTCCACCAGAGTGCTCTGTGCACTAGTTCTAGTTGTCTCCACCAGAGTGCTCTGTGCGCTAGTTCTAGTTGTCTCCACCAGAGTGCTCTGTGCACTAGTTCTAGTTGTCTCCACCAGAGTGCTCTGTGCGCTAGTTCTAGTTGTCTCCACCAGAGTGCTCTGTGCACTAGTTCTAGTTGTCTCCACCAGAGTGCTCTGTGCACTAGTTCTAGCTGTCTCCACCAGAGTGCTCTGTTCGCTAGTTCTAGCTGTCTCCACCAGAGTGCTCTGTGTGCCAGTTCTAGTTGTCTCCACCAGAGTGCTCTGTGCACTAGTTCTAGTTGTCTCCACCAGAGTGCTCTGTGCACTAGTTCTAGTTGTCTCCACCAGAGTGCTCTGTGCACTAGTTCTAGTTGTCTCTACCAGAGTGCTCTGTGCACTAGTTCTAGTTGTCTCTACCAGAGTGCTCTGTGCGCTAGTTCTAGTTGTCTCCACCAGAGTGCTCTGTGCGCTAGTTCTAGTTGTCTCTACCAGAGTGCTCTGTGCACTAGTTCTAGTTGTCTCCATAGTGCTCTGTGCACTAGTTCTAGTTGTCTCTACCAGAGTGCTCTGTGCACTAGTTCTAGTTGTCTCCACCAGAGTGCTCTGTGCGCTAGTTCTAGTTGTCTCTACCAGAGTGCTCTGTGCGCTAGTTCTAGTTGTCTCTACCAGAGTGCTTTGTGCACTAGTTCTAGTTATCTCCATCAGAGTGCTCTGTGCACTAGTTCTAGTTGTCTCCACCAGAGTGCTCTGTGCGCTAGTTCTAGTTGTCTCTACCAGAGTGCTCTGTGCACTAGTTCTAGTTATCTCCATCAGAGTGCTCTGTGCACTAGTTCTAGTTGTCTCCACCAGAGTGCTCTGTGCACTAGTTCTAGTTGTCTCCACCAGAGTGCTCTGTGCACTAGTTCTAGTTGTCTCTATCAGAGTGCTCTGTGCACTAGTTCTAGTTGTCTCCACCAGAGTGCTCTGTGCGCTAGTTCTAGTTGTCTCCACCAGAGTGCTCTGTGCACTAGTTCTAGCTGTCTCCACCAGAGTGCTCTGTGCGCTAGTTCTAGTTGTCTCCACCAGAGTGCTCTGTGCACTAGTTCTAGTTGTCTCCACCAGAGTGCTCTGTGCACTAGTTCTAGTTGTCTCCACCAGAGTGCTCTGTGCGCTAGTTCTAGTTGTCTCCACCAGAGTGCTCTGTGCACTAGTTCTAGTTGTCTCCACCAGAGTGCTCTGTGCACTAGTTCTAGTTGTCTCCACCAGAGTGCTCTGTGCGCTAGCTCTAGTTGTCTCCACCAGAGTGCTCTGTGCGCTAGTTCTAGTTGTCTCCACCAGAGTGCTCTGTGCACTAGTTCTAGTTGTCTCCACCAGAGTGCTCTGTGCACTAGTTCTAGTTGTCTCCACCAGAGTGCTCTGTGCACTAGTTCTAGCTGTCTCCACCAGAGTGCTCTGTGCGCTAGTTCTAGTTATCTCCACCAGAGTGCTCTGTGCACTAGTTCTAGTTGTCTCCACCAGAGTGCTCTGTGCACTAGTTCTAGTTGTCTCCACCAGAGTGCTCTGTGCGCTAGTTCTAGTTGTCTCCACCAGAGTGCTCTGTGCACTAGTTCTAGTTGTCTCCACCAGAGTGCTCTGTGCACTAGTTCTAGTTGTCTCCACCAGAGTGCTATGTGCGCTAGTTCTAGTTGTATCCACCAGAGTGCTCTGTGCGCTAGTTCTAGTTGTCTCCACCAGAGTGCTCTGTGCACTAGTTCTAGTTGTCTCCACCAGAGTGCTCTGTGCACTAGTTCTAGTTGTCTCCACCAGAGTGCTCAGTGCGCTAGTTCTAGTTGTCTCCACCAGAGTGCTCTGTGCACTAGTTCTAGTTGTCTCCACCAGAGTGCTCTGTGCACTAGTTCTAGTTGTCTCCACCAGAGTGCTCTGTGCGCTAGTTCTAGTTGTCTCCACCAGAGTGCTCTGTGCGCTAGTTCTAGTTGTCTCCACCAGAGTGCTCTGTGCGCTAGTTCTAGTTGTCTCCACCAGAGTGCTCTGTGCGCTATCTTGCACAGGCGATAAGGGAGGTGTTTTATGGCCATGGCATGTTGTAACAACTCTACAGAATTATGGTATTGCCATTGGCAACATAGAAAATAGTTTATGGCGTGCCCCTGACAAATAAATCTAGCGTTAGTGAGAAAATATTGATATGGCTGATATATTGATGGGGCGTAATATTGGTTCAAAACATGCAGTTAAGATGGCGTGTGTTTTGTGTGCGATAAATGCGTCCCTTTCCTTAGTAGATTAGGATTGGAAATTTGATCCTGTGATGGCTAATAAAAAAAGATTTCATCAAAAGCTCAAACATTCCGAAATTCCACGGATAAAATTCACTTGGCGAAGGAGTGATAATTAAAAATCTCCAGATTCCTTCGATTAATTAATCGCTAATTAGAAAAGTTCGGACGAGGAGCGAAAAATGATAACCAGCGAGTGATTTGAAGGGGTGAGTTATAGTATAATGATAACCAGCGAGTGATTCGAAGGGGCGAGTTATAGTAAAATGATAACCAGCGAGTGATTCGAAGGGGTGAGTTATAGTAAAATGATAACAAGCGAGTGATTCGAAGGGGCTAGTTATAGTAAAATGATAACCAGCGAGTAATTCGAAGGGGTGAGTTACAGTAAAATGATAACAAGCGAGTGATTCGAAGGGGCGAGTTATAGTAAAATGATAACCAGCGAGTGATTCGAAGGGGCTAGTTATAGTAAAATGATAACCAGCGAGTAATTCGAAGGGGTGAGTTACAGTAAAATGATAACCAGCGAGTGATTCGAAGGGGCGAGTTACAGTAAAATGATAACCAGCGAGTGATTTGTAGAGGTGAGCTATCTGAAGATCTGCCAGTTCTTATAGCTAGTTATAATATAGATAGTTATAGTATAGCTAGTTGTAGTATAGCGAGTTGTAGTATAGCGAGTTTTAGTATAGCTAGTTATACTATAGTGAGTTATAGTACAGCGAGTTATAGTATATCTAGTTATACTATAGCGAGTAATAGTACAGCGAGTTATAGTATAGGGAGTTATCGAAGTGTTGAGTTGCTAAAATAATAACCATGGTATCCCCTAAGAATAACCAATAGTTTATGGTTATCATTAACGGTCCTATAACCACCCCTTCACATTATTAGTTTGTGCCATATTTTCTAGTTACAATGTTACCGATATTGAATAAGTTCGTTCATTTTTTATTGGAATATTGGAAGTAGACTGTAATTAATTTGCTGCAAAGTAAATAATATTGAGGGGAGAATGTTCGGGATAATTTTGATTAAATATTGTTATACATACTTTGGTACTGTTATGCATACTTTGGTACTGTTATACACACTTTGGTACTGTTATACACACTTTGGTACTGTTATACATACTTTGGTACTGTTATACACACTTTGGTACTGTTATACACACTTTGGTACTGTTATACATACTTTGGTACTGTTATACACACTTTGGTACTGTTATACACACTTTGGTACTGTTATACACACTTTGGTACTGTTATACACACTTTGGTACTGTTATACATACTTTGGTACTGTTATACACACTTTGGTACTGTTATACACACTTTGGTACTGTTATACACACTTTGGTACTGTTATACATACTTTGGTACTGTTATACACACTTTGGTACTGTTATACATACTTTGGTACTGTTATACATACTTTGGTACTGTTATACACACTTTGGTACTGTTATACATACTTTGGTACTGTTATACATACTTTGGTACTGTTATACACACTTTGGTACTGTTATACATACTTTGGTACTGTTATACACACTTTGGTACTGTTATACACACTTTGGTACTGTTATACATACTTTGGTACTGTTATACACACTTTGGTACTGTTATACATACTTTGGTACTGTTATACATACTTTGGTACTGTTATACACACTTTGGTACTGTTATACACACTTTGGTACTGTTATACACACTTTGGTACTGTTATACACACTTTGGTACTGTTATACATACTTTGGTACTGTTATACATACTTTGGTACTGTTATACATACTTTGGTACTGTTATACATACTTTGGTACTGTTATACACACTTTGGTACTGTTATACACACTTTGGTACTGTTATACATACTTTGGTACTGTTATACACACTTTGGTACTGTTATACATACTTTGGTACTGTTATACATACTTTGGTACTGTTATACACACTTTGGTACTGTTATACACACTTTGGTACTGTTATACATACTTTGGTACTGTTATACACACTTTGGTACTGTTATACACACTTTGGTACTGTTATACATACTTTGGTACTGTTATACATACTTTGGTACTGTTTTATATACTCTGGTACTTTGTATTTGTATTGTATTTTGATGAATGGACCAACTTACTGCAAATTAAAAGTTGTTTATAAAATACTTTATGGTTTTAATAACAATATTTTTGAAAAATAATTTTAAACTTTTCATTATAATTCAATTTTGTTTATAGGAAAGTGATGTGAAAATGTTTAGGAGGATGAATTTTGGTGTAAATAACATTTGAACATTTATACCTACCAAGCAATCTGAAAATAATAACTAAGAATACAGTTACAATAAAGGATGAAAGAATAACTTCGGCTAACACTTGGACGCGAGAGAAAAATAACCAGTTATGATAACCATATTTGATAACCAGTAGGGGTAACCATTTAGATAGCCAGTTTATGATAACCAACAGTGAAAACCAGCTATGAAAACCACATATGATAACCAGCATTGATAACCAGCTATGATAACCAGCTATAATAACCAACAGTGATAACCAGCTATGATAACCACCGTGGCTCGACAATTGGTTCCAAGACAATTGAGCCCCGACAATTGGGCCCGCAGACAATTGGGCCCATGGCAATTGAACCCCAAGACAATCATATTAATTGCCCATTTTTTCCAGAGTTTATTGTATTAACTCTTGCTACTGTAATAGCTAGGGTTGTGACAATATGCGTTTTGTATAAATATATAGTCTTGAGCATATTTAAAATAAAGAATATTCCTTACATGAAAATATATTCTCACTATGAAAAATAAATATTTTTTAATAGAGCATATTCTCTTCATGAATAAATTCTATTATTCTTTTAAACTACAATAATTTTCTGTTCTGAGATAGGTCATGAGAGAAACAAATTTCCTAGTTATATTACCTCTATATAGTGAACTCCTGTGAAGTGAATGAATTAGGATGTCGCCAATAGAAAATAAGAATGTAGGTATTTTAGATGAAGAAACATTAGAAAACTAGATTATGTGCACTCGGTAGAGCGCATACCTTCGCCTCCGCTTTTACCCGTTCTCTCCCACAATTAAGGAAACTGCTAACTGGATAATAACCAATCGTCCCACCAAGTTTCATGCAATATGGTTAAATACTTTTTGAATTACAAATGACCGAGACCTTCACCTTTGACCGGGTCACTCCCAAAAGACTAGCAGCAGGTCACTGGACATTGACCAATCGTTTCACCAAATTTCAGGCAATTTGGTTGAACACTTTGTCAGTTAAGCGAATAACAAGATGTTAAATAAATAAATAAATAAATAAGTAAATAAATTCCGATGAAAATATAACCTTCAGCAAGATTGCGAAGGTAATAAGAATGTGGGTATTTTTGACATGCCGAAATTATTGGAACATACAAATTGAATTAAAGTTAATGTATATTTCTTTGAAGTCTACTCAGTGTTCAATTTTGAAGATTTTTATGAATTATTATTACAAAATTATTCTCATAATCTCATTTTATCCCAACAACTGTTCAAACAGCTGTTACTTGTTCAATGTACCGTATACTCTTTAAAATTTACCCATTTTTTTCACTAAATATTTGTCTTTGTCAGACAATGTACACAACACATTGGATCCATATGACATGATTCAAAATAATACGACTTATTTGAATACTTCAAAGATTTCCATTACATTGAAATACGAGATTAGCATCCAAGTGTGATTTAACGGGCTTGCTAATATTTACCTTATCGAGTATATCAGTCGAATTAAAAAGTATATACATATTTTTATAAAATATGAAGCATATTCCAAGGATAATTTTGCCACTTCCCTAGTAATAACAAAGTAACACTTTTTTAATGTGTCTTCTGTCCAGTTGTTTTCTTGACTTCATTGTTTGGGGACCCAATTTTCGTGGGCCCAATTGTCCAGGGCTCAATAGTCGTCCGGCCTAATTGTCATGGGCCCAATTGTCGGGAGCGATGTTTCTTCACAGTTATAATGTCCATAAAATAATTTTGTACTTTTAACTTAAATAATTGAAATGAAATTGAAGAGAGTTCTGTGAATGGGAACTATAGTTTACATGGATAGAATTACAGTATACTGAGGGTCTATTTAGTGTATACTGAGGGTCTATTAGTGCTGTCTATACTGATACTAACGCTCTCAAAGCATCGAAACTAACATGACTAATGGCTGAGTAATGACCTATAAAACTAACTTATGACTAAAACTAATAGCCATGCATCACGCTACCTCCATATTTACTTGCAGTGTATGTGTGTGTGTGTGTGTGTGTATCTGTTACAATGAATGAAATAGTGTGTATATTTTATGTGTATCTGCTTTCTAGTGAAAAACATCATTCTATTTATAAACATGGAGAACAATCAATTTAAGATAAATGATATATTAAAATAATTTTCGGCGTAACCAATTTAATATCCATTCAGTATTTAAGATATAATGTTTTTAATTCCGAAATAAGGCTCTATTGCTACTTCATTGTTGTCATTGTTTAATTTTTTCATATTATTTTCTATTTTTTCTATTTATTTAGCAAATGGCAGCACATTGTTTTTATTAATGTGAATGAAAATTGATTAGTTTGTTGATTGAAAACTGTATTGTGCATCAGTTATTGGGAATTTGAGGTAATTGATTATTTAGCAGTTAGAACAAATATTGAATAGGTTTATTGTAATTAATAATCATAAATATAAGAACTGACAGTTACGACTGATAGCTCTACTATGCTGACTGATTGTTGTTGGTGTGTTAAATTATAATTGTTATTTCATTTCAATTTTAATTAGTATCCATGATACCTGCAGGTTAAAATAATATAACATTCATATTGAAGTGATAAGAACTACTCCTAATATATTAAAGGTTCATACCAGATCAACATCAGACGTGGCAAAGTACTTTGTCAATATACGTAATTAAATAGAATACTAGTAAAATTTGTGAACTGAAATCCTAAAAAAACGTTGCAAGTTACGATAGTGCCTGCCCATAAATATTGCAAAATTCAGTACTACCAAACGTTGCAATTTGAAATAATAGTGAACGTTGCAATTTGAAATAATAGTGAACGTTGCATTTTGAAATAATAGTGAACGTTGCAATTTGAAATAATTGTGAACGTTGCATTTTGAAATAATAGTAAACGTTGCAATTTGAAATAATTGTGAACGTTGCAATTTGAAATGAAGAACGTTGCAAGTTATAAACCGAATAAACGTTGTACATTACTAACCCATATAAAGTTGCAGACTACAATTCTAATAAACGTTGCAGACGTCAATCCTATTAAACGTTGCAAGCTTCAGTCTTAACAAACGTCGCATGGTTCAATCCTAACAAACGTTGCGGAATACAATCCTGCAGACAACACTCTTCACAAACGTCCTGCTGCACAGTCCTAACAAACGTTTCAGGCTACAGTCTTCACAAACGTCCTGCTGCACAGTCCTAACAAACGTTTCAGGCTACAGTCTTCACAAACGTCCTGCTGCACAGTCCTAACAAACGTTTCAGGCTACAGTCTTCACAAACGTCCTGCTGCACAGTCCTAACAAACGTTTTAGGCTACAGTCTTCACAAACGTCCCGCTGCACAGTCCTAACAAACGTTTCAGGCTACAGTCTTCACAAACGTCCTGCTGCACAGTCCTAACAAACGTTTCAGGCTACAGTTTTCACAAACGTCCCGCTGCACAGTCCTAACAAACGTTTCAGGCTACAGTCTTCACAAACGTCCTGCTGCACAGTCCTAACAAACGTTTCAGGCTACAGTCTTCACAAACGTCCCGCTGCACAGTCCTAACAAACGTTTCTCGAGAGGGTTGCTTGGGAGGCTATCAGCAACGTTTTAGTGCTGTTAACAGGCCATCAATTACATTCTCTAAAGCTTTGTAGTTCACTTCAAAGGGAATAAGTAATTTAAGGTATTTGCATAAAACGAAATGCTCTGCAGCATTTAGATGTTGAATGACAGCACTTATTGTGAAGGGATTTCTCCTCACTGATATAGGCATGCACATATAAAATATATATGTTAGTTATAGTATGATATTGCAATATTGGCTAAAGTGTGAAATATATATTGTAAAGAAGTTTTACTAGGTGTATAACTTTGAATATAAAAAATATATATTTGTTAGAAAAATGAAATAGCCTAAGGGGTATACCAGTCATTCGTTAATGAGTGATCTTACCACTCATTTGAAGTTGTAAGGACAATCACCAAGTAATGCCCTAAACAATCAGTTGGTTATATGGCATTGAGTGGCCTCAAAGAGTGGCACTAAAGAGTGGCACTAAATAGTGGCACTAGAGAGTGGCTCTAAAGAGTGGCACTAAAGAGTGGCACTAAATAGTGACACTAGAGAGTGGCTCTAAAGAGTGGCACTAAAGAGTGGCACAATTAAGTATTTCGATGCTGTGCCTTTAAAAGAAATTGGTGAATAATTATATAAATGGAAGATATTATTAATAGCACAACAATTTATTTGACTCATTTGAATTCCTCATGTCTTTTAAATTGGTTCCAATTAATTATAGAAGTTTTAGATAATTTTTATGAAGGACAAAAGTTACTATATTATAAATTCCTGAAGTTGAATTTAAAAAGTCGAAACGTTAGAATGTTCCAAAGGGGGGGGGGGGGGGTGGAGGTGCGTCAAACATTCCCTAATATGTAGTTTATTGGAATCACTATATTTAATAATGTGATAGTTTATCAGTTCATTGAAATAGGTAATACTTATTAGAGAAAATAATATTAATATCAATTTTGTTAAAGCGTTATCTGGTGATGAATATTTCTTGCAAGTCATTGACGCCATTTTGTTATACCTACTTTTCAATAGAAATTACGTAAGGAAAATCTATAGCTATATATCGGCATTAATTATAACTCTGTAAATATTTTAAGAGTTGGAATTGTGTGTATATATCAAATTTGATTAACTATAGCTTATTTACAAGATAATCAAACATTTTATTAATGTTCATGTAGATTCATGGTCATGCATCTGGAAATAATGTAAACAACGCCATCTATCGAACGGAAATTCAATTTAAACTTACACATGTTAACTAATAAAAAAAAAATTCTCTGAAAATACAATTATATCATTTTGTTATTTAATTATAATCCCTTTAAATTAAATATATTATATTTTTCCATTGTAATTTGTGGTTTAATGCTGACAATTAATATTCGTTCACGAGTTATAGAAAATTGTAGAATGAGTGATAGAGACTAAACTGATATATATTTTTTAAATTATTTTTACCGAACCACTGTATTAATTTTAATTTATTCTTAATTCATTTAAAAACTGCAATTCTGTATTATTACCTTCGCAGAATGCGGGAAGGTCATTTTTTAGCCGTCGTTTATTTATTTATTTATTTATCATCTTGTTATTTGCTTGAATGAAAAAGTGTTGAACCAAATTGCCTGAAATTTGGTGAAGCGATTGGTCCATGTCCAGTGACCTGCTGGTAGAATTTTTGGAGTGACCCGGTCAAAGGTCAAGGTTATGGTCATTTATAACTCAAAAAGTGTTGAACCATATTGCATGAAACTTGGTGGGATGATTGGTCAATATGCAGGAACCATTTTGTTAGGTTTTGGGAGTGATCAGGTCAAAGGTCAAAGATCAAGGTGAAGGCCACTTGTAACTCAGTAACTCAAAAAGTATTCAACCAAATTCTTTGAAATTTGATGGTACAATTGGTCTATGTCCAGGAACCATCTTTTTTCTTAGAGCGATCCAGTCAAAAGTCAAGGTCAAGGTCATTTTTAACTCAATAACTCAAAAAGTATCGATACCATATTGCATGAAACTTGGTGCGACGATTGGTTAGCAGTTTCCTTAATTTTGGGAGAGAACGGGTCAAAGCGGCGGCGAAGGCAGGCACTCTACCGAGTGCACATAATCTATTTTTGTATATATATTTGATATATTCCAATATTCCAAATTAAAATTAATTACAATAGTCACTCTAAAGTCTAAGGATTGCGCAACTTCGACTAAGTTCACGTGAATTTATTTATAATGAACCAGGAAAAAACTGAAGCACTGCAATTTCACAGGAAAAAGAAAGTAAAACGTTCTATCTTTAGTCTATACCTAGGGGTGGAATTTATATATTTTTATTTCAATTTAGTATTTGTTTTCCTTATTGATAACATTCAAAGAATTTATTTATTATTCTATATACGTATAAACATATGTATTAAATAATATATTACTGATAAAACTTACTGCTGGAATGAATATAAACTGTCATATAATGAATATAAGCTGTCATATAATGAATATAAGCTGTCATATAATGAATATAAGCTGTCATATATATATGTAACTACATGGATACAAAAAAGGCGATTTGAAATTTAATTCGTTAATGGAAAACCTTTACGAATAAAAGGACAATAATTATTTTAAATGAAATTATGGTTGGACCATAGATGATTATCTTTGCATTTCCCCATTCAAAATTTCAGAGGACCACCCTACCTTTCCCTCTTGGTAGCTACAACCCTAATTTACCACCCAGTCACCAAGTTAACCATCTCACCATTTCATCTTCAACCCCACAAGTGGTTGATTTATACCTGCACGTCAGAAAAGGGTATTATTTACGTTATAGCTTACCCTCAACCGTGTAATTGTACACGATGAGAAATCACCAAAATCAATTAGCTCCTCCAACCGATTGATTGTCGTACAGTGAATCACAGTGCAAAGAGACAGTGATTAGGCTTTGTCACTGTATGGAGTGTCTTGTGAATGACAGTATTGGGCTTTTCAAGCTTTCTCATAATTTATTGGTCAAACGTCGATTATTTTCGTGGCTTGAACGACTGTTTACGATGGAATAAAATAGAGAGAGTGGGGAAGTTTTAGGGAGAGTCTGATTCAGAACTTTTGTTTTAGTTTTTTCTTTATTTCATTGCTCACTTTTTAGGTTGAAATGATATTAATGAATGCTGACTGTTTGTTGGACATTCAATGTTGATTGAAATTGAAATATTTTGTTCGGGGATAGGATATATCAGTTGAAATTCGGACATTTTGTTCGAAATTGACACATGTCAAAACTGAGGGATTTTAGACGAAATTATAACATTGTAGTCGAAATTAGGACGGAATAGGTGAAAATAAGACATAGTAGTCGACATTTTACATTCAAAATACTGTAAAATACTTACGTGTGAATGATATCCAATGCAGTAAATCATATGATTGAAGACTTTACCTCAAATGACTAAATTGTACAGAATGGGGAAGATAAGAGGACTGTACAGTGTACAGTCAGGCACAGGAATGGGGGAAGAGAAGAGGACTGTACAGTGTACAGTCAGGCACAGGAATGGGGAAGAGAAGAGGACTGTACAGTGTACAGTCAGGCACAGGAATGGGGAAGATAAGAGGACTGTACAGTGAACAGTCAGGCACAGGAATGGGGGAAGAGAAGAGGACTGTACAGTGTACAGTCAGGCACAGGAATGGGGAAGAGAAGAGGACTGTACAGTGTACAGTCAGGCACAGGAATTGGGAAGAGAAGAGGACTGTACAATGTACAGTATTTGTTGAAAGGGAATTACGTAAATAATCGAAAACAAAAAACATGTTCTTAAAAATTCTTTTAATATATTAACGAAGGAATGGGTAGGTGCACCGTATAATTTCAATTTAAATGTTTTATTGTTCATTACAATCGGAGTTTTCTTTACCGATTGTGTGTTTCATTGTATCAAACTCTTTTTTCCACAATGAATCAAATTCTATATTAAACGGTAGAGCATTTCTAAAGTGACATCGAAGTTAAATAAAAGATGTTAAGGAAATGTATGTAAATGAATGTTTATATTTTTAGATATTTAAACATATCCAATAGCACCTTGTTTCTATTTTCAATTTTGACTTGAATCGACATGTTCCCTTTTTCTGAAGTCGGCAAAAATGCCGTGAGATATTTTTGTTTCTAGTCGCAGGCAACAGATGGCGTGTGCGATTTTTTTTACGCGGAGATCTTATTGTTTTGATTTCAGTTGGAATATTTTGGCGAAGGGTTTTATTTAGAGATACTACGGAGCTCCGGTTTGAAATGGAGTATTGTTACGTTTCAAAATAAAGTGATCGTAATGGAATATTTGTATATAATCATGGAGAGGTCAATGGAGGGTAAGGTTGCAAACCATGTTAACGGAAAACCCTATAGTAACCAAACGCTTATGTTATTTCCATTAACATCTCCCTATTTCAGAATTTAAATGAGGGAAACCTAATGTGGAATTGTTCTAAATCTTATCATATTTAATAATTTAGATATTGAGTGGGATAGAAAAGTATGAGTGGGATAGAAAAGTAAGAGTGGGATAGAAAAGGGACAGTGCAGTTTGAGTGGGATAGAAAAGTAAGAGTGGGATAGAAAAGGGACAGTACAGTATGATTGGTATATCACTATATGGTGAACTATCAGTACAGCGTAAGTAGAATAGCAGATCAAGAATAGGATATAATGTTACTATAGTAGGAGTGGTAGAGAATAATGCAGGATGCAATTATTGGCTAGAATACATAGCATGTTCCTAATATCTATGTTCTATGCATACCATATGATTCACATGAGAAGGAGATTACCTTCGTGTCTGAAGGAGAGTTCCTCCATTCAAGATATTTTCTCTCCCTATCCTGCTCTCACCACACTCATTTTTTGTCAATTTATTAGTTCGATTAAAGTCAGCGAGCGTCTGAGACACGGCCGACCAAACATCTTTTTATACCTCCATTAGTAAGGCGAAGAGAAATAGAAATCCCGGTAGCGGCTGCAGCAGCAGGGGCTTAAATTATTAGATTTCCTATGAATAATTCAGATTGGATTCTTATTGGTAATACTAACGGGTCTTACCAGTGGGATTTATTCCGGTACTTTACCCACGTTACTCCTCCACTGAGATTCTCATCCTTGGGATGAATTAAAGGGATGTTAGTAGCCTTATTTTGCCTTTATGGATGTAGGGAAGCTTCTTTTTGGATCTTGGTAACTTTATGACCTCTGTATCGACTGCTAAGCAAAGAGAGAGAGAGAGTGAGAGAGACTGCTATTCATAGCTATATGCCAAGTCAGCATTTTAGGGTGAGACATAATTGCCTGGGGTGTTAATCCATGAAGAACATTCATCCTAGTACTATAATATCTGTTGGATTATAAATTCTTAATTATATATCATTGGATACGTTATACATTGTAGTAACGCTTCATTTAACTTTGTAATTAGTTAGTGGGTTAGATTGTTTGGTTATTTCTAATATCAGAGTAAACATTAGCATTCTGATTTTATTTTATATTTCGTTACATTCTGGAACAATATCTATATTTTTATATCCAAAATATATTTCCGAATGAATATGTATGTATAGAAAGAAAATAAATAGTTCTTTGATAAACAACCATTCATTCTTTTAACACCGGATAGAAAATCTGAATAAATCAGTTGGTTATAATAACAAACCGATATGAATATAATATTTTATGAACAAGGTGATTATGAAATTTGTTGATAAAAGAACTTACAAATTCTATTACTTAAGGTTGTTTGGAAAATATGTATACACCAAAAATAAATCCATTATTTTTACGATTCAGACTTGCTATTAGAGTTGTATTCAAAATTTCCCACTTTAATAGCGTTATGTTTATTTGATAATTTTAACTTACATACCCATGCAAATTATTCCTTAATTAGTGAGCCAAGAACTTTAAAAGGAAAAAAGGTAATTAAGTAATTTGAAATATCGTGCATTTAACAGCAATATATAACCACAGAAGCTTATAGCCACGCTTTATTATGCAGTTCTTACGTTGATAAGTTGTAATATGCTATCTGATTAGTACCGACTAGAAGAGTGTTTTGGAGGTAAATTCTATACCCTGTAAATACATATAAGGAAACTTTTCACAAACAGGAAAATGAAAGACATACCTTAAGCTTAATATTTTACATGTCTTTTTTGTGGAATTTCATTTAATAATTGGGCTTAGGACATTTCGTTCACGGACATTTCGTTCACGGACATTTCGTTCACGAATTGCTTTATATTGCATTTTAAAGTGTATATGAGATATATTTCATATTATTTTTCACCTCAACATTAATTGCCAGGTGTAAATATATAATATTATTATAGTGATTTAAACCGGCACATTTCATATGAACACATAAATAAATGTTTATCTATCGATTACAGTTATGAAATTAGATATGCTAAACGGGTTGACTGTATCATTAAATTATTTACCTAGTTTACTATTTTACATTAATTAATGAGTTATGAGTATCTAAAATATGGAACTGAAATAACAGGGTAATAGCAAGAATAAATGTTTGGATATTTAAAAAATAAAATAAAATATTAACAATACAGGTAAATAATTATTTTCATATTTGGTTTTATTATGAGTCAGAAAATATGGAACAGTCCGATAAAACGGACGTTTTTGTGTTAACCTAATTAACTGCAACAATAAAAAGAGTACCAATATTTATAGCTAATTATTCTATATCACCTTAAATTACCAATCAATTGTTTAGTTGTATATTGTTTACAATTATACATGTATAATGAATGAACTTTATCTAGTGTCTGTAAAAAAATTGTTATAAAAAATTAATTTATGAACCAATATTTCTTCTAGTAACCTAATCTGAATATAATACTAACACTATTGATGATTATTGTAGTTACCGTGAAATAAATACTACAACAAATGTCTTCATTTTCTATGTCTATGTACTCTAATAACATTGATACATACCTCACAATTATAACACATATTAGGAGACCGGAGATGTACTAAATGCGGGACCTGCCTTAATATCATTAAAAAATATTAAGTTTAATTATTTTACTGTTGCCGGTTAGTAGGGGCAAGAGATGAAGACTGTAATAAGAATTAAATATAATACCATGAATTTCTAATTACCATCAACAAAGGGTGCTTTCTACTTGTATAATATATATAATAATAATAATAATATATATATATATATAATTAATAGTATATAATACTTATACATTAAAAATATAATACAAAATAAAGATTCCGTTGGGTTAAATGTCCGTAGACCAAATGTCTGTGCGCGCTAATAATTATATGAACAACAATCCATCTATTCAAAATTCATCCGATATTATAATTTATAAACTAGGATATCGCAATACAGAGTTATTATGTTATCGAATAAATGTTAATTGTAAAATTATGTAGATAAAAGGTATATATATATAAGCAACTTGTAATTAATAAATAATTTCGAGGAACTTCTATAATATTATATTTAAAATTTACGTTTCAGAATAATAATAATTCATAATGATGTTACAAATATTTATTCACTTTGTTATTGCAAATAGGCACACACAGCAATTCAATGAATATTTCTATAATATATCGCAGGTATAAGAGTAAATAGAGCTCTGGCTAATTATGACAGATCACCCAAACTTACTTTCAATGAGGCAAATCAATTCACGCGGAATGCTACACTGTCCAATTGGCGGAATAATACATCGCCAAATAACAGCATTGGGGTGTCGGGCGCGTGACAGTGTAGATCTGATCGAGTGTGCAAATTACAGGTGATTGTGGAGTTAATTCAAGGTAAGACGACAACCGACTATCGCCTACCGACACTTTATTAAATAAAAGAAATGAGTTATTCACCTAACAGCTCACGAAAGCATCAAACTAGTTCTAACTTGCCATTGTGATTTGACGCAAATGACTGTAAAGGCTGTGATTCTTCAATTAAACTATCACTAATTCATGAACTTCTTTGTATAATTGAAATTAGACGTTACTAATTGATAAAAAAAAGCTTCTAATAGAAACTCAACACTTCGTTTATAGATACATTGAAATGTAGTATTTTAATTATTAACAAAATTCTGTAGCTTCTTCACTTCAAATTGATTGAATAAAGTAACAAATTGAAGAATATCTCTAAGATTTTTATTTTTATTTTTACACTAAATTTAAGTTACATGATTTTCTTTGCAGTGATTATTTATTATAGAGAAAGAAAGTCTATCTTTTTGCCTTCTATGGCTCCACCTTAATTAAATATAAAAAAGCAGGAAGACAATGGCGTGTGCTATACATATTTTATTAGCTTATCTTTGTATTTCAACTCATAAATCAATCAAAACATTCATAGATAATTATTTTATTTCTTAGTCATTATTATGAATAAACAATATTAATACATCATCAAAATAAAATAGTGCAGTTTGCCTTGAAATTGTAATCAATATAATATCTATTAAGGGAATTCTCTCATCTATTATGATAAGCAAGATCTGCTTTTCTACAGGGTGGGGCGTAAGTTTGGAAGCAAATGAAAGTGCATATTATAACCCAACGAAAGATATATTTAATAATTTACAGTTATGTATTATTACATAAGGGTTTTATGAATTCAAAAATCATAAATTTATTCAAAATGTCCCCCCTTGTTTTTAATAACAGCCTCAAATCTCCTCCGAACTCCTCCTACTGCGGCACGCAACTGTTCTTGTGAAATTTCCTTCCAAGATCTCTGGAGCGAACGCTTTAAATCATCCACACTGCGATGGAATTTACCACAGGCCTTTGATTCAAGAATGGACCATACCGAAAAGTCCATAGGATTAACATCTGGGGAGCAGGGAGGCCACATTTCTTTGGACCAAAACCGTGGAAGATGGTCATGGCACCAGTTTTGAGTGACATTTGCAGCATGTGAAGTCGCGCCGTCTTGCTGAAATGTCCATAGAGTGTCATTACCGAAGTGATCCTTAGCTGACTCCAACATTGGCGTCAAAATATTCTCAATATAACATTTAGCATTGATTTTAGCGCCTTGTTCCACAAAAATTAAAGGAGATCTCCCAAGTTTCTGAAACGGCGGCCCAGACCATTACTGAAGCAGGTTTCATGGTTCTGTGAACAGTTTTTTGGTTGTATGGGATGTCTTTTGCACTTTTACCAATTATTCTGTCATTCCTCCGGTTGTGAGCCATTTCCACTGTGAAATTTTTTTCGTCAGACCAAACAATTTCACCAGCCGTGCCAGACTTCAATTCTCTCAGAAGTGCTTTGCTTCTCTCCAATCTCTTTTTCTTTACAGCTTCTGACAGAGTCTGTCTCTTTTGGAGGGTGAAAGAGGACATCTTTAGGTCTTTTTTTACAACTCTTCTCATTGTTCTGGGACTCACATTAGCTGTTTTGGCTAACAATCGTATTGACCTTTTCGGGTTCCTCCTGATCCTCTCTCGGGCTCATTTTATCAGTTGTTTGGTGCGTTGTGAGGGTGGTCTAACACTTCTTGGACGATCAGTCAAGTCTCTTCTCTCATTAAAACGCTTCACACACTTCCAAACAGTCGATCTCGCTATTGAGAGAGTCTTTGAAATGACGGAATCTGACTTCCCGTCACGGTGTAGAGCAATAACGGCTTTTCTTTTGTCTGACACTTTTGAATTGACTAAATTTTTGTAAAAAATAACACTGCCACGTCATAATGTAGTGTCTCTACTATAGTTCAAACCCTATCACCTACTTAGAAACTTATTTTTGAGAATTATATTAATGTTTGAAAAATTGCTTCCAAACTTACGCCCCACCCTGTATATAAAGCAACTGAAAGGTACAAATTAATTCATTTAATTGACGGGCAAATAGGGTAAAGGCCTATCTACCATTCTGACAATCTTTCGGAGTTATTTCAGGTAAAAGAGACAATCTACCAGTTAGACCAGGGGTGGGCAGATGCAGCACTCACTGCTCTTTTGGCACTCAGAGTGGCATTCGCGCCCAGGAGGGAAACGGTGCTTTCTTTTCTTCCAAAGAAAATTTAGAATGTTTATCCAATGACTGCTTTATAAGCAGTCATTCGTAAAGGGGATGGTTAACGAATTGAAGTTCAGTTTATTTATCATGTCCATGATAGTCAATTTAATCCGTTTAAAGGCTGCTTCACACTTGTCAGGGATCCATCCGGGACGTCTCCGGTCAGTGATTTTTTATGACTGAAGGGAGCCGGTACTGTGTGATTGTGTCCGTTGAAATTAATGGAACGATATTTTTCTTCACTGAAACCGAATCACTGAGAGGAGAGTGAGGGAGACGGACTGGAGTCGTCCTGAACGGATCCCTGATATGTGTGAAGCAGCCTTTAAGGTACTTTTTGTTAATTAGGTTTTTACTGTAGTTCCGATATTTAATTTCTTACCTCTGGCTATTTTTATTTAGATCAGTTCCTTTTATATTTCTCATACGTTTGTTTAGGAACACTATTTTACTGGAAATATTTTGTGCAATAATTTTAAATTGCTTCTTCAATTTGGGTCTACAGCGAAACCTCGTAGTAGACCAGAGTTACGTTCCAAGTTTGTTTGGTCTAGTAAGAAACTCACTTCAGCTGTTTCCTACCAGACCAAAATAGTTTTCTATAAGAGTAAAACGGTGACTTTCAAATTTCGGTAACTCTATTTGTTTATGATAACTTTAATGCCAAATTAATGGTGACTAACATACAATTTTTTGAAGGGAAACACATTTAGAAACAGTTTGAATTTATATGTTTCAATTAAAATGAATATAATATATTTTTCAATTAAGCTTTCATTTTATGAAATTACAACAGTCTTCACTGTATCTAGTTTTCTGTAACTTTTTTTTAGCACAGACTCTACCATTAAATCTGAAGTTGATTCTGCCTTATGATTTATCCTAAAAACAGCATAAATAAATATAACACATTATTCAAATTAGAGATTTATTTTTAAAACAGTATTGTAATTATTATTCCTTGTAATATTAACACTAGAATAACTGTCAGGTGACAAAAATTGTGTTTTGCCTAGTACGAGGTTTTTTCCAGTACAGTTTCAAAATTTTCTTGGTCTAATAGGAGGTTTGTCTACGATAGGAGGCTGGTCTAAAGCTAGGTTTTGCTGTACATATATTTGTGAACAGGCATTTTCAGCCATGAAATTCTGCAGATCAAAACATCGCAATGCCATGACAGATTACCAACTCACTGATAACATGAGGCTTTTTACTTCAAATATGTCCTCAAGTTTTGTCGATTTTAGTGAACAATGTTAAAGATACATAATCTCCATTAATGAGTGCATATAAGCTACTGAATTTAATGATAGATGTGAAATAAAAACCAAATTATTACTTGTGCAAGATGACATATTTTTTATGGTTGATTATCTTCGCATCGAAAAAAAAATCAATTATGTATCTTTTATTAATTCATTAATGCAAACGATAAATCTACTACAAATATTTCTGCACAATTGTACGTACCTCAATAAAATCTACCACCTCGTTGTAATTACTCAGTATCCCCTGCAACTTAAATAAAAAGGAAATGGTAACGGCACTGAGATGACATCACTGAAAAAAAATATTTGTCCACCCCTGAGTTAGAGTCTTTACTCACAAATATTAGCCTGTTTTTTATACGTTATTGTACTAATTTTAAACCATAAGACCATGAGACAAACTATACTCGTTGGTTATATTCTAAAAATGTTATTGTGAAAGGTTACCCGTTTTTTATTACTTTGTTGTCAAAGGACATCATGATGTGATGATTAAAATGATGCAATGAATATTGCGACACTGTTAACCTTCTACTTTGACATCAATTTTTCAGTCACTATCACAAAATTCACTTCTATGATTCTGATATCCCATGACAAAATTCTGCTTTGAGATCTTACTGTGTAATAACATGTTTATGAAGCTATAAATATCTCTTATATTTTCATCAAAATTTGGCTATAAAAATGAGAAAAAAGCATACCTCTTTTTTCAGTGCAGGTAATAATCTAAATTTTCCCTCTGCTTCATTTCCAACTCGTTCAAATAATCCCTAACTAATATAAACGCAAGCTTTGCCAGCAACAAAAACTTCACCGTCGATCTGTATTCTCAACATAAAACTAACCGACCGAATTCATCGATCGGAATGCCCCGGAAAATATTCATTGCAAATCTTTTGACTGTTCGATTGATTGCATAAATTCCGGGGATATTTTGTTGATGAGGAGCAGTTTGGCTGAATAGGAGAGCTAGGCGTCTGATTTCAGATTCAAAACTATCATATGTTTTTTGAAACGATACCGCGTTCATACTGTTTGATAAACATGCGTGAGTAGCATTGATCTACTGAAAATGATTGAAATATTGAAAAATTTACATTTCTCTCAAATTTTCATATCAAATTTCCCAAAATTGAATCATTCCAATTAAGCAGAAGGCATTGCAAATTCATTAATGTTATTGATTTTATTGCAGGAATTTCGATTACTGAAACAAATGAAAGCTTATAAAAATGAATAGATTGGAAGATCATATATAGGAATGATACCTAGAATATGATAATCGATCTAAAATTCTGTTCTTCCGACTGTGAAAAGATATCTCTTATTACGAAATGGAACAAATGCACCAATATGCTGTTAAATTGACTGAGTATTAAAATTTGAATCTAAATTACTAATTTTTAACGAAGATATCCGTCACTAATTGAGTAAATTTGGGAATCATGAAAGAGTTGTAGTCTAAAAAATCTGTCGGTAACTATTCAAAAGATGTCGAAATTGCATGAGTATAACACAATATAGATATTTGTTTATTATTCATTAAAGTTTCAAAAATTTAACTTTTACCCAAAGAGGGTATTATTCTTTATCAAAATATCCTGATGAATTATAATCCTGCTTGCTGCTGGTTACTTTAAACCGTGAGTGATGGAGGAGTCAACTTTTGAGAATTCAGATTCAACCTATATATTGTATCCATCAAGGTTGTGATATTTTTCATCTTGTTCTTTTTGTTCATGTTATGAATATGGAAATATATTTTTGAAAATATAATATTAGGGAAATATCACCTCAACCTTCAGATTTCTAGCTACTGTGGGTGCATATAAGTGTGACTAGTGAGAAACAATTTGACTTAACCGTCGCGTTTGACAGAATTGAAAGAATAGATATTGCTATAACTAGTCCTCCGAATGGAAGAATAATTCCACTAGTCTACCACTATAACTGTACTAAAAGCAAAGAGCAGCTCAACTACACATTAAAAATTCGGAACTGGAATTTAAGAGGTGTTCTAATTATTAAGTCTATCCTCCATATGCCGACTGCAGTCTGTTCAGACTATAGTATATTCAGTGTTAGCAAACACTGACTATATAAGTAATAAACTTCGTCGAGAGCGCACAAAATGAATTAGCAAGGGGCAGAAATCGAGCTTTACTGCTGATATATCTTCACTGATAGTTTATATACATGACTAGGCAGGATTATATTATTATTAAACTTGATTCAATTCAAAGCTGTTAAATTATAGGCACTGCTGCAATTATTTTTAACATGCTTTCTATCAGCAATATTTTCATTTTTGAGCTCATAGCTCCTGATTTTTATTTCAAATACGATGCTGTAAAATGCTTGCACTATAAAATGCCATTGGAATGAACTTTTCTATTGTACTTTTAAAGAATCTTTCCTCTCTTTGAACTCTGAAAGTATGCATCAATGCAGTTCCGTTGTGAGAAGAGCTCTCATTTTTGGATGCGAGAACAGCGGAGTGTAATTTGATTTGTACCGACGACCTTTGATCATCCGGCAAAAACTAATTAAGACTTATTTGTTGGGCCAATCATCTCATTGCCTTCAGAAAAAGCCTATCTGAGAGAAAATTCTTCCTCTATGACTCGCGCCTTCGTATTACAGTAGGAAAATAAACTCGTACTGATTATAAGAATGAAAAGTTGGTATTGTTTGAGGATATTAGATTTGAAAGATAGAAAACTGGATGATGCGCACTTGTAGAGAGCATACCTTTACCGCCGTTTATAAATGACATTGGCAATCCAATAATCCTTGGGTTATAAATGACCTTGACCTTTGTTTGACCTGCTTGCTCCCAAAATATCAAATAAACTGGTTCCTGGATTATGACCAATCGGTTCACCAAATTTCAGGCAATTTGGTTGAATACTTTTTGAGTTATGCGAATAACAAGATTGCCATTTTCTTATGATAACCAGATTACAAATAAATAAATGTCACCTATAACATAATCTTTCGAAATGAGTGATTATAAGAAGCAGGATGTAATGGAGTACTTACAATAGATTACACGCCAACTAGAAGACAATATTTGGAAATAATATCAATAGTAATACTTAATGAACTCATTATTTACTCATTGTCGTAGTGGCTGTTTTTGGACACTCACAGCTAGTAGGTGTTAACAAAATTCATCAATAGTAAATCAGGAAGTTCTAAATGTTCATGTCCTATAATAATACCTACTTTCTATTAATACTTTATATTTTCGAGTACTTTGACACTCCCCTTCCTTATTTCAAGAGAATTTCACCTTAACTTAATCGATATTATTGATTGTGAAGGGAGGTAGAAAAACTTAGCGCCGCTTAAGGTGTTGTGAAGGAAAGAGAAATCTATTTACACTTTAGAACCTCAGTGCTTTGAAATATTTTAATATCAATTTTATATTACTTTCAAACAATTTTTGATTTTCTTTCAAATGAAATTTCAGTTTGTTGGGTTACACAAGTCAAAACTTGACAGCTACATCCACGGTTTGATTTGAATCTCACAGGAGTAGTCGGACTGTAATGTACTACATAGAATAGGATATTAATTAAACGCTAAGGAAAATTCTCTTTTATTACTTTGTGGTGAGTCCAGTGCTACCAAACCTCACTATTATTAACCTTGTTTATTCTACTATTATCGTATTAGGATCATGTTATTTTACCTATATATTTGGGCACGGTAATCTTACAAATGATAGTTGGTAAATCTAACTATAATTGTAGCTATATGGAAATTGAATAACTATAAGATACGATATTTATTTGGATTAATAAAAGGGTATAAATGGGATAAAGAATAAAAGGGTATATTACATATTATATAGAGATATATACGTATAGGAGAACCATAAATTAATAATCTATATTTCTAGTTGCACCATAAATAAAGAGAGCTTTGCCACGTTCACATTCCTATCATTAATTCATACGTTAAGGGACAATGGTCAGGTTGTAGAGGCACATATTTTACTGACAAGTGACAACCTGTTCCATCCAAATGGACATTTTCAGTTATTTTTCTAATACAGTTATCTCTTTTACCAACTATAGGTGATCACTAAGACTATATCATAAAACTGCAGTAGGTGCACGAGTGCCTAAAATTTAGAACACATTGCAATATTCCCACACTAACAATTATTAATATGTAAATACGTTGTTTTCTGCCCTATGGTTTTCTATTTGGACAAGTACGAATACCATTCACGCAACCAACGAAAAGGTACAGTTAGAAATATAGAGAAAAATCTTACTAGAAGCGACTTAGCGTTTGGAATCTATTGTGGCCGTGTTTTTGAGTCTATCATTCACAGTATCTTCAAACACAGCCCTGGTTAGGTTCACTGCACACGCATTTGTTTGCACAGGACGGAGCAAATGCAGTAATCTGTCTGAGGTTCCCTCTTTTTAATAAATTGGTGCTGTTCATTTCCCCAGGGAGCAATATTATCTCCCTTCTATTTTGTTAATAAACAGTATTTAACGGAGGGGAGCAGCGCAAAAATGGAACTAATGAGGGTTCATCAATTTCTGTTAGTCGAATAGTTGTATTGTCTGGTGTCATTGAATGCGCCATTTCGAATGAATGTTGCCACAAAAATCAACTCAATGCAAATAATCATCAGATTATTCACTGTATATAATATTTCAAATAGCACGCAACTCGAACTGTAAATGTAAGATATATATAAGCAGCGACTACCTATCAATCTAAATGTAAGAAGAAATATTTGATAATTGCATTGTCTTACTAGATTGAAATGAAGAAAGAAAAACCCGCAATGAATTGAAAAAGTTAATGAACTTCAATAATTCTCCACATTTAACTTTTTTCCAGGGAAGTATTTCCACATGAGTTTATCATTCGAGAAAGATATGATTTATATAGTTTCACTAATCTCTGATTAATTTTTCTTATGTTTTTTATGCTTCTAAAACTATTTTTAAATCATGGATATAGGCGTTAATTTTGAAATGAACGTTTTGCCCAATAACGAACTGTTGTATAGTATATTGTACGCTTGGTCTACACTACAATAGGGACTCTGTTGTTAGTATGGCTGTTAGTTGAGTCAATAGTGAGACACTCAAGTTATTATTGTGAGAAGATATAGAAATGCACTCACCATATCATCTCAATGACTAGCTTCATAATAAGCAATCTGAGGGATGATGCCAAATCATTACTGTTGACAAACAATCTTGAAAACAGTGGGGATGTGACGCACGACATTAACGTACTTCTGAAGTGCATTTGCTGATTGCCTTACAGGGTAGAATTAACTGTTATTTCATTTAGAGCAGTTATGCTTATATCATTTAGAGCAGTTATGTTTATATCATTTAGAGCAGTTATGTTTATATCATTTAGAGCAGTTATGTTTATATCATTTACAGTAGTTATGTTTATATCATTTACAGTAGTTATGTTTATATCATTTACAGTAGTTATGTTTATATCATTTACAGTAGTTATGTTTATATCATTTATAGCAGTTATGTTTATATCATTTACAGTAGTTATGTTTATATCATTTAGAGCAGTTATGTTTATATCATTTACAGTAGTTATGTTTATATCATTTACAGTAGTTATGTTTATATCATTTACAGTAGTTATGTTTATATCATTTATAGCAGTTATGTTTATATCATTTACAGTAGTTATGTTTATATCATTTACAGTAGTTATGTTTATATCATTTACAGTAGTTATGTTTATATCATTTACAGTAGTTATGTTTATATCATTTATAGCAGTTATGCTTATATCATTTATAGCAGTTATGTTTATATCATTTACAGTAGTTATGTTTATATCATTTACAGTAGTTATGTTTATATCATTTACAGTAGTTATGTTTATATCATTTATAGCAGTTATGTTTATATCATTTACAGTAGTTATGTTTATATCATTTACAGTAGTTATGTTTATATCATTTACAGTAGTTATGTTTATATCATTTAGAGCAGTTATGTTTATATCATTTACAGTAGTTATGTTTATATCATTTACAGTAGTTATGTTTATATCATTTACAGTAGTTATGTTTATATCATTTACAGTAGTTATGTTTATATCATTTATAGCAGTTATGTTTATATCATTTACAGTAGTTATGTTTATATCATTTACAGTAGTTATGTTTATATCATTTACAGTAGTTATGTTTATATCATTTACAGTAGTTATGTTTATATCATTTACAGTAGTTATGTTTATATCATTTACAGTAGTTATGTTTATATCATTTACAGTAGTTATGTTTATATCATTTACAGTAGTTATGTTTATATCATTTATAGCAGTTATGTTTATATCATTTAGAGTAGTTATGTTTATATCATTTATAGCAGTTATGTTTATATCATTTACAGTAGTTATGTTTATATCATTTACAGTAGTTATGTTTATATCATTTATAGCAGTTATGTTTATATCATTTATAGCAGTTATGTTTATATCATTTAGAGTAGTTATGTTTATATCATTTAGAGTAGTTATGTTTATATCATTTACAGTAGTTATGTTTATATCATTTATAGCAGTTATGTTTATATCATTTACAGTAGTTATGTTTATATCATTTACAGTAGTTATGTTTATATCATTTACAGTAGTTATGTTTATATCATTTACAGTAGTTATGTTTATATCATTTACAGTAGTTATGTTTATATCATTTATAGCAGTTATGTTTATATCATTTATAGCAGTTATGTTTATATCATTTAGAGTAGTTATGTTTATATCATTTAGAGTAGTTATGTTTATATCATTTAGAGTAGTTTAAGTCACATCTATTGCTATTTTATGTTTGGATTATAGCAATTAATATAGTCTATACTAATAATTTCCTTAGTGTGTTTATTTATTTGGTGTCCGCTTTTACTTGATGTGTATTAACATGAAGAATGTAACTATGATACGCACGGGAATATATTGACTTGATATTTTCATTCCTATGCTTTTATTCAACGCATAGAGTTATGATAAACTACTCTAGAGAGAGGAAGTGTTGCAGCGATTGCAGGACGCTAAGGAAGACGGTGTAAAACCTTATTTTGTTTCATGTATATCATTTCTCTATTAAACTGATGCTAGATTGCCAGTCACGTGACCCAAAAATAAGGATTTGAGCGTCCCACAAGACGCGGTAATATTTTGTCCTCTGGCTCACCACTTGATTCAACTTTTAAATGTTTTTTTTCTATAAAATTTAGTATCAGTTTATGCAGAAAAATAAATTTTATTTGAATTCACTACAAATAAACTAACAACGGGTAATAATTTACCATTGAAGTCCCGTTATTTTTAACGGGCAACTACACTAGTTTCAAATAAATATTATGATTTATCTATATTTCTCCAATTATTGTATTTGAAAATTTAGATTTAGAATATTATGTATTGGTCCTATATACTTCAGATATTTCATTTCATCAAAATTTAATGGAAGTGTTAGATGAAGTGAAGAAATGGATAATTATTTTACAATTCAAATTTCAAATGAGTTGAATGAATAGGCACAAATTTCAATTTTTTTCAGTTAACTGAATATGTTTTAGTTTATATTCACCGACATTAGTGAAGTATAATTTATACTTCTGATAATTGCAATGGAAATTGATATAACTTAATTTACCGAACCACACGGAAAAAGCAATACGTGCTGGATAGAATAATGAATAATGTTCTGTATGAAATCAAATTAATTTGAATTATTGAATAATGTCATAGCGAAAATTCTACACAAAATGATGACATTATCGTAAAGAAAAATATGAAATAAAGCTGAATATGGCATAGTTATGTAAATTTCCTTTTTGTACCTAAATATATCTCTATCGATTGGTTCATTTATTTCCCTCGAGTTCCCACATCTTGGTCCATAATCTGCATTTCTAAAGACAGTCTTTGAGATATATTTAATACCGTAGTACGTCTCAGTACCCCATTTCCATATCTGCAGTACAGCTCCTACCTTCTTCGTATATTTTGGTGCATTTTCAATGAAATGATGTAAGTATTAGATCTTTATCTCGATAGATTTTTGGGTTGATCTTAGGGAATAGGCATATGAACACTATAGATATAATTTTAATTATTTCCCTATTTTATTATCTGTTGAACTCCATTTTTTACTATTTGTATAAAGAGGATACATGCTATCAAAGAATGCAGATCTAGTAATGTTATTATAGTAATTAAGTACTGTGTAAATCTAACTATAGATATCACTGCATCATAAAAAAAATCATAATTATGTTACTTATAAACAATAATAACGATAAAAAGCTAAGAAATCTGCAGATGTCTGATTTGTAATCGAAGGAGAATGTTTTGAAGTTTTATTTAAAATTACCAATCAAATGTTTTCCATCATCGTCTATGCAAATACGCATTCATCTTACCATAAAGCACATTTTCTGGAGTAATGCTTCCCATTTCATGAATGATAACTTTCAGATCTTCCAAATTAATGTGTCTATTAATGTAAACTCTCTCCTTTAAATATCAACTTATTAAGAAATATGAAGAAGTTAAATCAGGAGATCTAATTGCCAAAGAAACATTATTAAAAAATCAATTTGGAGAAAAGTGTTTTGAAAAATTTAATTGTTTCAACCATCATGTTGAAACAACATCATTTATATTGTTACCTTCCATTTCTGACATTAACATTTATGGAAACGTTTTCAATGTGAAGTGTAGCAGATACAGTTTCCCCTTTTCTTCAATGAAATAGACACCGATAATTCTTACGCGTGTCATTCCGGACAGTGACCTTTCGAGAATGAAGGGGGAGTGACCTTTCGAGAAAGAAGTGGGAGTGACCTTTTGAGAATGAAGTGAGAGTAACCTTTAGAGAATGAAGTGGGAGTGACCTTTTGAGAATGAAGTGGGAGTGACCTTTAGAGAATGAAGTGGGAGTGACCTTTAGAGAATGAAGTGGGAGTGACCTTTAGAGAATGAAGTGGGAGTGACCTTTAGAGAATGAAGTGGGAGTGACCTTTAGAGAATGAAGTGGGAGTGACCTTTAGAGAATGAAGTGGGAGTGACCTTTTGAGAATGAAGTGGGAGTGACCTTTTGAGAAAGAAGTGAGAGTGACCTTTAGAGAATGAAGTGGTAGTGACCTTTCGAGAATGAAGTGGGAGTGACCTTTTGAGAATGAAGTGGGAGTGAACTGTTTAGAAATAATTTTTGGATTTATGCCTATCTACAATTTTGTGTCTCAATATGACCAGCGTGGTGAAAAGGCGCACCATCGGACATTTTCTATTGAAATGAAATCATCACGTGCATCTGTAAATAACAAGCAATTTGTTGAATTTATAATTTATGAGTTAGTATAATTTTATACGGAATATATTTCATTTCTTTAAAAATACGACCCAATGATCTAGTAGAAAGTACAAGCTAGGTAGAACACCGCCTTCACGAGGTTCAGGGATTTTCTAGAACATATCATCTTCAAAATTTTTAATAACAAATTCACATCATGCCGATCTTTGTCATCTAGATCGTTTTATCATTAGATACAGTTCCAAAGTCCTGAAATCGTTCTCAGTATTGATAATACAATTAAGAGATTGACTTCTCCTTGCATTGAAAATCCAAGTGAAATCTATACGCAGCTACAATAGATTCATTGGATGACAAGTAAGTAACCACAATTCTAGTGGGTTGTTATTGGTAGTACCTCTTATTATTATACTAATGGTAACTGTATTTAGAATACATAAAACATCAAATTCGGAACATTCTATTTCATTTCGTCTGGTTTCTAAACCATACCTCTCTAACTCTCCAAGTTTTGGAGCAGTTAATTGTTAAAATTAGGTTGTGAGGTTTGCCACACCCTGTACTGTGCAGATCTGCCTACGTTAACACAAAGTGATAACGAGATTCAATTATTTTATCACTACTCAAAGACGAGATTTAGCTATGGTGTCACTACATAAAGAGGAGATTTAATTATTTTATCAATACATAAAAAGGAGATTTAGCCATGTTATCACTACATAAAGACGAGATCTATAGCTATGTTGTCACTATAAAATAGAGTACAGATAGCAGTAGTTACATATTGTCCCAACCTATTCACAACAATTACTACGGTGCGATAACAACAAGTTGCCGTGACGCTGCTCTATGTTGCCATCACTCAGTACCGCAGTGTCGTATCAATCTGATGAAGTGGCACACATTTAAGTGCTTTCATCTCTTAACAAATAGAGGGACGAGTCGCTGTGGATGAGTGGCATATTGATGGCAAAGTGAACTGATTCGATGGGAAGCTGTGATCAAACACCTTCATTGCCGAGGAGGAACTCACTGCAGGCATTTGTATGCTGCGCTTCACTGCAGGCATTTGTATGCTGCGCTTCACTGCAGGCATTTGCTTGCTGCGCTTCACTGAAGGCATTTGTTTGCTGCGCTTCACTGCAGGCATTTGTTTGCTGCGCTTCACTGCAGGCATTTGTTTGCTGCGCTTCACTACAGGCATTTGTTTGCTGCGCTTCACTGTAGGCATTTGTTTGCTGCGCTTCACTGCAGGCATTTGCTTGCTGCGCTTCACTGCAGGCATTTGTTCAATGCAGGCATTTTTTTCTGCGCTTCATTTTAATAATCATCAAGTTAAATAGTTCGAATTTTTGTTTAATAATAATAATTCAATTGTTTGTATTGTAGATATACAATTATTTTATGGTGTAAAAAAGAAACACTGTTAAACATTAATTTGAGAAGTAATGATACGACTCAAACATTACACTATTAAGAATTCTAATATCAAATCATTATAGAGTATTGTATTTCAGGTTAGTAACAATTTACTGTATCTTTACCGTATGTCCATTAAATTAATCGAAAGCATCTTTAGGTAATTCTCTTATAGTTATATTTTATAGATAGAATGCAATCATATCAGCATCTTTTTTCCAATAATATCAATATGCGAAGCAATTATAACTATTTAAACACGAGAAGATGACCAAGTTATCTAATATATAGCCATTATCACTTCAATATAATTAGCTCAGACATCTGATATAATGGAGTAAAATACTTCATTAGATGACAAGATCCCCATATCTCTTCTCCCATAGATCTGATCTCTCCCATATATCAGGTGATGAACCAATGGAACTCTTCCAGCAAACATCCATCTATTCTATCCCCTCAGCTGTTGTATTTTTTTAAATCCAAGGAACACAAGTGTCTCGTAAGAGTTAAAGTGATATTCATGTTAGTGTGACATTGAAGAACAGGCCCCAAATGTGTCCGAAAAACTGCCCTTTAACAATTTATTTCGTCCTCTCCTATTTTTCTTATTCTAACTGACTTTTCTTTCCTGTACTATCTGAACAAAAGTACAGCTTTCCCAAGTCACGGTAAAGAGAATGAAAAAGTAGCTAGGTCCATTTTCTTGTGATGGTAGATCCGAAATCATTGTCATTCCGTACGAAAGATTTCAGGACTTAAATTCCGCCACAAATGTTCAAATAAAGTTTTATTTCTTCTTTTCAACTTATTTTTCTGGAACTTGTTTGCCGCCGCCTAATGCTGGAAATTGAATATTTAAGAATACTCCTCCTTATTTTTTACGGCCAATAAAGTTCTACCAATGAAAGTCTTTATCTCTAGAAAAGACTGGATATTAGAGGAAATTATGTGAGGTAGGAGAATGTGTTCCGAAGAACAGTAAGATTATTTTACGCCATCAGTGATATTATTTCAATATTATACTGATTCAGATTATGTTCTAAGAATTTTAGCCGAAATTGATATAGGTAAGTTTTTAATTATCGGTCAGTACTCCATTTTCGGACACGTAAGAAAAAACGATGTAATAATAATTATTTAACTTTTATTATATCGTTTTTTTAAATGTCCGAAAATGGGGAACTGACCGATAATTAAGAACTTTCCCTAATAAATCATCTCTTTTACACATATCTCCTGTAATCAAGGTATTTGATTTGAGAAAGCAATTAACTGCGAGTTTGCCTCTTTAATTTTGTCATCTTTGAAGACAGATTTGATGTATCCTCATCAACCACTTGAGTCAGTCTTTACCGATCTATCAAAGGATCTCCAGCTCTGTTGAACCAACCGTCCAAGCCATTAGGAATGGTGTAATTTTTTTGCAAATCTGAAGAGTTCATGTGGCCAATCGGGAGCGATTGAACTGTAGAGTATAAATGTGTGTGCGAAATTGAATTCGCCGTCAGTTTTGAAAGAGAGACTCAAGCTATCAAGAAGTGACGTTCCAATTGGAACTAAATTAGGAGCATATTAAAAATTCGTTAGTTTTTTGACTAAGAAAGTTTTCATGCAGATTTGCTTGAAAATACGTATACAAATACAAGTGAACGGTTAGTTGAATCATTATTCCATATTTTAAACGTTACTCAATAGGCCATGACCATTTCGAAAGGAATAAATGTTCATATAATTTTTATCAGAATATAATTTATAAATTATTATTCATGAGTAGCGTAACTATATATTGTAGTACTTTCTGTGTTCTCAATTGATATTAAATGTTATATATAATGACTTAGTAGAAAAATGATCAGTCTCGATATATACTGGCGAGCTCTTTGAGTCTACTCCTTTTTGTTTGTCACTTCTGTTTGATTTCAGTCTCAGTATCTTAGCAATAAACAGAACTCTACGAAAATAGCTACATTACATCGCATCCTGTTTCATTTTATTTGCAGCAATGGTGTGTTTCCCTGCGGCCACACAGTAGCGGCCTACAGTTCCTCTGCAAACAAGAATGTCCGCCCCTTCTTTACAATGTTTGCTCAAACCTCCTCTGGAGCGACTCCAAACAGCAATTCATAAGAATGTACCATCTCTCCAGGTGCTGGATTCTTCAGTTGAACAGTATCACGATATTTGATGGACGGATATTATTGCCCGATGGTTCACAGACTGAACAACGATAAATAATTTAATGTATTCTGTAATTCACTAAAGATAAAAGGTCAAATATGGGTTATTTTGTTGAATGTTCGCTTTTCAAAGTTAAGGGAAGTATTGAAAGCAGTTCTCTAGCCAATGGAAATTTTCCGAATGTACTACGATTCTTTTGTAAGATAGTCCACACCGGAATAAGGAATGCAGTGTACTGAACGTGCGCTATCTACTCGGCATCTGGTGGTCAGCTCGGGAAACTTTTCAATGTGTACGTCTGGCACAGCAATTATTCTTCACATTATAATAACTAGTAAATTTGGTTACGACGTTGAATTTACCTTCGCCTGGTCAGCCTCAATTGGTTCCTCGACAGTTCTGATTTTTATTGCAGTCGTTAGGAAATTTGATATTATGTTATTGAAAATTGAACAGAACTTATTCAAGTTCTTCCAAAATGTATTAATTCGAAAGTTGTACAGTGTGTCCGCAAAAATGTATTCACTGTCATTGAATAAAGTACTAGGCAATTTAGAATTCATTGATAATTGATACTTATGTTAGTTATTACGTATCTATGGTACCAATAGCATGCATATTATTGCACTAGAATTATGAACATTTAAATTGCATTGCACTGGTCCAGTGGATTCAATTTTTGTGGACACACTGTATAATTTTAATTAAAATATGCAAGATTAACTAAATGCTAAGTTCTCCTCCTTTTGATGAAAAGTTCCTAAAATAATTGGTCCCTCAAGCCGATCATAACTAATAAGTTATCAATCAAAAACGTTAGATTAGAAAATTGGAATCTATATCGTTTTGCCCCACGCAACTGAAAAATTGTTGGTATCATAGTTACGTATATGACAGTATAGCACACATATAAGAAATTCATAATAAATGTAATATCCCTATTTTATTTGGAAGAACAATCAGCATGAAAAATATTCGTATATCAGGGAATATTCAGGGGTCAAGGGACCCCCTTGACAGATCATTAAGCAATCATGAAGTATGCAGTACAACACATTAGCGGAAACAAAAACTTACATATATTTTGTATATGATTCTTTTATTGATTATTATTTACAGGACAAAACGAAAATGACTCGAAAATTGTTTAATTTGTATACTGTAGAAATTACCATTGGCAGCCCTAGAAATTTTGGTAGCAAGACCTAATATATTAATGCGAATTAAAAAATAATTCGAATTTTCACAACAAGCCGTAATTGAATCGAACTAAATGTTTGTAAGATAATCAACAAATAGAAAGACAGTGCAATAAAATCTTTATTGTAAAGTCTACATAAACCGCATTATTATTTACTTGTTATTATAATATTATTTTATAAATATATTTACTTGTTCAATTAGAAGATAAGTTGTTTTATTATAGAAAATGAGTGGAATAAAAATGGTATACACTACTTACTATACAGTAATATTATAATAATATTAAACATTGGTCAATAATTTTGATTATATGATTTTGGAAGACTAATTAATTTCCAGTACTGGGACAATCACTTTGACTAATTCTGGTAGCTTGAGCACTTTACAATATTAATAAATTTCTTCCCAACAAGCATAAATGAAAATTTACATGTGTCTAGGTTCATACTCTTTTCAATAGCATATTTTAAATATTGCTTCATGCTCTCAAATAGGAACATTCAAATACTTTCCAAATGGATAACTTTTTTAAGCTGATGAAAACATCAATAGTTCAGTTTTGTAGGATGAAGGCATAAAATTGAAAAGGAATTTTACCAAGCTCGGTTAACAGAGCTCTTACTCACTCTGATGAAATGAAGTCATCGAAACAAGTTTTGTCAGAGTCTCTGATTTTTATGGTGATTTGTTTCAGATGATTTGGAGTGAATGCAGCGAATGAAAAGTCATTTGTATAGGAGGGACGTCTACAGAATGTTCAGAGTTTCTTGTTTCATCGTCCAGAGGGCGAGATGTCATTGAACACGTTAAGGGATGATATATTTCGCTACAGAAAGAGTTGAAAACTGAATGATTTACTGATGTATTCCCAGTTCATATTTCAGTGGTAATTTAAAGAAATGATTCATGTTATGTCAATAATTGCTCAATGATTATATGTTAAATTAAAAATCTATGTGTGTCGTATTATGGAAGTAGATCGAAAAGTTTTTAGATTTTCTATTATTTTTTCATCTCTATATAGATTATTTGAATTAATATAGAAGAGTAGACTAGCGTTCCATCTTCTCTTGCGCACTTGAAGCAATATTGAAAAACTTGGCACGAAGAGCCCGATTTTCGAACAACTTTTCCTATATGAGATAAAATATTGTTTACTTTAGACTTCAATGAGTCTTTGCGAATGTAAATAGTGAATCACATATTAGAATATTAGCTATTTACCAAGATTCGTAGAATGGCATTGAAATATTTAAAGAAATGCA
This sequence comes from Caprella mutica, assembly GCA_947561585.1. Classification (NCBI taxonomy): domain Eukaryota; kingdom Metazoa; phylum Arthropoda; class Malacostraca; order Amphipoda; family Caprellidae; genus Caprella; species Caprella mutica. The sequence goes on from CANNZV010000184.1 coordinate 237,242, forward strand.
TCTCAACTGAACATTTTCGTACAGTGAAAAGAAATGGAAGAGAGATTGGGACCTATCAGAGGAAAGATAAATATAGAAAATATGAAAAAGATACAAAAATATCGGTCATTTTCTTGACGCTTTTCAAAATTGCCTCCTTTTTCACTTACGAAATCACGGAACTCCGGCACATCAAAACAAAATAATGCTGGCATTTTATTGAAGTTTGTGGCGGCGTGAATGGGACTTGATTGCGTGGCGGAGAGAAAACTTGATTGCGGCGCGGAGGCGAGAAAGTAAACACTTTGGGACGTTTTGACTCGTGAATTAGGCAATCATATTTATTCCAATTCATAATTTGTCAAACGAATAATAATTAGATTCAATTTCGAGCTTGAGATATGATTAAACGTGTAATAGAATAAGATTGTATAATCAGCAAGAGTCAAATTGAAGAATTTTCCATATCTTGTCAGTATAATAGTTGAAGAAATTTATATATAACACTAGGGGTTTCAGAATTAAGGCAACAAATTAGTTTGCCTTTCAAAATGCCTATTTGGATTTCAAAGACTGCATATAAAGGTGAATACTGAATAATGAGCAAACGATATAGTATTTCATTTATTGAATATAACCTCCCTTATTAAGAAAAACAACTTCCAGTTTAGAATCATATGCATCGAAAGTGACAGTATCAGTTCTTGTGAAATCACTTCCTATTCCACTTGCGATTTTTTCAAGGACTCGAGAGAAGTGTGAGGAGTAGCTGATACCCTTGTAGAAGGTCCAATGGATTATGGTATTGACACGTTGCTGACCAAGCATCTTGGCCTATGAAAGATCGAATGCTCCTTTTAATGTAGATTTGGGTTAATTTGGAACCTTGTGATAAAGATGAATCCTTTTGGATTTACCTCCTAAATGAAAGAAATGTACCCATCTGAGGACAATGTGAACCCACAACTCACAAATAAGAGGGGAGATCTTCCAGTGACCATCACAGAAGCCCAAACAGTCACAGACTGTATATTTTGACGGGTAGTCACAATCCTACCCTCGGCCAATTGAATGTCAAATTTCTTCTCTTTTGTAAACACTAAGTTAGGGAGTGTACCTTTAGTTATCTCAAAAAGGTGAGGACGACTTCTTTCAGCTCTCATTCTCTCGTGGTGGTCAATAAGCATTTCAAATAATTTCTGACAATACTTTATTTTGGATTCATCTGACCATATTACAATCTTTTCTTAGATAATGAAATATGCTTAAATGAGACCAGAATCGAACATTTAGGCAATACTGATGTTTAAGTCATGTTAGGCTCGTTGGCTTTGCATCAGAATAAGGAACACCTTATCTAGTTTGAAGCATGGTGAAGGAAACGATATGGTAGGAAGATTTTATTTCCTCATGGAGGATAGGAACAATAGAAATAATAGACGGAAGAGTTAATGGAACAAAGTTCAGAGAAATTTTAGGGGATGCTAATGTTCTTCCGGGAAATTAATCAAAACAAACAGCAAAAGCAACTCAAAAATGGTTCGTATTAGTGAGAATTCATGTTTCAGAATGGTTCAACCATTCCCAAGACTTGAATCCCAATAAAGATATATGGAATATATTGAAGATATATATATATATAGAGAGAGAGACACCCCTCAAACCTGCACCAATTGCAGAAGAGTCAGAAAAAAATCTATAAAATATTGCCAGGAGCTGCATGGTCAAAAATAAAGATATAGTTTGACAGCTGTAATTAGTACCCAATGACACCCAATTAAATATTAACCATTCATTCTGCATCTGTCCAAATACTTCTTTCACCATATATTTTAAGAAAAAGATAAAAAATCGTATATAATTAATAAAGGTTAAGTTTTTATTATTTCAATCTATTGTAAAACTATTATTTTATAACTCTGTTTGTTATGAATTATACCAAATATAAAATAAAATACTTTTATGTTCTGTCCAAATAATTGTATCACCTCATAGTATAATAAAATACTAATGAACTAGGAAGACATTATATTTTTATATTGCAATAATCATTTTATTGGAATGAAATAGATTGTATAATAATGATTTAAGTAATTGTTCATAGAATTTTGAATTATTTCCTAAAAAATATCAACTGTATTATATAGTATCTGCTCTATATGTGAAAAAGCTGTTACATATGAAATTAAGTTTAATTAAGTTATTATGATACCAAACTGTTTATAAAATATCGTAGTTTGATGATCTCATTACCTGATATTTCAGTTTTCTCGATTTGTTTTTAAAAAGTCTTAAATTCACCTCTCACTTTAGTCCATCGCTGATAATTTTGTTTTTACGCAAACTATTGATCCTACTGAAAACAAACTCCGCGTCACATTACATTCACCCATTTTTTAGATTCATCTCTCAATGCCGGCTCGTTAAGTCCCCTTGAGGCCCCATCCACTTGAACCCCTGTGCAGCATTTCCGACAATTAGTCACCATCCGAATCAGTTCCTCTCGACCCAGCTCCTGATGTATCTTCATTAAAAAAAATATTTCTCCACTCCAGCGTGCACAAATGATGTCCAAAACTCTGACCATTCCTGTGTAAGTACAAAAAAGGAAGAAGTGTTCCAGAGCGAGTGAGAGAAAAACACAAGTGGATTGGTAGAGGAGGAGACCTACTGGTTGACAGCGGTATACTGTATGCCATTAATGAAGTAGTACTGATGGTCATTTGGTGAATTAATACTGTTTAGAATGTGGTGAAGTACTACTGTTGGACAGTGGTGGAGTACTACTGTTGGACAGTGGTGGAGTACTACTGTTGGACAGTGGTGGAGTACTACTGTTGGACAGCGGTGGAGTACTACTGTTGGACAGCGGTGGAGTACTACTGTTGAACAGCGGTGGAGTACTACTGTCGGACAGCGGTGGAGTACTACTGTCGGACAGCGGAGGAGTACTACTGTTGGACAGCGGTAGAGTACTACTGTCGGACAGCGGAGGAGTACTACTGTTGGACAGCGGAGGAGTACTACTGTTGGACAGCGGTGGAGTACTACTGTTGGACAGCGGTGGAGTACTACTGTCGGACAGCGGTGGAGTACTACTGTCGGACAGCGGTGGAGTACTACTGTCGGACAGCGGTGGAGTACTACTGTCGGACAGAGGTGGAGTACTACTGTTGGACAGCTGTGGAGTACTACTGTAGGACAGCGGTGGAGTACTACTGTCGGACAGCGGTGGAGTACTACTGTCGGACAGCGGTGGAGTACTACTGTCGGACAGCGGTTTAGTACTACTGTCGGACAGAGGTGGAGTACTACTGTCGGACAGAGGTGGAGTACTACTGTCGGACAGCGGTGGAGTACTACTGTCGGACAGAGGTGGAGTACTACTGTCGGACAGAGGTGGAGTACTACTGGCGGACAGCGGTGGAGTACTACTGTCGGACAGCGGTGGAGTACTACTTTCGGACAGCGGTGGAGTACTACTGTCGGACAGAGGTGGAATAGTACTGTGGGACACGTGGCTTATGATTTCACTTGATGTTCGCAATTAGTGAGAATGTGTTTCTCTATCCGCAAAAATAATGATACACTGTTATTTCATAAATTTAATCAAGAAAATATATAGGTAACGCTGGAACTTGTATTCTGTAAAATATTGGTTATAAATTATAGCAAATTTGATACACATACATTAAGTGCAGCACATTAATTTAACAGTTAAGAAAGTGATGACTGTAATTCACTCAGGTACATATCTTTCACAGATATTTTAACTGACGGCATTGACATGGCAGATGGAATTAGGAAAGGAATTAATATTAGTTAAGTAATCAGCTCCACATGACAAGAGCCATATCGTTTTATTCACGTGTACTCTCTTCTATCTGATATTATTGAACATTTTCACCATAATTGTACAACAATCAAAGTTATATGTTAATAGATAGATATTTACATACATCCTACATATATTAATAGCTAATTGAATTTACAGTAGCTTCTAAATATCTTAAATCGATGGTAACATACAATTATACATATACATTAAATTACGTTGAACTTCATATATTGAAAAATTAAGATTATAAACTCGAACTGTAGAAACTGTTAGAAGAAAACATTCTACATCAGCACTTTAGTAAGTTAAAATACTAATTCCTATCTTATTTTAACGTACAGTAAGTATCCAAGTACTTAATATCGTAATTACTACCAGTAAATATTCTTTCATATTTCTTTTAATCATGAGGTCCTTCTTCATGATACCAGAAACAATATTCAATGATAATTTATAACTTTGCGACATGCGTTTCACACTGTACAACCGAAGACTAGTGAGAGAAATACGAATTTTATGTCAGATAATTATTTACACTTTTTATCATCTTTTGTAGCATTATTTAACCCATTGAATATATAATCTGCCAGTATAACAGCAATGGCTCTTTTTTAAAAACTGTCCACAACTCATTGCGATGTTCTCCATCAGCTGTATTGTTTTGGTGAGGTGCTAGTAGAAGGTGGGGATAGATTTTGTCCGTAGAAGTCACCAGACATCTTCTTCCATTGCAGATAACTTCATTATTAGATCCACCAGAGGACATTACCACTGAAATACGTGACTGTAATGGATAAATAGACAACACAAATGGTTTGTCTCATAGCGACGAAACCAAGCAATGTTTCATACTCTTTATTTTCATTGTTGTTACTTCTATTTATTTAGTGTGAGAGAAACAATTCGTTATTGGTTTTGAGAACTTATTTCTGTAATTTCGTGTCAAATAACTGATATTCTTTTACCTGTTATTGGAGAACGACTTAAGTTATGCATTAGAAAAATGTAAATTCATTGCAATTTTGAAGATTAAGTTCAAACAATAGAATCTTTTACTGATAAATTTATAATTGAACGGAAAAAGTAAATATAGTTCTGGTAATTGTTCCAAATGAAATTACTCGTAAAAAAGAAAAACAGCAAAGTGTTAACCATTACCATGATACATTCCCATGATACATTTCCATGATACATTCTCATGATACATTCCCATGATGCATTCCCATGATACATTTCCATGATACATTCTCATGATACATTCCCATGATGCATTCCCATGATACATTTCCATGATACATTCTCATGATACATTCTCATGATACATTTCCATGATACATTCTCATGATACATTCTCATGATACATTCACATGATACATTCTCATGATACATTCCCATGATACATTCACATGTTACATTCTCATGATACATTCTCATGATACATTCTCATGATACATTTCCATGATACATTCCCATGATACATTCCCATGATACATTCCCATGATACATTTCCATGATACATTCCCATGATACATTCCCATGATACATTCCCATGATACATTCCCATGATACATTCTCATGATACATTCCCATGATACATTCCCATGATACATTCCCATGATACATTCCCATGATACATTCCCATGATACATTCTCATGATACATTCTCATGATACATTCTCATGATACATTTCCATGATACATTCTCATGATACATTCTCATGATACATTCCCATGATACATTCCCATGATACATTCCCATGATACATTCCCATGATACATTCCCATGATACATTCTCATGATACATTCTCATGATACATTCCCATGATACATTTCCATGATACATACATTCTCATGATACATTCTCATGATACATTCTCATGATACATTTCCATGATACATTCACATGATACATTCACATGATACATTCCCATGATACATTCTCATGATACATTCTCATGATACATTCTCATGATACATTCTCATGATACATTCTCATGATACATTCTCAAGATACATTCTCATGATACATTTCCATGATACATTCCCATGATACATTCCCATGATACATTCCCATGATACATTCCCATGATACATTCTCATGATACATTCCCATGATACATTCCCATGATACATTCTCATGATACATTCTCATGATACATTCTCATGATACATTTCCATGATACATTCTCATGATACATTCTCATGAAACATTCCCATGATACATTCTCATGATACATTCTCATGATACATTCTCATGATACATTCCCATGATACACTCTCATGATACATTCTCATGATACATTCCCATGATACATTCACATGATACATTCCCATGATACATTCCCATGATACATTCTCATGATACATTCTCATGATACATTCCCATGATACATTCACATGATACATTCCCATGATACATGATATATTTTCATAACACACATCACTATTTTTTATTCATTTCTATTGTTATTTTTTTCTTAAATATAATTTTTAAATTTTTATATTATCTATTCAAAGTAAAATAATTAAAATAGTGTAAAAAAAGCCGTTTACTTTCTCACACAATCTTTGTAGGGTAATAGCAACTCGCTCTCTGTTCATAGTAAACAGAATCGGAGGGAAAAGTCTGAACAGCTCGTACATTTGATTGCTTTTCGGGTCATTTGGTGTTCTCATAAACATGCTCGGCTGGATATATTCCCATTACTGTACTCAAATACCAGGTGAAATTGCCATCCAGTTCCGCAAAGGGAAGGTATAACGATGACCCAAATCATCGGGATGTTTGGACTATTTCGCTCAGCATTTCGTTCGAGAATATGATAATGAACAGACTGAATTAACATGATATTCATGGATTTATACATCTCACTCTAATTTCGTTCAATATTTTTGTGTTTGTATGCAATTAGATGAAGTTTTGAGGATTACATCACGAGTTACAGTCCTAGTTCCTTATGTTTGCAGCTGTGGTCGCGACCACGCTTCTCCGACTGCAAACCTCGATCCCCCATGAGTATTTTTGGAGCCAAGTTGTTGAAGTGCTCTCTGCAAAGAGTATTTCAAGAGGAATGGCTCGGAAGTAATCGTGTTCTGAACTACTCGTCTCAATGAATGCGAGTTTTTAAAACAGAAGACTTGTACACATACAATTGCAGAAAAAGATACCAGCGAGTGATCCTCTTTGCGGCGGATTTTTAACGGAAAGTATAGAGAATTGCAGGGGAGATGGAAGAGACAGGTGCGGTCGTAACCGGGCAATATTATAGCCCATTTTTAGCCTCTTGAACACACTCGTAATTCCATAGTATTTTACCAAATAGAAGACGAGGTGGATCTGTGAAATTAGGTATTTTCGAGGGGACTATTCTCTCCCATTGCTCCCTCATGAATGTTCACTCGGCTGATTTTATGCCAATGGTCTTACCATTTGAGAATTCTAGATATTCTCCGAGGTAATTCTTGTACCTGCCGTAAAACCTGCTGCTGAGATCTATGAAAGGAACATATGGCGAATTGAGGCAATCATCTACAGGGTATATTGGACTTATAAGCTAAAATTGAAAAGAAAATATAGACTTGTATTGAGAATGAATATGGGATTAAACATAACATATGTTTATCAAAGTTTAATTATTCTCTGTATAATATTTATTTGAATTTAAACTTTTACTACACTCAGCAGACCGAATTATTCTCTACCGTATATATCCACCACAAGAAAACAATTAATATTTACCTCAGTCATTTAACATTTGCAGCAATTCCCTTGATTAAATTTTTACCACCGACCGCACCGTCAGACACGGAGTAACTGAAGGTATTTCCGAACAATAAAAACCGCTAGAATTTCCCGAGCGTATCGCCCCGTTAAATCCCGCCATTGTTTCCAGAGTATTAGCAGAATCGTTTTATCTTTTTTATTAACTTGTGGAGCAATGATTGTATCTCTCTAATCCGTGTAATAGCCAAGCTGCTTCACACAACTTCCCTCTTAAATGCTGTAGAATATTACGTCCATTTTTACAATTTACGTCAAAAATGTGCAGGTTCGTTAGCAGAGGATGGGCAAAGATGCCCATAGAATTCACATTCGAAACTATTACTCCCACTCTACACTATGGATTAACATTCTAAATATCTTTATACCAATTACCTCTCTACTTTTATGGACATCATAAGCTTTACTTTATGTTGCAATTAATGTGCCTATTATATCCTTTGTATAAATTGCCTCATACCAATTAAGTTAGCGAATCAAAAGATAGGTTCTATTGTTCGCTTCGATTACTTATATAAAAGAAACAGAGACCAAACATATTATTATTGATATTATTATTTGAACATTATTTTTACCTGAGACATATTGATGATGATTTGACATGAAAGTTTAGTTGAATAATAATGACAATCAAAATATAAACTAGGTATTCTTATATAAGCATAATGAAGGTTCAGGTGTTCCAGCTATTAATGGATGTTATTTAAATACTCTTTTTGTAATGGCATTCAATAACAACTATGATAATATGAACAGAAATATTTGGATTTTTCATTTGATTTGGGAATGTCAGTTGCTTGAAATTTTAGGATAGAGTAATAATAAATCTTATTAACATTAATATTATAGTGTTCAAAACATGTTCGTATATTTATTGTTGATAAAAGATTAATTTTAGCCAATATTTACATTTCTCTGATATTAAAACAGGAACCATTGAAGGAGAAAACTTCTTTTCATATTTTAAGACAAAATAATATTTTCAGATTGATAATTAGTTTACATTATTCCTGCATATTATCTTTTTTAATTGGGTATTCATTTTATGAACTGAACTAAAATATGAATACACAGTTAGAAAATTTAATTTAATTAGAAGGGACGAGGTAAAATTATGTTTATTATGTAATTTAAGAATGAGTTTCTAATGATATTTATTTTTAATTTTTGTTTATTTCCGGGAATATATCGCAAAGGAAAAAATATAATATATTTAACAAAAGTTTTCTTTATAAGATATATAAAAATAAGGTACGCACATATAAAATAAACTGAATTTAGTACTACCGAGGAACATTAGTTGTCCATTTCATGTGAATAAGAAGCAAATAAATTACAGGATTATTTTGTAACCATTTATAATATCATACAAAGTTGTGTTTTAGAAATCACGTCTCTCACTCTATTGTAAGAGCGTATTATTACTTCATAATATTCCAATGACTTCATAATATTCTATTAATTGATGCTAATTGGATATTCCCTTTGACTCGAATTAATTCACTAACTAACAATATAATAATAGCATTAGCAAGATAATCACCAAATTGTCTGCTGCCCTTATCGTAATGAGGCAAATCTTCTAATACGAGTTAATTCACGGCCTATCACCGTTTGTGACGCTTTTCAGAGCTTTACTGCTGTGTTGATCCTCAGGCTTACTCTGTTTGATGCTACCTAGGCGGAGGCTAAACGTCGCCACTATTGCTTTTAGAGACTAGTTAATGTCACCACTATTGCTCTTAGAGACTGGGTAATGTCACCACTATTGCTCTTAGAGACTAGGTAATGTCACCACTATTACTTTTAGAGACTAGGTAATGTCACCACTATTGCTCTTAGAGACTAGGTAATGTCACCACTATTGCTTTTAGAGACTAGGTAATGTCACCACTATTACTTTTAGAGACTAGGTAATGTCACCACTATTGCTCTTAGAGATTGGGTAATGTCAACACTATTGCTTTTAGAGACTAGGTAATGTCACCACTATTGCTTTTAGAGACTAGGTAATGTCACCACTATTGCTCTTAGAGACTAGGTAATGTCACCACTATTGCTTTTAGAGACTAGGTAATGTCACCACTATTTCTTTTAGAGACTAGGTAGTGTCACCACTATTGCTTTTAGAGACTAGGTAATGTCACCACTATTGCTTTTAAAGACTAGGTAATTTCACCACTATTGCTTTTAGAAACTAGGTAATGTCACCACTATTGCTTTTAGAGACTAGGTATTGTCACCACTATTGCTTTTAGAGACTAGGTGATATCACCACTATTGCTCTTAGAGGCTAGGTAACGATGCCACTATTGCTCTTAGAGACTAGGTAACGATGCCACTATTGCTTTTAGAGACTAAGTAACATCGTTGCTATTGCTTCTAGAGACTTGGTAAAATCACTTTTATTACTTCTAGGTATTAGATAACGTCGCCACAATTGCTTTAAGAGACTAAGTGACGTCGCCACTATTGCACTTAGAGACTACATAACGTCGCCACTATTGCACTTAGAGACTACGTAACGTCGCCACTATTGCTCTTAGAGACTACATAAAGTCGCCACAATTGCTTTTAGAGACTAGGAAACGTTTTTTGCTATTGAGACACTGAAACAAAATGATTTGCATTGTATCATAAATAATAGGCTAGAATTTTATGCTTCGTTTAGGTAGAAATATTGTCTAAGAGATATTTTGAATTATATGCATATAAATTAATTATATTGCATGATAAATCTATATTATAGGTTTATCTATATCAAGCATATTAAATATTTTACCAAATCCATTATGGAATTTGAATCAGAGTCTAACAATGGAACTGTTCATTGCTTGATAAATATTTATTATTAGAGTACTTTCCCGTTAAAAATAACAGGTTCTTCACAGAAATTTAATGTTAATAGTTATTAAAATTTTTTAAGGTATAATTTTTCAAGTGCGTTTTTTTTTTAAATCAATTATGATTTTCTTTTAATTTTTTTTAGGTTTGTTTTGATTTTTCGAGTTTCATAAAAATTCCAAGTAAGTTTTTTTTTGTGAATTTAGATTTTTTTTGAGAATTTGAATATTTTTTGTAAATTTTGATATTTTTTTGAAAATTTGATATTTTTTGAAAATTTAGATATTTTTTGAAAATTTAGATATTTCTTGAAAATTTAGATATTTCTTGAAAATTTAGATATTTTTTGAAAATTTAGATATTTTAGATAAAAATTTAATGGAAAAAATTGAGCTTCATAAAAAAAAGTTATTGAACGTGATTTACCTGAATGTTACTCTATATATAGATTGTAATATTCTTGGGTAGCTTAATATTTTCATATAATAATAAATAATATTTGGATTTTGGTAACAAAAAAAGTCAAGAAAAAAATTAGATGAAGCAACTGAATTTCAAGTGGATCAAAAATTACTTTATTGTTTGATATTCTACTAATGATTTTAAAAATAGGTTACCTCTTAGTTTTTCATGTATACACTATATAAGTATTACTAATATTAGGGTTAAAAAGGTGTTCTATCAACAATATACTTTACTATTTAAAGGTTCTACAATCAAAGTTCCAGTTTATTTAATTTCTATTATATTCAATCATACAAACACGAACTCACGAAAGTCTATATTTCAACGCTTCACCTCAAATGTTTCACAGATGCAGAAATTCTCAACAATAATTCTCGTTTGAGCTACAAACTCCTGTGCTAAATTCTAGGTTACACTGAGACTTTGTCTGGGCAGTTGAAAGCGTCGACAACAAGCGTTAGTCTCGAGATTAACCGTAGATCCCTCTGTTACTTGCAATAGCACCCGTATTCTCTGGAGCTGTTGAAGCCTGCTAGGTCTTCTCCGGTGAATCCAGTGTGATGAATGCCTTCCTTTTGGAGCTCAGCGGAGTTAAGCTCAGTCGCAAATTAATCGGGATTAAAGTGTTTCTGTGAGCCTCGTGCTTTCATTTAGAAGCAAGTGTTAGTGTGTATAAGCAACATGAATTTGTTAAGGTAACTCTAACACTTTGTCTTTTAGTTCAATAATTTCTCTCAACCATTTTATATTATTGATCTAAATTTGGGCGTGTGTCTAAATTTAAATTAATTAATAATATTAAATATACAGAATATTGGGCAGAGAGGATTTCAAACAGCAAAACCAATTTAAGGCACAAAAAAATTATAGTTCATCCTATTAAATTTCTTTTAGAAACTCTTAAAATAAATATAGGTAAAGTACTTGACTAAACAGAGTAAAAATTGAGAGAATCGAACCTCGGGTTAATCGCTCATAAATGTATATAATATACAATATGATAATCTGTGAAAGAATATAAACAAAAAGAACAATATTAACAAAAACAAATGTATAATCAATCTCCAATCGCATTAAATTATGAATTAAGTTCATTGTTCGTTATTATGAAATAGAGTAAGTCTCTCATAAAAAAGGAATATTTTATGAGTGAAATGATAGCATGGTGAAGGGGTCGAATCGTGCGTTATTTTTAATACTAATGGAAGTTCCGGTGTTGTTCCACGGTATGAGAATCATTTCGACTCACAATCCGTAATATATTTCGAGTACGAATGAAAACACAAAACAGAGAAATATCAAATTAACTTGCAACGCAATATGCCAATGTAAATAGAAACTGAAATAAAATGGAGAATCTTTCGGTAAAATTGTATCGAAAGATACACACGGATGTACCATTTTAGAGAATATTATACTAGTGCATAATGTATATATTCTAGAGAACTAAAATGTAGCTATTTCTAAATCTTCTCCTGAAATATTATGATTAAATGGAATAAGACCATGCAGAGTTCAGGATGAATAAATAATATCTCTGAATTTTAGAATTTCTCGAAAAAGACGAAATATAATTTTACATCTCGATTCCATTTCCTATCTGAACTTGAAACTCATGAAGAGAAGTTTCAAAACTTATTTCGAGTGTGATTATATCTCTTGCGTTTCGATATTATTTCTTGTAAAACAATACGATTCAGTGTGAGACTATAATATTGTATTGAGTGACAATAGATGTATGAACTTGTTTTTGAAGACATCAATTTACACCATCAAAGTGAGGAGAAATGGATAGTGTCTGCATAACATGTGTATGTTATATACACAATAGACAAAAATTAAATCAAATTAGAGATCGGAAATGGAATTCAAAACAGCCTACCGTGTATTCTGGTGCTGCAGCTAATATTTTCCTCAGCGCTTAATTATAAACAATTAAAATCTGAATATTGAAGGAACACGTGCTTACGACGTGATAATAATTAAATAATTAAGCGCATTAAAATATCTAATACTTTGATAGTCTGTCTGTGAAGTATTGTTGAAATGATACAAACCAAATATTATCATATTACCAAAATAATCAGTCTTGATAAAAAATACACGATTGTTCAATAAATTTAATGTTTAACTTATTTTATAAACGTTATTTTGAAAGAAGTCTGCTAAGAAATATTTCCTTTCATTTGCCTTTCCAGATCAGAACAATTATATAGCAATATAATTTGTTTTTTCATACACATTACACATCCCGTTTTCCATCACAATTCATAAGAATTAGGGCCAGTCCCTCCAATGGATAATAAGGTTTTTTGTGTGTTTTTAATGATGGCTGTCATGAAATACGACATCTTCCAAATATAAAAATTATATACAACACCTCAATCTATGTAACTATGATACAATTTTTTAAATTATATTTATTCTAATTATTATTGAATTCAAATGATTTCATTGCTGATACTTGAATGTAAATTAAGAGGAGTCGGATTGTTTTAACATCGTCTCTATACAGCTGTCATGAAAAGAGAGTCCCCTGAATTTCTCCCCGTAGGAATACTGAAGAGATACGATTTAATTACCACGAGAGGAGTCAGATCAATGAATTTAAAAGACAGCCTTTATACCCTCTGTTGCGAAACACAACTCTTTGCAATATATAATAGGATAATAGCATGGTTAGGTTAGGTTTATGATATGCTTAGGTTAGGATATGAAATTTATACATATAACCAAAACTACGATTTAGAATGAACAACATTTTCAAATGAAACCTAAACCAAATTTTAGTTGTCTCTTTATTGCATGTCAGAATATTTTAAGATCGAGGAGTCGGGTCGAATTTTCGTATTTCAAAGGAGTCGTATTTCGCAACTGGGCCAGAATTAGTTACTTGTAAAATTATAATGGAAAATCATTTAGAAGAAAATTCTTTTCATTTCCCAGAATAGTTTAGTGATTAAATTGTATATTAAATAAAGGTATCATTTATCACAAGCAAGAAGGATTTCTTCCTGGAATATTCTCTAAATATAAAAGAATCAAATTTCTCTTGCCTACGTACTACAGTGCTTTAGTATTTAGTGATAATGTGACATTATTCTCTCAGGCTCACCCTGTATAGAGATGGTGGACGTAAAAGTGAAGAAATATAATCCCTTTTTCCAAATGATAGTACTAATAATACACACAAAATTTCATTAAAAATACAATTCATGTATTCAAGTAAAGATAGAATTAAACTATTATTTATTATTTTATACCAATTGCTTTAGCGTCAGCATATTATCTCCATGTTTTTCTTAATAATTATGTATACATTTAAAATCATAAGGATATTTCATTTTACCATGAAATTTGTTCATTTTCTCACCTCTAACCTCATGTTAGAGGTTCTAAAGATAATTTCATTGCTGTACTGATATCTTCTGTGATTTGAGTGTCCGGTAATGGTGAGTCCGGTAACAGATTGGCCGGTAATAGAGTGATCACCTCACTGATTTTACCTATGCAAAGTGATGTTCCAGAGTAATGAATCATTTTCTAAGAGTGAAAAAGGGTTATTTTAAACAGAATATTTAGATTAGAAAGATTAATAACCACTAATTTTCAAGCTTGCTACAATTTATTGCAAGATAAATTAATTAAACTTTCTCACCGTAAAGTTTATAATTTCAATTTAACTTCAAATTATGCGACACTGAACACGAAGAAGCACCAGAAAGATTCAAATATATTGATTTAGTAATGAAATGAATGTGTATTTATTTAACATGTTTATGTCATAATATATATATTGTTAAATAAAGATATAGAATCTATATAATGTGTGTACCTATTATGATTTTTATCAATATTTCTTCTAGTTTCAAAATTGAAAGAAAAAAATATTTCTTATCATTTAATTTGTACATTGAATAACTATTTATTCCTACATACATTTAACATTAATATACCTTCTGTGTGAGCCTTGGGAAAGATATATAAAATTATGGTTCTAGGAAAATTCCAACACGGAAAATTCCACCATGTTAATTCCACCATGAAAAATTCCACTACGGGAAATTCCACCATGTTAATTCCACCTGGAAAGTTCTGCTATGGAAAAATCCTCCACATAATACTGGATTTCATTTACATTAAGTAAAACTAATTTAAAAAAAGTTCTTTTGGTGGTAACTGGACAAGATTATATTAATTATATAGTTGATAAATTATAAGTTAAAAGGAATTTTAGGTTATCTATATAATCACAAAGGGAAATGAATTAAACAAAGAAGAAACCACTTTTATTTGTAAGTAACCTGAGACATGAATTTTTTTTAATTAGTTACAAATATTTTGGTACTGCTTTCAGCATCAGACTCAGAGTATACGACTTTGTACCACTTATAGTAAGGAACTTGCACAAACTACTGGAAACAATAAACATTCAATTTAAACGATCAGCAAGGGGTTTTTTAACAGTTAAATGTCCTCTTCGGAAATATGGACTTTAGAGGTTATTCTAAAAAGTTAAAATAATGCTATATCAGCTACCATGCAAGAAGACAACTAAATTCTACCTAGTATATCAAAAGGGAAGTAATATACAACCCCGAAAATAAAGTTTTTTAAGCGTAGAAATTTCAAGAGGTTAAGTTCAGTAAATCAACTAGCCGAGGAGAAATTTAAATGCCAGACCATACAACAACCACAACAACAACAACAACAACTTACTGAGAGATCAAACTATCACAACAAACACCGAGATTCTTAGAGCGGACTGTTTCCATCGAATCTGAAAAAAAATTGTTTTTTTTTCTATTAAATGATGTCTTATAGTCTCCTGGATAACGTGTTAAAATATTAAAGCTAAAAACTATCTAGAAGTGCTTCAAAAACAGATGAACAATAATGTAAATTATACCTGTGAGGTCTGTCAAAAGACCTGTCAGCACAGCTATTGAGGGTTTATTTGGGTCTCACATCAAATGATTTGTTGACTAGATGCTTAAAAAATGCTTATAATTTTTCCTAGACGAAATTTAAAAAATAGCTCTGTAACTTTGTAGACAACTAAATTCTGAATAAGATGAAACCAACATTATGTATCTAGCTCGAAAATTGTATGAGTTGATGCCTTATGAAAGTACCCCCCTAATTAGTTTTCTTTTTGCGGTGGGGGGTGAGGAGGGCAAAGACGAAAAAAAAATGAATAAAAATACTCCATTGGAGTAGTTGCATATTAACCCTGAAAATTTCATATTTGTACATTAATTAATAAACTTATTTTTATTTTGTGGAGACGGTCCCTTAAAACTATAGAAACAACAATTAACTTTCATGTTAACTTGTAGGATGGTACTAAACTAGTCACTACGCAGTCAGATCTTATGCTAATTCTTCATACTAAAATTAGCTCTGATATGAAACCAATCTAAATTAACATTAAAATACTTATTTTCAACAAAGTATAGGTTATTATTATCACCCAAGGTGATAACATACATTGGATTCATTAGACATAATTTAAAGATTTAATTGTATACCTCTAACTTATGTAATAGATGTAAAGAAAGTAGGATTATTTCTATTTGATGAATGTGGTTGGTAATATCTACATTCAAATTTCTACTTTTCTGAATAAATTAAAAAAATAATATATGAATTTAATAGAATTATATATTAAAATGCAAGAGAAAGAGAGCTCATATCCAGATGGTAAGTTAATTGTTTAGTATTTGCTCCTCATTCCTGACGATGAATAAACATCTTTCTATTCGAATGTTGAGAGTTAGGTAAAATTAATTAAAGTATATTTTTTTAACCATCGAACCTCATCGAGCAGGGGGTGGGGTGGTGCCCCCCGCCCACCCTAGGGGTTGTGTGCAGTACCTTCAAACTGGGGGACCGCTAGCTTAAACTTATACATTTAACATTTTATGGCATAATTCTACTAAATTTAAGATAAGATATGCGAGTAACTTTTTTCAAAATGGTGGAGCTTTACATGGTGTTTTTTTACACTGATTGAATTTTCCATGGTGGAACTTTCCACCGGAGAATTACCGGCCACGAAACTAATTTATAATTTGCAATTTATAGGTTGGTAAGATTTACACTCGACTTATGTTCAATATTTTAAATTATGTATTGTACGTATATATCACCTCAAACTCACTGAATATTGTATATCTTTTTATTGCTGTGTTAAATATTCACTTTGAAGAAAATACATTTGTGTGAATTTG
Source organism: Caprella mutica (assembly GCA_947561585.1). Lineage (NCBI taxonomy): Eukaryota > Metazoa > Arthropoda > Malacostraca > Amphipoda > Caprellidae > Caprella > Caprella mutica. The sequence continues at coordinate 254,383 of CANNZV010000184.1, forward strand.
GTGAGTAATTGGTGAGTAATTAAAATGAACAATGCAGAAGTACTTTCATTTCAACTTACTAGAGAACTATAATCTGTTTTGGATGTAGCGTATAGAGATTGTACCAACATAAGGTAATGCAGTATTTGCATGCCGTGAATAAGAATACCCCCTCCCCTCTCCACCACCAGGCAATCATGGATACCATTTGAAGTCTCATCCCTCTCATAAAAATATAAATTGAAGCGCTGGAGTTAACAAAAATGTGAGAGTGGAATGCCTTGATGTCGAGACTGTTGTACGATGCCTAGGCTTTTAGTACTCATTAAATATTAACGAATAAAAGTAGAGTGGAGACATCTAGACGCAATGGTCAGTTAGGTAGCCATTGGGGTCTGCTCTCTTAGTTGCACTATCGAAATGTTAATATTTGATAGCTTTTTTACGTACACGCGCATGCACTGTCTTCTTTGTTGTGGAAAAAAATATGAATATTTTAGTAAGTAGGATTTTGTCTTTGGCTTTAGAGGATCAAAAAATAATCCTAATAGGAGGAGCTCTTAGTTTTTCAAGTGAATTTATGTTCTGTATGTTGCGTAGTGTTACCATTGATAGGCCTAACGCTCAGTGGGTTAGTTAGAAACATGTTTTTAAAATAGTGAACCTTTTACTGAATATGATAATGAAACAGTTAGATACGTAGGAGACTACAAACTGAAATGTATATTTTATTCTGATTATTGGTACAGAATAACAGTGGCTCGTATTAACTAAACAAAATAGTAGCTGTTAAAGAGGTACATCTTATCCTTAAATTATTCTCATGAATAATCTGAATTATCTGATCATCATGTATGATGAAGGAAAGAAATCATCCAAAAAATAATTCTTTTTCCATCCAATTCCCTGTCCTTTTCATTCCCTCTGTGGCGGTGGTGGGAAACTGTCTCCCATATTATTGCACCTTGGTTGAAACATAAACTTATTGTTAATATGAAATATTTTGAGGCACATGTACATGCGTTTATTCATCAAGAAATATCACGATGTCCAGTTTTAACATTGATTCCACCATTGAAAAATTTGAAACTTTCAACCCTTTAAAAAGTTAAGAAATCTTAGGAAGCTCTGTAAGAGTTTTTGGAGAAAAATATTCATGAATAATAATTATTATTAATAGTGAAATCCGTAAAAAAATTAAATTTTTCAGAAAATGATTCCAAAATATCAATATAATTTATAACTATATTACTTATGAATTGAGAAATTTCTTACCCAAGTTATTTCTTAGTTTAATCTCCAAGAAAAATGAATTTATATTAAATTTATCTACATAATTGCATTCACATCACAACAGTTTCAAAAAATCGTATCCAGTATATCTAGTGAAAGTGTTTTACTCTTTTTCTCTGGAGCAGTATTCTATTACAGACACTATAGTTCACAATGTTGCAGAGGAAGCTTATCCTTAAATCCTACATTGCAAAACTAGAAAATGATAACTTTCCACAAGATTAGTTCTTTTGAGGTAATTATTGCTTAGTTCGATAAAATAATAACCTTTTTAATATCAATAAAAATACACAATTGAAAATGTTCATTTGTGTTCTATCAATGATATTATTGACTTAATACTATAATAGAAAGTCAATGTTATATTATAACCTCAAATATTATGTTACAGTTAAAATATAAGCTGTGGCTATTCGTAGATAAGATCCTGATAGAACCACCGATAAGAAATGTTCCTTAATCTTCTCTGTCCCCACCACACCTTGCTCCCTGGGCACCAGCAGCGACTGCTCAGTCTCTTCATCTCCGAGTCTCTTCCTCGAAGGCGTCAAAGCCCATAGCTAATTTCCTTAGAGTTAACTCCCATTTCCTCACACCGCCCATAAAACTGACTCACTCGGACAAATACAAACTGGTGCCTCGGACCTCTTCGACCTGAGACCAACTGGAGTGAATTTCAAATGTACTGCATGGGATTTAACACACTCTGATGGTGTCACAATAATTGGCTGTATCTGTGCTACGTTTCATCCAAGAATGCTATTTTCCTTTACTATCTATACTACGATAAATAATTTGAAATTTATTTAAATATTTTATTTTAGTATCTATACTACAGTAAATTTTCGTTTGATTCAAGTATTTAGCCATTGTATCCTCCTCCATTAATTATGAATAGTTTACCGCTGATTCCTTAAATATTTATGTTGCGCCAATTTAGCATCAATGATGAAGAAAAAATAAAATTATTCTTAAATGAAAAGGCCTAGCTGCACCATAGAAGATCAACCACTAACCCTAGCGCAGTTCGTTTAACCCTCTCTCCTCTGGTAAGTGTGGAGGATATGGTTGATGAGAGGCAGACTCACTTGGATAACTCGAGCAGCAGGAAATTGAGGTGCTTTGAAATTGATTAAAATCATTCGGAGGGTTGCAACGAGTTTAATAACTGGAAGATATTAAGCGCAACTTCCTTGCCTGGGAATATTCATATGGAAATATATTTCTTAACGATTTCTGCCTAGGTAAACAAAATTGTTACAAAACAAGACGGGTAAGTTATGAATTATCAGACAGCTCTTCGTTTTCAATAATAGTTTAATCATTTTAATTAGTATTCATGAAACCTGTATAGGTATGATGAATACTTATTAAAATAAAGATTTAATATGTTAAAAATATTTCTTGTACAGGGTGAACCAAAAAAATTTTTGACTCAACTTAGAATTAATATAAATATGGTATACATAAGTGATTAAAAAATGAGTTGAAGTAAATGTAAGAATTAGATTATTTTCATGTGTCCATTCTATACCACCGTAATGACATGATTGTTTAGTTTTAGAGTTATACCGCTACTAGAAATATTGCTTGCTATTCTAGGACTACGGTCTTACCTACAAAAATACTAAATTATCGAAAATTAAAGCAATCATATAGAAAAAATGTAGAAATGTTATTAGCAACTACAAATAATAATTGTACACAATGAAGAAAAACTTAAATTTTAATAAATAATTATTTATGAAATATAACATCCTTCAAATGTCGTCAGTAATCATTGAAATATGAATGTACTCTTTCAGTGACTTTGTTCATCACTTTGCGCAACACCTCCTGAGTTTTCCTGCTAATTTCTTGAACTAATTTGAGTTTTAGTTCTTGTAGAAAATTAGATTTGACACTGTGTACTTATCCCTTCAAATATCTCGAATAAAAAATCCAATACAATTAGATATGTGGACAAAGCGCACCAACAAAGCGCAAAATGATCCGGTGTGGAAAATTTTCTATCAGAATATTGTTTCCCTCGCTGCTTGAGGTGTAGCACCATCTTGTTGGAACCAGATATTCTCTATGTCCAGGCCTCCAAACTTGTTTAATAGATATTCTTGAATCATACACTTGTATCTGTTTCCATCAAAACTTACTGTATTACCATTAACATCCCCAAAAAAGTAAGGTCCAACAATTCTTGATGCCATGAAGCCACACCATACCTACTGTCAATTTAACTGGATAATAAGGAAGTTCATGAGTTTATCTGGGATTCTTAGTTGCATAAAATCTGCAGTTTTTCCAATTGACTTCACCATTAAAATGAAAATGAGCTTCATCTGTCATTATTAGGTTTGGTAAAAATACCTCATTTTCTGTCAAATAAAAAAATCAGTTACAAAAACTTGCTTGATTTTCGTAGTCTGTGAGTTGCAGTATATGTGTCAATTAAATTATACAGGAGTAATGATGAATACTTTTCAGAATACGTTGATATTTAGATAAAATGTAAGGTTTTCTTCATGGTTTGCAATTTTTTACATCATTAGAACTTTTATAGTTTTTTTTATCATTGATATTTGTAAAATGGGTGTAACTTAGCGCCACCCTTTACGAAATCTAAGAATATACCTTATACATGGTGACCCACAAAAAAATTTCCCAGCTTTGAATTAATACAAATATTGTATTAATAAGAAAATACAAAACGGAGTTCAAGTGAAAATTAAAAAAATTGATTTTTTACTTGTATCCATTATACAACTGTCATTATGTGCCTACATATTGGCCCTATATCATTAGAGGGAATTAATTATTAAAAAAAATCAATACGGTTAATTAGGAGAAACAGATATCAAGGGGATCGTCTCCTGGTTTTGCTAGCTACCAATAATACTCGTCTGATTGAACTCAGATTATGACTCTAAGTGTAAAATGCTCCAAATCTTTGAAGTTGCCCGTATAAATTTTTCATTTTGGGGTACCCCTCCACCGTGGGGGCCGAAAAACCTACCCCCCCCCACTTCCAAGAAAAATCTATGGACTCAATGGGGGTTGGTCCTACAGAAAAATTAATAGAAGCTAATATGTTTAACTCGAAATGAACTAGATCGTCTCATGAGCTTTTCTTTTAATTCCAATCTCAATTTTTTTTTAATTTATGATTTCTTTTTTTAATAAAAAAAGTTTGAGATTAATATTCAAAAAAAGCTAATTAGCCGATCTAGGTAATTTCGAGCCAAACATTGCTTCTATAAATTTTCCTTTTGGACCGACCCCCCCATTGAGTCCATAGACTTGACGCGAGTATGATTTGAGTAAAAAAAATAACCGAGATAATGGAGTAAACAAAAAAAGTTGAAAATTATAAAAACACAAAAATAAAAATAAAAAATGAGCAAAAAAAGTAGCTTATCGTCTCTGTAAGAGAACTCAAAGGACCCCCAAGCGAACAACGAAGCCATCTACCAAAAATGGGAGGTTAAGCCCATTTTCAGCAGTGGAGGGATACTGTGACACACCCTAATTTTGGGTCTAGGACATCTCGTCCACGGAATTTTCACCCACGGACATCTCGTCCACGGACATTTCGTCCAACGGACATTTCGTCCAACGGACATTTCGTCCAACGAACATTTCGTCCACGGACATTATGGCCACGATTGGCTTTATTTTGTTTTTTAAAGTGTTTATGGAATATATTTTATATAATTTTTCACTATTACATTAATAGGCAGGTGTAAATATACAATAATAAATTAGTGATTTAAAAAGTATATGAATTAACACATAAAAATGTTTATCTATCGATTACAGGTACAAAATTTAATACGCTATACGGGTTGACTTTATTTTCTGTTATTTACTTCGTTTAATATTTTGCATTAATTAATGAATTATGAGTATCTAAAATTTAGAACTGAAATAACAGGGTCCTAACAATAATAAATGTGTGGATACTTAGGAATTAAAGTAATTACAATAGAGATAAATAATAATTATTATTATATTAGTATAAGTCGAAAGTATGAAACAGTCCAATAACACGGAGGTTTTTATGTTTAAATAATTTAACGTAACACTAAAAAGTACTAATATCTAGCTAATTTTTTATATCATGTTTTTAGTGGTAGGTATATTATATACCTGCACATTATTTTCTATGTAATTTAGGTAATCACTAATAAAAAAATATTCTGCTATAAAGTACTAATTTCTGAACCAATAGTGCATCTAATTACTTATACATAGCTAGCCAATCTGAATACTACTATTGATGATTAGTGTAGTTACTGTGAAATAAAGACCATTAAAAATGTCTCCGTTTTCTTTGTTTATGTACTGTATAAATAACATCGAGACATGCCAGGTAATTATTACAGATTTTATAAGACTCGGGTGTAATAAAAGTGGGGGCCTGCCTGTGTATCAGTAAAAAAATCATTTTTATTTTTTTACTGATGCCGGCCAACAAGATAAAAAGTTTGCAATATGAATTTAGGCAAAGACCATACATTTCTAATTACAATCAAATAATGGTGTTAAATACTTTTATATTGCAGAATATATATAAATAATATATTATATAAAATAAATGAACACAATAACAATAATACAAAATAAAGCAATTTGTGGACGAAATGTCCGTGGACGAGATGTCTGTGGAAGAAATGTCCGTGGACAAAATGTCCGTTGGACGAATTGTCTGTGGACAAAATGTCCGTTGGACGAATTGTCTGTGGACGAAATGTCCGTGCACGCTTAATTTCACCCCCTACATTAACCCCCCCCCCCCCACTGACTTATAGTTGTCACAGCAAAATGGATCTTTTTGTACGTTTTCTTTGGAATGTTTACTAGGGAACTAAGGTAAAAAAAGAAAATCAGTAAAAATTGCAAAAAAAAAAAACGGAGACAATCCCCTCAATAGAATGGCGTTTGCAGAACAGAATTTTAGGTTATATTAATTCATAGTGGAGGGTGATTTTGGTGAGGGAACGGTGGTGGTAGAATATGGAAACCTGTAAAAAAATTATAATTTCTACTTATGTATCTTGAACTCTATATTTTAACTACTAATATATACTATTTTTATTTCTTTATACTATACTTTAAAGTTTGGTACACTTTTCTGTGGGTCACCCTGTATTACACCTAAAAATGCCACTAACATTCAAATAACATTTAATTGAAGGGCAAATATATTTATATAGATAATTTATCACTCAAAACAATACTGTACAAAATAAATGAAAAAATCAATAAAATACAGTATCCAATAGAGTTATTACATCTATATAATATTAATAATTTTGTTTATACTATAAATAATATTTTAAAAGTATAATACTATTTTTATTATATACTATATAAATTATATACTAAACATTAAGTACACTGTATACTGTAAACATCTGACACTTCAATTGCTAGTAAAGTGAACCTAATAAATCTTGAGTATTGTAAACAAATTCTATTAAAAGGAACACATCATGGAGATTGTTTACATTAAGTTTACAAAATTACATTTTTTAAATGATAGCCATACTTTTCGGACAGAGAAGTGTTCGTTTCACGGTTCGGATTTCTTAGCCATAGTGAAAATGAGTTATTTATTCAAAATTTAAATGATAATGCACATTTTTAGAGTACAGTTATTGAATTGAAAAAAACTTGTGTTCCATCTCTTTCGAATTAGCTTGACTTTTGCGTGCTATTCTCACGATTATTCATCGTGAGACAGTGAAGAGAACTTTTTCATTGAGAAAACTATAGCTATCATTTAAATGATTTATTTTTTATAGTCAAATGTTAACAAATCTACAAGATGCAGTCTTTCAAATGAAACATATTCTAATAATCTTCGTTACTTAATTTTCATTTTATTAACATATAAAAAAGGTCACACTGTATATAGGAAATCTATAAACTATCAAATATAATAATTATTACAGTAAGATTCCTCTATTATGTACTCCTGTATTACGAGCGTGGACCATCCTGATTATAGAGTTCTTAGTAATGAACTTACCAATGTATTGAACATATTTAGATTAGTCTGCCACAAATAACCACGATGTTTCTAATCTAAATAGTAAATTAACGGCATTTCTTAAAATTGGAGTTCCACCAGTAAATCTACTCTATAATGAAGTCATGTGTAGTGAATCACCTGAGAAGTGAATCACCCTGTATAAAGAATATATTTTAAAAATTGTATAGTCTGCCAAGTTCGGGCCAGTTCTCTATTCATCTCTGAAATTCGCTTTAGTGAAGTAAACTCCCTATAATGAACTAATTGAAGTTCACTATAGAGGAGTTCTACTGCATTCCTAAATAAATTATACAGTGTAAAATAAATGCAACAGAACCACAGAATATTCGACAGAACAATTCGATATCTGAAGAATATTGCTTTAACAATAACAATAAAATATCCACTGAATATTCAACAGTACAGTACAATATCCACTGAATATTCAACAGTACAGTACAATATACAAAGAATATTCAACAGAACAAAACGATATCTTAGTAATATTCAAGGAAAAATTTGATATCCAAAAAATATTCAACATTAAGTATTCATTATATTATTTTTTCTCCCACCTCAATACTTCACTCAAATAGTTACTCCATAATATTATTATAATAATTATAACACTCTACAGTTATTTACCTGAGAAGAATAAGCTTGCTTCATTATTCATTACTAAGTCCAAAGAGATTAAAAAGCATATGAAACTTTCGTTACAAAGCGATGGTAATAATAATTTCAAAGATATTAATCACCAGTCAATTATTAGATATAATATGGTGCGAATATAATTTTCATCCGTTGATATCAATTTCTTTTTTTCTCTCACAAAGTAATTATTAGAGGTAATAAATATTCATATATGTATTATATATAAAAAGAAATTGAAAAACGTTCAATACCATGTGCATATATTATAAAATTAATTTATTATTTAGAAAGAAGAACAATTTGAATTATATTATGTATGCAATAGTATTTGAATTGTGTTCTACGTTACCAAGTACATATGCATATTAATTAGTTAAGAGTTTTATAATATACCTGAGATCGTTGAGGTGATCAATAATTAGAATGCTGTGTGTGTTCACAGCTATTATTGTTTGTGACCTTTATCATATGACAGAGTAATGTACTACATCAAGAAACCACTAATGAATGATAAATATTGTTAGTTGCTATAATTGGTTTAATTTGTTTGGTGGCAAGTATATAAATATTGAAAAAATTAATTAATTACTTTTTGCATATTTTAGAAATAATTATTAACATAATTGAAATAACACATTATATTTTCTATTTTATAGATAATTTGCTGTAAGCCCACCTAATTTCTGTGTGCCAATAATATTCCTCTCTATAAATATGCACGTACAATGTAAAATAAACTGACACGACAGTAGCCAGCGCTAGCAACGTGAACACAGATTCTAACAAGTTGCAAGGGGTTTAGCGCGAGTCACACCTAACCACCCTGTCGGTATATCGATCGGTACCGGTATAATGACACGTTACGCTGACACCTACTGATTGACACCATTAGTGTCACCCTGCCACCAGAGGGGCCTGAGCATTAGTTCAAAGATTAAATTCTTCACTAATTTAACTTGGTTATACTCAGATGTCACAGCAATAGAAAATAGAATTATAAAATTTACAAATTTATTCATATATGTTTGGATAGATATTCTCAAGACACTAAATACAGAAGAGGGTTCACCCGAAATATTCCTAAATACTCTAGCTAAGTCACTCCTCGGGGAGACTTAATTATAATAACCATAAACTCCATAGCATTATAATTTATGGTAGAGTTTCCTGCAGTAGATTTGAAAAGGGGGGGAAGTGAAGGTGGGAAAGAGAAGGAAAACCAAGGATGAAGAGTGTAACAGGTAGAGCGATATAATGAGCCTATAGTTGGCATATAGGGAGCAGTATGTGTATTCTGTACTATATAGTTTGCATTTTTAAGTAATTTCCATTCATGCAGAAAGAAATAGTTAAACACAAAAAACAAAATTATTTTGAACATTCTTAAGATGTGGGAAATTTTATTGTGTTGTTATAGACTAAAAGTAACACGAAAAACAAAAAATTTATAGTAATGTCACCAGATTTAGATTTGAATAGGAATTTATTTATAGTATAAATGGAATGTTACTACATTTATGTACTCCCTATAGTTTCTAATACTCCACCAAAGCGAATGGGTAAATTTGTGTGCAAATTCATTCACAATTTATGCTAATGATGGAATTTGTGGGGAGTTTCTACTCGATTAAAAAGCCCAAAGAAATCTGTTTGAGAACACAGTCGGTGTGGGGGAGTTCACTCCAGTGAACAAATACCTTATGTGCAGGACTCAAATCAACCGAGACGAGAACTATTTTGACAACAGTGATTATAGGGCTGTACACACTGAAAAGAGTCTTTTCAAAATGGAGAGTTTGTAATGCTATAGGGTTAGCATTAGTTAGATTAGAACAAATTACCATTGGTCTTCTTTTGCAGGCGTACCTATTTACCAAAATAAATATCTTGGAAGTACCAACTGTCTAACGTACATTTAGCTCAGTTTCACCGTCAATATCTTGTGTAGACGTAAGTGCCTACAAATTTCTTGGAAAAACAACTGCTGCAAATTCAAATAGAAGGTACATAACTTTGCGTGAAGGTACGAACGAAGTCTCTATCTGGACTTCTTTACGATCATGAATAATAATTAATGGCAGTGATTCTAATGTAAATAGAAGCAGATAAATCCCCTCTATCCTGCACTAAATTTCACAGTGATTACCATTCCAAATGTTCGCTTTCGAATTCCAATGCGGAGTTTATTTTCTTACTCTATATATATTTGTTCACTGTACATTCTATTGCTCAATCAATTAATTCGAGTATTATCTCAGAACAATTTAGGGTATAGAGCAAATATATATACGAAGCTATTTTCAATAATGGTTCATGTTTATTTAAATTGCTATCATTGGTGAATCTATTAGAAATATGCTTATTGTCAATAAACATAATGGTGCAGAATTTTCTAATGCTAGGCTAAGGTTATTTTATATTCTGGAAGCATTAAAAATATAATCTCTGGAAAACATTCACCGAGAGCGCTGCGTGGAGTGCGATTAAAGTAAGACTTTGATGCAGGATTTTGTATCTAATCCTTCAAAGTTACCTTGAATGTTCCTTTTGGTAATTAGAACAAATTTTAGAGGTCTTACCGCAATATCTACTTTTTCTTTGGCTCTCTCACATTATAAACATCTCCTGTAACGGTCCTAACGGTAATTAGTGCTGGTAATTTACATAATGAATGAAGTAATTAGCATTTGGAGGCAAAGCCACAATGGCTCCCTGTAGTCCGATGACTCATCCTATATTTAATGAATTGGAAGAACATCGTCGCCACTGAATTAAATATTCTATTGTTTGTGCTCTTTATGTGTGTATGTTTCATTATAGATAAAATCAAAGGAGAAACATGTCTGAAATATATCACTAGGATTAACAAATATGAATGTTCTTATAATAACAGTCATAGGTATAGATATCTATTTGTATTTCTTCATAAATTTAACTATTTTAATACTTTGGTATTCATATCTAACAAAACTATATAATTACTACCTAAAATATAATATAGTTTTTCAATCGTATATAATATCTATTCTGTTATACACAATTATGATTTGTCCTTTAGTAGATATAGATTTATTTAATTATAAATGAATATGATGATGATCATTGAATTTTATACCTATAAGCAGCGTCTCCCAATAATAATATGATTGAACCATAGTGATTTACAGCAAGTCTTCGATGCCTAACCCAAAGAAGCAAGGTACATGCACCCTCAAAGTTATTTCAGACTACTTAATATTCCCTGTGAAGGGAGACTGCTAAAAAATAGATACGCAAATTTGACTACAAAAGTAGGCTAGCTGCTAAATTGAGTTGGGGAGAATTTTAATGATCTGCGCATTTTTTGTGGGCTCGTGTATATAGTCCTATTTCTATGGAAATTTGAACCAAATGTTGTGTCCCTTTAATTCGGCTCAAATTAACAAGGATTGAATATTCGAAAGATGAATTACTGCAATTTGGAAATTATTCCAGGAACGTGTTTCAAGAAGATATAGAAAAGGATATTATTTACTGAAATTTAACTAAATTGAATATATTAACGTGATTTCAAAGTCAGCCTCGTAGGATTCAAACACTTATTCATTTAGTTACAATATATTAAAACCTCTCACACTTACTTAGTTATGAACTGCCAGGAAATGATCATTTCAAGATAATAATTCAAATTCACAGCTACTAAATATTAACAAGTAATTTACTCTTTGTTCCATCAGGGTATATGTTCTATTGTTTTGAACATATGAAATATAGCGTATATAACGTATATAGTTTATATAATTTATATCCACAAATTGTCGAAAGTGAACTGTACATTATGTTTGAGAGAAAGTAGTATATTTTACAGTGTAACATCAGGCTATTTAATCAATACGAATTATTCATCACTATTAAGATAATAGTTTATTAAACGCCATTACGATAACTATTCACTGACTATATTATCGTAAAATATCCAATTAATTTAATTTATCTTTATAATAAACATTTGTCGGACAGAATACTATATAATTGATTTTCTCCAAAGATGAATTACGATCGACTCTTCGTGTGATAAATTATCATTGCAGCAACTTATTTTACCTGTATTATATCGTCTATCATAATCCAATGATTATATTATACCTATTGGGGAATCTTTTCTGGGTCTATAATAGGATGATGAAAGGACAGTATAACCTTTTTACTTCTACTACCAAGTCTTTTGTAACAATCACAGGTGAGTAGCATTACCTATTGTACGGAATGACTCTCATCTTACCAAATAGTTTGAGAAAAATAACTATTGGTGTAATTTTCCCCGTATTGAGTCCATTTCTTTAACGCCTTCATTTAAAGTTAACTAATCTAATCAACTTGGGAATTCCGTTAAAGTTTCATTTGTTGCTCCAATCCCTGAATTAAGAAGGCAATCATGCAACATTCAAGCTTTTCCAGGGCAATAAGACATACAATTTGTGTCTTTAGATCCCACTAATTATGTCAGATCTGTTGAATTATACTTGCGTTTAATGAAATTAATCCGATGCTTCAAATTAGGGTTCATTACTTTGATATATTCAACCAAGACAAGTTATTAATACCTATATTCAATTTGTTAATGTGTTAGTTAATGGCTTTAACTATATATAAAAATTGGTATCGAATTATTAAAAAGAAATTATATAAACAAAATTCTGAAAGTATTTGCTAATTAATTCTATGGATCGAATAAATAGTAAAAGATAAAGATATCATTAATTGGTATATCATAACTTTCCATATTGATTCTTAATTTCATGAATGAAGAATATCATTTAATAATTGAACAATGTTATATTCTTTCTCGGTTCAAGCATGTGTAGACTAATCGGTTCCCTAATTTGTTAATTCTCCTACTAAATCTCAGGGTAAACCCTCCATTCTGTAACTTTATGCGCAATAGATTTTCTTAATTGAATAAATTAATAGAGAGGCGGGTATTTATCATGCGACTGAGGTGGGGTGAAGCGTGCCAGAGAATTACTGCAATCATTTCTTTAACTTGGCTACTGAGATATACAACCGCAATGAGAAAAAATTGCGAGTCAGCCCGACTCATCGCATGAGTCAATGCAGTCAAAACTCCAAGTTGGAGTCTTTTTCCTTGATTGACTCTACCTGAGTCAATCTGACTATGAATTAGGAGTCAATAGGACTCTTGTTTTTGAGTAAAATATTATGATGAGTCAAATTGAAAACTAAAATTTAGAGTCAATTTAACTCCTATTTTTTTCTCAGTGCGTTAGCTATACTCCCATCGTAATATCGGGGCAATGTTGTGCATCTACCATGTCTGAATTATTGGTCATCATCTCCATAAATACATGTACCTCCTATTAAAACACAGTTAAAATGTACATTTGAAAATAATATCTCAAAAATATTAGGATATTCTGAAATAATATTAATTAATAATAATAATATTACTTATGAGGATGTAATAAAATTAACAGAGAAGAACTTTATATTTTAAAGAAGGAATACAATTAATGAAAATAATCTTAAATTAATGTTCTGTTTTCGGAGATTCAAAAATACTGACAGAATAAAAAGATGTAAATAAATATCAAAGTCATAATACCATTAAATTTTGAATAATGACTGTCAAATATTTTTCATCGAGTCATGATTTACAGTTAGTGAGTTAACATGAAAACAGTTAGTGAGTTAACATGAAAACAGTTAGTGAGTTAACATGAAAACAGTTAGTGAGTTAACATGAAAAACAGTTAGTGAGTTAACATGAAATCAGTTAGTGAGTTAACATGAAAACAGTTAGTGAGTTAACATGAAAACAGTTAGTGAGTTAACATGGAAACAGTTAGTGAGTTAACATGAAATCAGTTAGTGAGTTAACATGAAATCAGTTAGTGAGTTAACATAGCAAACAGTTAGTGAGTTAACATGAAATCAGTTAGTGAGTTAACATGAAAAACAGTTTGTGAGTTAACATGAAAAACAGTTAGTGAGTTAACATAGCAAACAGTTAGTGAGTTAACATGAAAACAGTTAGTGAGTTAACATGGAAACAGTTAGTGAGTTAACATGAAAAACAGTTAGTGAGTTAACATGAAATCAGTTAGTGAGTTAACATGAAAACAGTTAGTGAGTTAACATGAAATCAGTTAGTGAGTTAACATGAAATCAGTTAGTGAGTTAACATGAAAAACAGTTAGTGAGTTAACATGAAAACAGTTAGTGAGTTAACATAGCAAACAGTTAGTGAGTTAACATAGCAAACAGTTAGTGAGTTAACATGGAAACAGTTAGTGAGTTAACATGAAAACAGTTAGTGAGTTAACATGAAATCAGTTAGTGAGTGAACATGAAATCAGTTAGTGAGTTAATATAGCAGACAGTGTTATAAATATAATAAAGTAAAACTCAATAAATTTCCTTTCACTTGATATGTTAAAAATGATTTATTCTCAATAAGAAACATACTCAGGCTTTTATCTTTTGTAATTTGTACCTAATTGGTGGAACATTGAATTTACATGAAGAATGATGTAGCTTATTATTACTAATAGTGATAGATGGAGATTGAATATAAAATAATAGATGCCTGTGCCTCATATATCCACATTTCATTGGTTCACTTTGCCTAAATAAAAAAAAATGGCAGTAAAATAGACTTTATAGCCAGGGTACATAAGGACTAAAATACCCTGCTAATTCGATAGACTCTGACCCTCCGAAATGGCGATTTCAAAAGACTCTGGAGGTTTAATTTAGTGAGAGGTAAATGCATATTATGTACATTAGAGGCTATTATTTTCTCTTCGTAATGATGATGAATCGTAAAGTTTTATGTATGATAGTTCAGAGCAGCTATGGTCCCTCTCTACCAATCTAAATCAATGTACACACACTTAGAAACAATTAGTTAGAGTGTGGCACGCGATAAAGTACACTGTGTTAGATTGAACACAGAGAATGTATTGGTGGGGCCTAAGACGATTAAGGTGGGTCTCATCTTATTCTTCGAAAGCCCCACCATAATTTTCTTCTCCATTTTTGATAAGATAGGACCCGCTAAATCTTCTATGGCCAATCATTATATTCATTCTAGGTCCATCTTTATTAAAATAGGACCATATTTAATCTTCTATCTCCCCACCGTAATTTTCTTCTTAGATCGATCTTTAATAAAGTGGGACCCACTAAATCTTCTATGGCCCTACTATAACTTTGAATCATGATGAAAATTTTTCAAGTTATTGTGATTATAGGAGATTTTTATGTTATTTATATAATTCAAATAACACAATATCAATACTTATTGCTGCTAACTGCAAATTGAAACAATTTATTCTTAATATATTGAGTTTAGGAAAAAAATTAGAAATTATATATTTATTGTTTGCATAATAGGAAAATCAAAAGTTCCGATATAAAATATATTTGTTATTTTTAAATGGGAATATATTTTGTATCACTGTTTTTGGTTTATTATTATGACTATTACTATGTGATGTAATCTGGATAACAATGCTATAAATTAAATTTATAGAATATTTAGTGTTTTCCATTCAACTGCTTTACGACCACCGTCCTTTCGTGAGGACATTAGAAAAACATCAAATATTGTTCAAATTTATTCCATATAATCATATTTTAGCTATAAGAAACGTGGAAAGAAAAAAGAAATGTAGGCTATACCAAATATCGATTTCAGCCACCCAAAGTTCTTCCCAACAAACAGATAAAAAATAATTTTCTTAAACATTTCATTTTTAAGAAGGTATTCTAAATAATACTGGTAAATAATAATGTATCCTGGGCATTAAATGGCTAAAATGATGTGATATGCTTAGATAAGATTCACTGGTATATAACTATTTAACTATACCACTCACTCATCAAATTTACCGTGAATGAAGAGTACAGTTTGTTAATTTACCACGTATCAATTTGTTTCATTTTATCACCAACTTAAAAAAAATTTTCATTAAACTAATTTCATGATATGTTTTGAAAAAAGATGGTACTATTTAGGAAAAAACAAGAATATAAGGAATTTGGTAAAACCAAATTCAGTTTAATTTTGGTATCAATTGTCAACTACAAAGTTGACAACCCAAAAAGATATAACTATAAAGATAATAAGACAGTTTATGTGCTAAATTTCAACAGAATCAACAAGGAGATTCAGATTAAAATTAACTAATCATATTTTAAAATGACCACTTTTTGATTAATGACCATCATAACCCGAAAAGTTTATTTGAACTTCAAAAGGGCTCGAACGAAAATGAATTACCTGAATTAATTTGGTAAATTTTTGTTTTTGCTTTTTCCTCCTTTTGTAATTTTTTTTATGTTCAATAAAGATGTTTCAATTTTAAACGTTTCGAATTTCGAATGGCTGCTTTCGTCCAATTTGGCAAAAAGTGAAATATTGATTGTCTTCAATGAGTCCAGATTGAGGTAAGTAACGAATTGAAACTTTGCTTCCCAAGATTGTCCATATTCAAAGTCCAGATCATTGATGCCAGTACTCGAGAGTGGCCACATTTTGTTGTCCCAAAACCTTGATAGTTTCAATTGGTTTCAAATGATTTGGAGGGTTGAGGAAAGACTTTTTTCGACACATATTCATATAGATAGAGATAACTGCTGATTTTGATTCCTTCATCGATGAAAATCAAAGGATATTTGGTCCAGTCAGATGTAACATGATGGAAGGGCTCATGGAATGTCCAATTGTTTTTACCATTTACAGACAAGTCGCTAAATCTAGGGGTACTAGCCCTAGCTATCATTCTGACTATTGGTGACAGCTTCCTTCCACCGTGAACAATTTCTCACCAGACCAAATGAATACCTATCATGCGTCACCCTTGGAATCATGCCATACCAGCTTGTAGCTGTCCCGGCGTTTTTTCATAGATGCTTCTAAATTTAGCTGTCTGCATTGACTAACTTATATACGAATATGAATTGAGATCTTTCTTGATAAACCTCTATAGTGAGTATTTGGTGATTCCCTTGTGTATTGCAGTGTTTCTAACCTTTTTCTGCAGATTCCGGTCAATTCACTTTTTCACTGCAGATATTACACTTGTGGTGAAATTGACTGTTTTGTTTTGTTAATGGTTTAATGGAGGTTGTGCATGACTACTCAGGTTGTTTCCTGGCGATGTAAACTATCTGCGACAAACTTTTAGCTGTTTGACGATATCCTTGTTGCTAACGCCAGAGCTTTTTCAGGGCAACAGTCTGCTAAAAACTTAAGCTTTTCTGATATAACTTTTACATAAACCTGAAATATATTATTGAACAAATTTATGTGAACATGGTTCAGTATATGGTGGACAATAAATTGTCAGACTTAGACATTGTCAAATACCAAACTAAGAATTAGAATAATAATTCCGAAATTGTAGTTACATCTTTCTGTAAAAATAAAAATAATTTTGGGAAATAAAGTGAAATTCATATTATTTTATTATATAAGATTATAACTTACACGATTCATTTTGATTTATATATTTAATTTATAGGATAGAAGGGGAAAATATTTAGTTAGGTTTAACAATTTTGAATTCGTGCCTGAATAGCCCATACGAAGCTTAAGGAATTCAAACAGGGGAATCGACCAGTAAAGCCAGTTCGAATGCCACCCTTTGAACCATTACAATTCGAATAATATCAATAGCAAATACAATTACAAAATCATTTCGGTGTTAGACTCCTTCACCGAAATAATAATTAGTTAACTTTACTTTTAACATGAGAATAAATTTTTTGTTACTTAAGTTCATTATTACATTTTATTTAATTTCTTTAAACTGTTACTTTTTCCTTAAAAAAGTAGATTCATTTCTTTCCTATTCAATTAAACTTATAATTTTCTCTATAATTTTTTGTCTCGTCGCAAGAACAAAGCATATTATTATATAATATATTTAACTGATTATAGCATATATTACCAATTACTTTAATCCATAAAACAGAAACTTCTTACCTCTATTGAAAGAAAACGTATTATTAATAGCAATCTACCTAAATTTATTACGAAGTAAAATGCAGTTATATTTTATCCATTAGTTTATATTTATTGATTAAATGAATGTGCATCAAACATAATCATATAGTCTGAATATTTTCCCATTATCATTTTATTATTATAGGAGAGATTTTAGAAAGAATATGTATTTCAAAAAACAGAGCTATACAATGTATACATTATATAGTGATTATATTTTGGTTTTATATACGTGACACCATTTACTCATCCAGAAAATTATTACACGTTATACATTTAAAGTCTGATTTCGGATAATACATATCGAACACAAAATGAAGCTCAAACAATAATAAATTAGAAAGTTAATCATAATTCTCCAATTTTCTAAGGCAAACTTGTAGAAAAAGTACAGTTGCGAGGGTAAATATTTACAGAGTGATTTTTCGTATCGGAAGTATCCGACACAAGTTTGCAGCCAAGCACACATGTATCAAACTCACTTGATGCTCTTGCTATTTTTTGTTCTGTCCCAAATTCGATAAGTTTGTGGCTCGAGTCAATTTGGGCTTCTTTTTACGAAGACTTCGTCCCAATAATAAAAGATGAAGCGGTGGATGCCTCACAAATTCTTAAGCCTGTTGTCACTATTGGAAAGATAAATAGGGACAAGATAAAAAATAATGACATTTAGAGAAAGAAAGAAGAAGGATTCTGTTTGAGTTTGTAAGATCCAAATTAAAGCTAATGTTTGGCATCGAATGTAGATGAAAAAAGACGGAAGGATTCTGTTTTTTGGTGGCGTTGTTCTTGAGGATGTAGATATTGGAGTTTGGTCTGCATAAACAGTTTCCCTCTTCTCGATTTGCTCAGTTAATTAAGAGTCTGTTTGTGTTTTTCATCAAAGGAGAAGAGGATGAGGAAAAAGTTCCGTTTTTCACCGACCATTTGATTTCAGGGAATGAGATAATTTGATTTGTCGAGAGTGTATCGTTTGCAGCGGCAGATGTTTTCTTTTCTAATGAGATGAATCGATGAAAGAGCTCCTGACTAATTGGCTGTTGCAAAGACATCGTGGTTTTAATTATCAAATTGAGTGTCCTTTGAAAGGTGAAGGGTGTGAACAAATTGCTTATTAAGTAACGTTAACATGAAAATTGTAACGATTAGAAAAGGTGTGAACTCTAGTAATAATATAAATGATGCAATGCGAGCTTCAAGAAGGTAGAAAAGAAGAAAAAAAAAGAAGCTTCAAGAAGACTCCTTCATCAGAAATGAAAAATCCTAAAACATAATATATGATATTTGGAAAATACTTCAAATTTATTTGTTATGTAATACATTTGAACATTTTCCTTATTATTCAGTTTTAAAAAATATTTAAATCTGAGTGCACGACCCAGAAGTGTGGATAGCTAAATTACACAAATACTACTGATTCCACTGACAAAAAGTTAATTTTTACAGACAAGGTATAGGTAATTTTTTTTTTGACAGAATATCGTAATGTATTCATTCACTGAATGGTTTTGGTTTATAATTAAAATCAACATGGTTTCATACTGAAATTATAGTAATTTACAGTATAGGGTTGATTAGTTTATGTAAGTTTTTCGTGGCCGGACATTTTCGTCCACGTACTTTTTGTCCAAGGACATTTCATCCACGGACAATTCGTCCACAAAATGCTACAATTCGTGTTATAAAATTTATATACTATACTTTACATTATTTACATAAATCTTTCATAATAATGGTGAATAACACCCTTTGTTGATGGTAATTAGAAATACATAGACAATAAATATGTTTAATCTATATGTAATCACAGTAACGTATAAGGTTAGGTTAGGTTTCTATATTGAATAGGAGAAGCATTGGCCTTCTCCATAGGGTTCGATAGTGACAAAATGAATTTATTAAGATTTATCAATAAAAAATTAACGCTATTTTTATGTACATTTTATCTTTCTTATCGTTTATCCGGTTCTAGGTGAATTGCTCGAAAATAAATGCTCGTAAAACAATTGTTCGAATAAACAATTGATCAAATGATCGAAATGCTAGAATGATCAAATTGCTCAAATGAACAATATATAAAACTCAGTTATTCTTGAAGTGGAGGTGCACCTAATAATCTTTGTTTCTTTTTTGTAATTGATAATAACCGTTTCAATTTTTTCATAGCTATTTATAATTAATCATTTTATAAATGATTTTAAATCTTACTCTTCCTGTTTTTTCTTATTTGTTCCTAGAGGATAAGAGATTTTGTATCATCAATATACATTAATCCACAATAATTTTTTACTTTAATTTTCAACTAGCCTATATTTATGTGGCACCTCAATAGGTGAAATAACTCAAAGTTATGCAGAATTTTTTTTCATCTTGAAAGTAAAGTTTCAATATATTTACGAAAACTATTCAGTTATTGTATTGTTAATGGGTATCATGTGACATATTTGAGTATTATTTGGTGATCTTTTACGGTGTAGGGAGTGGATCGAGTGGTGGCCGGAAAATTTGGTCTCGGAATGGTAAATGGCATCTCAACATAAATAGCCGTTATATAATTTGTTGTATCCGCTAGTTCGTTGTACTGCACACTTTATACAAAATAAGGAAATGTTTTTAAGGTTCATAGAGTAAACTAATGCAATTTAAAGGGTTTATTCAATTTCTGTGAAACTACAGAATAGATATGTATATTTGCGATTTTAGATTTTACGAAATAGAGTAATGGAATTGAATTGTGGTCAGCAGGTGACCGGAGATGAGGGCCGCTGGCGTAGACCTCCACAGCGATCACCAGTAAAAATGGAAAAGATAGACAATTAAATATTGGCTTCTACAATTGTGAAAATATTGAAATACTGATTCTTATAGTCAGTACATAGTATGTATAAGGATACAGATATTATTTAACAGATTGCTCGATTGGGACCCTTGAACTAAGCAAGTTCAGCCAACAATCGTAAAGATAGATGAACTATGTTCAGGGTGCACCACTCAATTAACGGTAACTGTGGGAAAAGATATTTTATAATCGAATATTTAAATATAGTAATAAGTAATGATTTTAAAGTTTGTACTCTGTACTTTCGGGTTTCAATACCGAAATGATTTAGTTAAATAGTTACAGGGAAATAGTTATATGGCATTTAATATCGTTCGGGTTGAAATACCGCAATAGTTTTATAGGTAAACAAGTTTTATAGGTAAACAAGTTTTATGGGTAAACAAGTTTTATAGGTAAAGAAGTTTTATAGGTAAAGAAGTTTTATAGGTAAGCAAGTTTTATAGGTGAAGAAGTTTTATAGGTAAAGAAGTTTTATAGGTAAACAAGTTTTATAGGTAAACAAGTTTTATAGGTAAACAAGTTTTATAGGTAAACAAGTTTTATAGGTAAACAAGTTTTATAGGTAAAGAAGTTTTATAGGTAAACAAGTTTTATAGGTAAACAAGTTTTATAGGTAAAGAAGTTTTATAGGTAAACAGTTTTTATATGTAAACAAGTTTTATAGGTAAAGAAGTTTTATAGGTAAAGAAGTTTTATAGGTAAAGAAGTTTTATAGGTAAAGAAGTTTTATAGGTAAACAAGTTTTATAGGTAAACAAGTTTTAAAGGTAAACAAGTTTTATAGGTAAACAAGTTTTATAGGTAAAGAAGTTTTATAGGTAAACAAGTTTTATAGGTAAAGAAGTTTTATAGGTAAAGAAGTTTTATAGGTAAAGAAGTTTTATAGGTAAAGAAGTTTTATAGGTAAACAAGTTTTATAGGTAAACAAGTTTTATAGGTAAACAAGTTTTATAGGTAAAGAAGTTTTATAGGTAAAGAAGTTTTATAGGTAAAGAAGTTTTATAGGTAAAGAAGTTTTATAGGTAAAGAAGTTTTATAGGTAAAGAAGTTTTATAGGTAAAGAAGTTTTATAGGTAAAGAAGTTTTATAGGTAAAGAAGTTTTATAGGTAAACAAGTTTTATAGGTAAAGAAGTTTTATAGGTAAAGAAGTTTTATAGGTAAAGAAGTTTTATAGGTAAAGAAGTTTTATAGGTAAACAAGTTTTATAGGTAAACAAGTTTTATAGGTAAACAAGTTTTATAGGTAAAGAAGTTTTATAGGTAAAGAAGTTTTATAGGTAAAGAAGTTTTATAGGTAAAGAAGTTTTATAGGTAAAGAAGTTTTATAGGTAAACAAGTTTTATAGGTAAACAAGTTTTATAGGTAAACAAGTTTTATAGGTAAACAAGTTTTATAGGTAAACAAGTTTTATAGGTAAGCAAGTTTTATAGGTGAAGAAGTTTTATAGGTAAAGAAGTTTTATAGGTAAACAAGTTTTATAGGTAAACAAGTTTTATAGGTAAACAAGTTTTATAGGTAAACAAGTTTTATAGGTAAACAAGTTTTATAGGTAAAGAAGTTTTATAGGTAAACAAGTTTTATAGGTAAACAAGTTTTATAGGTAAAGAAGTTTTATAGGTAAACAGTTTTTATATGTAAACAAGTTTTATAGGTAAAGAAGTTTTATAGGTAAAGAAGTTTTATAGGTAAAGAAGTTTTATAGGTAAACAAGTTTTATAGGTAAACAAGTTTTATGGGTAAACAAGTTTTATAGGTAAACAAGTTTTAAAGGTAAACAAGTTTTATAGGTAAACAAGTTTTATAGGTAAACAAGTTTTATAGGTAAACAAGTTTTATAGGTAAAGAAGTTTTATAGGTAAAGAAGTTTTATAGGTAAAGAAGTTTTATAGGTAAACAAGTTTTATAGGTAAACAAGTTTTATAGGTAAACAAGTTTTATAGGTAAAGAAGTTTTATAGGTAAAGAAGTTTTATAGGTAAAGAAGTTTTATAGGTAAAGAAGTTTTATAGGTAAAGAAGTTTTATAGGTAAAGAAGTTTTATAGGTAAAGAAGTTTTATAGGTAAACAAGTTTTATAGGTAAAG
This sequence comes from Caprella mutica, assembly GCA_947561585.1. Taxonomy (NCBI): domain Eukaryota; kingdom Metazoa; phylum Arthropoda; class Malacostraca; order Amphipoda; family Caprellidae; genus Caprella; species Caprella mutica. The sequence continues at coordinate 277,275 of CANNZV010000184.1, forward strand.
AAGTTTTATAGGTAAAGAAGTTTTATAGGTAAAGAAGTTTTATAGGTAAAGAAGTTTTATAGGTAAACAAGTTTTATAGGTAAACAAGTTTTATAGGTAAACAAGTTTTATAGGTAAAGAAGTTTTATAGGTAAAGAAGTTTTATAGGTAAAGAAGTTTTATAGGTAAAGAAGTTTTATAGGTAAAGAAGTTTTATAGGTAAACAAGTTTTATAGGTAAACAAGTTTTATAGGTAAACAAGTTTTATAGGTAAACAAGTTTTATAGGTAAACAAGTTTTATAGGTAAACAAGTTTTATAGGTAAACAAGTTTTATAGGTAAAAAGTTTTATAGGTAAACAAGTTTTATAGGTAAACAGTTTTTATAGGTAAACCGTTTTTATAGGTAAACAGTTTTTATAGGTAAACAAGTTTTATAGGTAAACAAGTTTTATAGGTAATTAAGTTTTATAGGTAAACAAGTTTTATAGGTAAACAAGTTTTATAGGTAAACAAGTTTTATAGGTAAACAGTTTTTATAGGTAAACAGTTTTTATAGGTAAACAGTTTTTATAGGTAAACAGTTTTTATAGGTAGACAGTTTTTATAGGTAGACAGTTTTTATAGGTAGACAGTTTTTATAGGTAGACAGTTTTTATGGGTAAACAGTTTTTATAGGTAGACAGTTTTTATAGGTAGACAGTTTTTATAGGTAGACAGTTTTTATAGGTAAACAGTTTTTATAGGTAAACAGTTTTTATAGGTAAACAGTTTTTATAGGTAAACAGTTTTTATAGGTAAACAGTTTTTATAGGTAAACAATTTTATATTTAAACAGTTTTTATAGGTAAATAGTTTTTATAGGTAAATAGTTTTTATAGGTAAATAGTTTTTATAGGTAAATAGTTTTTATAGGTAAATAGTTTTTATAGGTAAATAGTTTTTATAGGTAAATAGTTTTTATAGGTAAATAATTTTTATAGGTAAATAGTTTTTATGGGTAAATAGTTTTTATGGGTAAATAGTTTTTATAGGTAAATAGTTTTTATAGGTAAATAGTTTTTATAGGTAAATAGTTTTTATAGGTAAATAGTTTTTATAGGTAAATAGTTTTTATAGGTAAATAGTTTTTATAGGTAAATAATTTTTATAGGTAAATAGTTTTTATAGGTAAATAGTTTTTATGGGTAAATAGTTTTTATAGGTAAATAGTTTTTATAGGTAAATAGTTTTTATAGGTAAATAGTTTTTATAGGTAAATAGTTTTTATAGGTAAATAGTTATAACGGATAATATCTGGCAAGTAATTTCGTAGTATTAATTGTAATAATGGAGAAGGAATGATTTTAAACATTGATAGCTCAATAGCAATGAACTTGACCAGTTAAATAGGTTTAGTACTTACGCACTATACATTCAGCGAGAATTGCCGTAGTTGCCCAGCGTCGTCCCATTTCGTCACTCGCTCCGTGGTAGAGCTGTCTACTCCATGTGGCTGGTTAGGTGAACTATCCTAACTGAGTGTAGCATCATCACAGAGTAGAAAGAGTAGTGCCAGCGGTAATTTAAAGCAGTTAGTAGATTATATTATTTAGTGCTTTAATATATTGAAGACGGAATTGGCGTAATTGGGTTTTTGATCTTCTAATGGTTGCTAGTTGATGTTGTTTGATGCTGTTTATTGCTGGTGTGGACAGTCTTTTGTACCTCCAGGTACATTATAGTTTTATTTGTTGGTAATGGATCTCTGCTTAGTTGTATCTCTGTTTTTCATGATTTAGTAGCTGTGGGTGGGACTTAGAAACATATTCTACATCATGGGAGAGCTCTGGCAAGTACAGCGTGACACAAATAAGAGGGATGAAAGTAAACGCTTATAACTCAAAAAGTAGTACACTTGGAAAGATGAAATAAAAACCACATGATAGGGTATATCTTTAAAATTTATTTAGTTTATAACAAATGCTAAAAAAAGGTTCCTTGCTGCTCAATACACAAATTCATACGTTTCTCAAAATTCACTATCACCGCACACAGGATATCTTGATTCGTGGGTCAAATAACTTCTTGGACAGTATCCTTCAGGTTTTCAATAGTATCTGGCTTTTCTCTGAAAACAGTCTCCTTTAATTACCCTCTAAGAAAAAAATCTAAAGGAGTCAGATCGGGGCTGGCCAAGGGAAATCCATACGATAAGAGTTGATGTGGGTTCCAAAAAGATTTTTTAGTTAATTTTGTGCTCGCAATGAGGTGTGAGCTGTTTCTCATTCTTGTTGAAACCAACGGTCAGGGTGAATGTCGTCAGTCAACATGATGTTAAACATTTCAATATATGAATCTGATGTTACTATGCATGCATTTCCGTCAGGATCTTGAAAAAAATATGGGCCTAAACTCAGCTAGAACTAAGGCCGCCTCAGACGGTTAACTTAGGCGAGTGTAGAAGTTTTTCGAAAAATACTCTGAGCTTTATTGAATCCATATGCAGGAAATTTGAGCATTTGTTATAGACTAGATAAATCTTGAAGATATATTCTATCGTGTGGTTTTTATTTCATCTTTCTAAGTGTTCTACTTTTAGAGTTATAAGCGTTTACTTTCATCCCTCTTTTTTTGTGTCACGCTGTACTATCGCCTAAACTGGTCAATGTGTTTTTACTAATCAAATAAAAGTACTGCCAGAAATCTCCCTAAAAATGGTTAGAAATATTATTCTCTATACACTTTATGATTGTTTTATGGCATGGAGGGGGAGGGTGGGTGGTTGTACTAGGCAGAACGCTCCCCGATCCATCTAACTGATAAATTTTAATTTATATCTCAGACTGAATGTTCCGAAACCAAATTTTCCGCTCAAATCTTATGTTAAGTAAATGTCAAGAAAACATAAAAAGACATTCGCAAGAATGTCTTTTTACGACGAATTTTGACATTTATAAATGTAAATGTCAAAACATGTCAAAATTATTAATGTTACGTATCATTTTGCAACGGTTAATGATGTTATCCACTTTTAATAATTACACTACACATTTTAGAATTCACAATATCAAGTTTTTCTACTACTGATCTTTAATAAAATCATTATACCTAAAACGAGACCGAATCGAATTTTCTGAGTCTGAATTTCCCTAGAACCGTAGAGAGTATATTACCTATCGGTTGTGCGGAGTACAGATTTATCGACATATTTCGTTACGAATCAGACGTTAAATCTTACTAAATTAAAATTATCACGACCTCTGTTATCCGTGCCATTAATTTATTTTATATTTTCCCTACTCTGCCTAATCTTCCTATCTTTTTGAATCTTCCTCGTCTACCACTTTCGAGTAATTAATTATTCGAGCAATTACTCATTCGAGCAATTGTTCATTCGATAAATTGTTCATTCGAGCTATAATTGTTCATTCGAGCAATAATTGTTCATTCGAGCAATAATTGTTCATTCGAGCAATTGTTTTTCGTACAATTGTTCATTCGAGCAATTGTTTTTCGAGCAATTGTCTTTCGAACAATTGTTTCCGAGCAATTGTTTTCGAGCAATTGTTTTCGAGCAATTGTCTTTCGAACAATTGTTTTCGAACAATTATTGTTTTCGATAAATTGCTTTCGAGCAATTGTTTTCGAGCAATTTACCGGCTACCCATTTATCCTATAGTAAATAGAGAGTAGGTGTGAAGTAAATTCAGTTTTATTAGTATCGTGGAAGAAATGTCAGTTGGACGAAATGTCCGTGAATGAAATGCTGGTGGATGAATTGTCCTATACCCAAGTATTTTAATTTAAACATATCGTATATTTGCAATTATTTGAGAGTACTTCAGCATTACTTTTATTGATTTATCAAGTTACAGATGGTAAAATTATAGTGGGGAATCTGATGATTATTTCGGGAACCCTAACAAAATATATATCATTTGGCTGCACATCTCTGAGGTAAATCTATGTATCCGTTTCCGAGAACAAATATTCAGGATCTTTTCTGTAAAAATAAAATAATATACTGGTATCATAATTACTATCTTTTAAAATTAAATTATATAGTTAGATAAAATACACATTTGTTATATTAAATAATATATTTAGAAAATTTTCTGTTTCATGTGCGAATATGAAAGATAATAACAATATATCATAGAAAAATACTTCTATCATAACCATTTAAGAACTATCTATTAACCATTTGATAACCATATAATAACTATCTAACAGTAATAATATGGTTATTATATAATATATACTATATTGTTATCAATAATTGTTTACAAATATATTATTTCTAATCTTCGTCATCAAGAAAAATAACAACGCGTATCCATGATATAATTATATCTGCATTAATTTCATTATTTTCCGATGTGCCCAGCAAACAGAAAAGATCCAATATTCGATGACATTTATAATTAGAAAATATTAATATTTAATTTTCTAATAATTGTCTCAAATTATTTAGATATTTCATAAATATTCCAATAATCTCATAAACTTTCTCAATATTATTTTCAGAAATTTCTCATCCTCAAAAGAATTCATATGTATTTTTTTTATCTATTTTCAACTATTTATATCAAATATTATATATATTCTCTATCCCATTCACTTCACAATTACTGTTCAGGTCATTCTCATTGTTATTGTAGGTTGAAAGTATTTGCCCCAGTTTTCTCTGCTCTACCCCGGCAAGCATCCGTTTGTCTGATAGTCTCCGCGGAGTGGCCATGCGGTGTCAGCACATTCTTCTATCTGTGAGAACATAAAAAATTATCACCACCACTTTTTGGGTCTGAGGAGTGAATGACCGGAGGAAAGGAGGGTCTTCGCTTGTAGTCAATTTCCTGCCTCCTGGAGGAACAACTGGGAATGTGAAGGAGGAAAAAGAGAATCTGGAGGCAAAAAAGGAGTTTATTGAAGAATGGTAAATTTGAAGGAAGACTGTGAAAGTGGAGTAAAAAATTTGGAGTAAAGTAAAAATAATTATATAGGAAGGAACAATGAACGGAGAGGAAGAAAAATAGAGTTGAGAAGGAACTGAATGTTGGGGAAAAAAGAAAAATATAACGGGAGCAGTGAATTTAGAAGAAAAAATGGCAAATTGAGGTCTTTTTATTATGTTATTTACAGTGAATGATAAAGAAAATGAATGTGGAAAGAGAATATTCATGTTCGTAAATATTATTTTGAAAAAGAAAATAAATATGTAGAGTATGATAAGTTAAATATTTGGAAGAAAATTAATTGTAGAGTGGATAAGATGTGAATGTGAATGGTTCATACACTTCTAGTTATTGATAGCATCACGATTTGGTAGTGTATTATTTTTGTGTTACATGTTTATATTCTAAAGCAAAGTTCTGATATGGAAAATATATAATTGAAAGCACAAATTTCAATTAATAAGTACAATATTTGACCCAATTAAAATTGATGGGAGAAGAACATCGAAGAGTTCACCTCTTACTACTATTAGGAGGAAGACGCTAATTTATGCAAACATGCAATTTATCCATTAAAGAGAGTGCATTCTCTTTCATGTATCCTTCTGCAAGGTACATGAAGGAAGATGGCTGGAAGAATAATTGCTAGCCCAGCAATTACTGGGAGCCTTGTCACTCTCCGACAAGAACACTTAAATTAAACACGTTGTCAAGCCTTGGCTTGTAGTAGTCGCAGCAACAGCTAAATGACGGCCACACGACAGTCAACACACGAATTAATGAGAAATACTGGAGAGGCTTCTTCTCTTGCAAGACTCTAAAGTGTCTTGCAGATCATTCACAATGGCTGCCTTGGCTTAGTGCTCCTTCCAATTAATTTGAGTCGGGTAAGCAATATTCTGCTGATGGTAGCCATATTTTCAAATATGGAACATTGCAATGGAATGTAAAATTGAATTGTTAAACCCTGTAATAAAGTTAATTATTTAAATTACTCTATGAATTTCTTGGTAATATTTGAAATTTTACTTTCTGAATACCTAGATTCAACGTTCTGATAAAGTAATAAACCAATTTATATCATTTATTTCATAATCTAGAATCATAATTTATCAATTTGTCGTAGCGCAACAAGTTTAGATTGTATTTAGAAGGCGTATCTCTCTACATGTAATTAGCAGCTGCAGCAGGGTGCCACTATTCAATTGATTAGCTTACAAAGTTTGCCAGAATAAATTATAACTGATCAAAGGCAATATTAAGATCCAATGAAAACTTCTGGTCGTGCAATTTGCCGGTGCAGGGAGTTGTGACTTCCTTAGTTAGTGGATGAAGCGACGTGTTGTCTGTTCGCTTCAGCGGAGAGGACATGCGACTCAACTTAGCAAACAAACATCAAGAAGAGAAGATGGCAAAGGGTTTAGTCCCATTCATCTGAACTGATTGCAACTACAACCTTATCGTTTGGAAATTAATCATATTTATTTAGATTAGTGAAGAATTTAAAAACGGAAATCATTTACTGAGCAAGTTTGTGTTTTCATAGAATTATAAAACAGAAACTCCCTAGTGGGACAACATTGGTCCTTATAATTATAATAGTGGTATTTATAATGGTATTATATATACATTAAAACACTAATATCAAAATTATATCATAGTTGTATAATTTATGATTATTAAATACTTTGAAAAATCTGTTTATTTAATTAAATGAATCTGTATATTTTGAGATATTATCATTCTTTGAATATTTTTAGTCAGTAGCCAATTTTATTAGGTAAAACATCTTCTTAATTCAATGCCATGAGTGATCTACACACTGAAAATTGAACATGGCTCCATCTTGGACATGGAAGCCACAAGAGTTCCCCATAGATGGCTTTGAATGAAGCCACACAATTATTGATAATGCAAATGTGACCATCGAAAGGGTGTCTGCCTCTTGCCTTCAAGTATACCAACAGTAAGTCTTAACCATCACTAATTTGGCCTATTACTCATGAGGAAACTAAGAATTTCCCTATTTTGAAGGAGAACAGTAACAATACGCTAATTTATCCTTTAGACTCGATTCGATCAACCAAAGAAGTTTGTTAATGTGTGAAAACTTCTTCAACATGTGAGCCAAGCGTTTAAATTGACTGCAACGGGTGATAGGATGATAACTAAATTAAATTATGAATGCACAGTTACAGAGCCAACTCCCTAAATTAGATACGATAGTGAGAAGTTAGAGTATATAGAAGTGTCTTCAGTTGCTAACATGTAATTTGATCTTCTCCTCGTGTCACAGGATCAATATGATATGTATCCAGTGAATTCAATTAATTAAACTTGTTTGTCTTCAGGATTTTGTGATTGCAGTCAACTGTTATGATATTGAGCATCAAGAGGGTGTTTGATTTTGTTATCTCCATTTTGTTATCTCCAAAATTCTGAAGGTTGTTGACAGAATTAAAAGAGAATTTTTAGTACTTATTTAAATATTATTACATAGAAATAATGGATATTTTTTCGAAGAAATTGCCAAATTGTCATTTAGTTTTTAAATCTAACAATATAATATACTTTTTTCTGTTTTTCAGTTTGCAGTTTACTAGTACGTAGTCTAAAGTTTTATTTATTTTCTTGTATTGCCAATGCATATGCGAATTATTAATGATTGCGAAGCATGCCCCTTGATTATTCCGGACACTCTGTGCCGCCGGAAATTGGACAGTCCATCATTCTGGAGTTCAAGAGCGCACGGTAATTTATTTATTCAAAGTACAGATGTCGCAGCCGTGTAGCTGCCAGGGATCACGAGTATTTTGGGAAGTGAAGTTTAGCGATTTGAACCAAAGTTCATTCATCAGATTGAACAAAGTTGGGGCTGAGAGCTGCTCCAAATGATAGCTTGGAGGCCGATTTACTGGTCCAACCGTGAACAAGTTTGGAATCTGTCCTGAAGTCCTGGAAATTCTGATATGTTCTTCGTTTATATAAAATTATCAAACTCTTTATCGAATCATCTTTATACTATAACAACAGCTTTTCATTCTGGTTTAAATGTATGTAATCTAATATCAATACTATATTATTGTTCTTCATACTTATTTCTTTGAAGAAGTGACGTACCATTTACACTAACGGAAAACTTTCCTTGTAGATAGAAGTCATAAATTCTTTTCAGCAAAAGATTCATTTATTCTAGTTTGAACTTTAGGCTGATCTCAACTATTTCTAAGTATCATCATTTCACTGAATGATTGTACACAGTTTGTCAGAGAGAGAGAGAGGGAGATGCGTCATCATCAATAGCTCTTCTTTCACCACTCTACCAAATGAGATGAGACAGCAGGGGCTTGGCTCATGGCCCCTGAAGTGGCTTGGAAGACTTGAAATCTCGTCCGGAGATACGTTTCTGTTTCTCTGCTGCCTTTCAATTTAGCGTGAATACCTTGGAGGTCTGAAAGGAGGGATGTTGCAATTTACAGAAACTTTTAAACCAATGAAAATGAAGGTGAATCGAACATACTGTGTTTTACCGAAGATTATGTGTGCCTGATTAAATTGAATTCAGCAATATTTGGAAGTGTATGGTTAGAAAATTTAATTTAAATAAATTAGTGATTGATTCTCATACATAATCAACAGACTCAAGTCATTGTTTCACATTACAGATCATAAAAAGAAAGAAGAAAAAGACAGTGAACATTTTTCCAAAATTGTATTAGGTTACTTGCAGCGGATTGCAATGTTCCTTGATTCCTTGTCACAAATCGCATCAGGAAATCTCAGTGTTTTTCTTGGGGATCATTTCCATAGGAGTTTGGTGTAGCCTGAGTGTAAGAATTACAGAATAAGCTTTGCCTTGGTAGCCTCTTATGCCAATAGCCAATTGACTTTTACGATCAGTAATGCCATTGGGAATGCCATGCCGGATTGGAGGGGGTATTACAACGGAGAATAAAGGTATTACAGTAGGAAATAGAGGTATTACAGTAGGAAATAGAGGTATTACTGTTGGAAATAGAGGTATTACTGTTGGAAATAGAAGTATTACTGTAGGAAATAGAGGTATTACTGTAGGAAATAGAGGTATCACTGTTGGAAATAGAGGTATTACTGTAGGAAATAGAGGTATTACTGTAGGAAATAGAGGTATTACTGTAGGAAATAGAGGTATTGCTGTTAGGAAATAGAGGTATTACTGTAGGAAATAGAGGTATTACTATTGGAAATAGAGGTACTACTGTAGGAAATAGAGGAATTACTGTAGGAAATAGAGGAATTACTGTAGGAAATAGAGGTATTACTGTAGGAAATAGAGGAATTACTGTAGGAAATAGAGGTATTACTGTAGGAAATAGAGGTATTACTGTAGGAAATAGAGGTATTACTGTAGGAAATAGAGGTATTACTGTAGGAGATAGAGGTATTACTGTAGGAAATAGAGGTATTGCTGTTAGGAAATAGAGGTATTGCTGTTAGGAAATAGAGGTATTACTGTAGGAAATAGAGGTATTACTGTAGGAAATAGAGGTATTGTTGATAGGAAATAGAGGTATTACTGTAGGAAATAGAGGTATTACTGTAGAAGATAGGGGTATTATTGTTGGTTATAAAAATTAGTTATTTTTAAATTAAGTAAGTTGGCATAATGAAGGGTTACTCCAGTTATTGTTAAGTCACCGCCCGAACTTTTTACCGCTGGGCTTGTCCCCGCCTGGACTTTTCCCCGCCGTACTTTTCGCCGCCGTAAAAATATCAATATTTTGTAATATTGATTGTAAGGTATAATTTTATTCTATTTTCATTAGAAGACACCTTTCATCAACAGACTCGCACAGTAATACTGTCTTATTTTTAGTTTTGTTTCTCGTATGTGCCATATTGGTAGACTTTATTTTAAGACTCTGGCTCCGCAAATTCTTATATAATTCAGGGATGATAGAAACTACAAATATTATGGCAATAGTGAACGTTACCGATATTTGATAATTAGTACCTTGATAGGAAATAGTGTACAATAATGAATGAGATGAGTTTTAAAGAATTATATCACTTTTGGTTTCAGGTTTTGAATTAACTTTTGAATTAATGAAAATGATAAATAATAATATGAAACTACAACATGATTGAAATCAAATAATTTAATTAATGATTCGTTGCAATAACATTCAATGATCCATATAGATAAATATTCAAATGCTTATATAAATTTCAGGCTTACAATAAACATTTTGTGGTAGGTAGTAATCATACCGTAGAAGACAATAAGACAGCTGTGTCACACCTGTGAAGTCAGCTTTGATTACAAGTGTTATCAAAAATAATTAGGGTTGTTTGGCCTGTAAAACAGAGTAACAACAATTGAAAAATAAAATGAAATAAAATTATTGGCGGGGAAAAACCCGGGACCCAGTGGGAAAGGTCCGGTGTGGAATAGTCCGGCAAGGGAATTAGTCTGGCGTGAAATAATCCGGCGGGGAATAATCTGTTTCCCGGAATAATTTACATATTTTCTACCTTATCGTTGTAAATAAATAAAACAAAGTGGTATAATTTGTATATGCGTATAATTAATCTCGTTACACATCAATTCAATTAGAAATTCAATAAATTATTATCGGTATGCAATATATTATTCGTAATGATAATTATATAGAGGTGTATTTTGAACACAGCTAATGTATAAATATTTATATCTTTTAATTCTGTCAACATTGTGTGAGTATTAGATTTGCATATTGCAGCATAGTAATCACTATATGGTTCATAAAATAATTACTTGATTTGACATCATTAATTAATTAATTAATCACTAGTTTGAAAATTAATATTTATAACAAACTTTGCCATCCGATAATTCGTAATTTTCAATAGATATGAAACCTAAGAAGTTATATACAATAATTATTTTCACATATATTACTAAATACCGAACAAATAAAAAGTTAAAGTGAAGAGTAAGAATTTATAATAAAAGTTGGAATAGTTTTGTCCACGCTGTGTTTTTGACAAGCTCTGTGTATGTACGCAACATAAATCTCTTGTCATTTTTTGCCGTCATTCAAAGAATAAGGGGGCGTTTAACCCCCATTCCCCCGGGGGTGAGTCCTTCACACGTCAAAATTTATGCAGCCCCCGGGACCGTTTGGGATTTGTGGAGGCTTCGGCCGGTCCAATTTATGAGTTTGGAACAGTGTTGTGCCCCTGTACCGCCTTTCGGCTGATTGGGGAAAACAGCCAGACATGACTTGCATTGATTTGAATATTGGCAAAGTATTGGCAAGAGAGAATGTAATCATTTGGCACACTATTACAAAGATTATAGGGTTATTAATATGAAATGTTTCGTTTCGATTGCTTCGTGTATTGATATTTTTTGAAGAGTCTCAATTCCGATAATTTGTTAATTGATATTTTTGAATGATTCCACGATAATGATTTTATGATAAATTTATATATTTTTAAAAATTAATATTTTAGAGAATCTTCATTTATTTATGATTTCATTTTAAATGATTTATTCATTAATATTATTTTCCCCTCTATTATATATATTTTTTTGAAAACAATTCGAATTTCTTGCGACTATAAATCCTATAATAAATGAAATTATTTCTAAACGTAATATATTTCTTTCAATTTATATATTCTTTTTCTGCCTGGCGCATTTTATATTAATATATTATGCATATAAATATATTGATAAATTATATTATAAATTTCCAAACAATATAAATATGTGGCATTCACATTTTGAAATAAAAGATAATAAATATCTTATGATAATAGCGTAAGATATATTTATTACAATAATAAATTATTCTAACATATGATATTTTTATTCAATTATTTAATATATTAATAGAACTGTCTGTGAAGTCTTATGACTAAATAAAAAATTTAGATATATTAATTTTTTAATAATAATTCATTGTATTATTCTTGTGTTTAATTACATTCGTTACTCTTTTCGGATAAAAATAATTTAGAATAATTAAGCTTATACCAATTTAAATTTATTTTAAATGTTGTGAAGGCTATTATGGTAACAAATTGAATACAAATTCAATCTTATCGATCTTATTACTACTTATTTATAAAATAATTTTTCTTAAATAACATTTTATGTTTCACTGATATGAATTCATGTATTATTTGTAACATTGCACTAAAATATTTCAATATCAATAAATATTTCATTTAATGTTAGTTTTTCATTACTAAAAGTTTTTCAGAATTTCATTATTGAAACACAATTTGAATTTCAGAACCATCTGTTCTATTTATTTATTCCATAGTTTTACGTACTTAATTAGACATCTAATCACATTAAATCACAGTACAATATACTATGTTAACTTTTAATTTGGAACTGCATGATATGCAGTTTTATTAGAATAACAACAGCGTTCATATTTACCTTCATCATCATCATTAACATTTTAATATAAATACAAGAGTTGTTCTAAAGTTTTCATTTGAAGCAAAACAAACAGAACAATAAAAGTTCATTCATAACAATATCCATTTCTCTAACTGCATATGTCAATTAGAGCAATTTTCTCGGGAGTATTTCTGCTGCTAAGAACAAATACACAATATGGCTGGCGCTTAAATAACTCCCCCCTCCGCCAAACCCGTCCAAAAATGCCTAATAAACACACGAACAATGCCCCACCGAGCTATAACGACGCAAAAATCCCCCTCTAAGATCTTGGTATTAGAGAACAAAAGTCCTCTTGTTGAAGGCAATAAGCAGCGATTGTTTCTACGCTCCAGAATGTTTACACATGCTAATGAATTATAAGGGGGCTGTCCTCCCCCCCTCCCTTCTAACCCCCTCCCCCCCCCTCTAACGGAGAACACTGTTTCTTGCTGAGGTTTATTCATTTGAAACACTGTACAACAACAACAGCAACGATAACAACGGCAGAACATGCATCACTGAAAGGGAACCGCAGTGGCAGAATTTAGAGCAAATGTTGACTTTTCATCGGTGGAGAACCAACATTTTGGAGGGTTTTTTTGAGAATCTACAGTTTATCAAAATCAGAAAAGAGAAGTAAGCTAATAATCTACTTAATTATTGTGACATCTGATCGCTTGAATCCTTGCTTGAATACCTTTTTTATATATTTTGAAAGTGCGATTTATTAACCCCTTATTTGTTTATCTTTTATGCCCTAATTTAGAATGATGTATTTAATGCGATAATTTAGAGATATTTTCCTTAAACGACCGGTTACACATATGTGTGTGCTTTCATTTATTAGAACACATGTATACGCTTTCATTATTAAACAAAAATATCCAAAATTGATATTTTTTTTAATTTATTGTTTGATATGTTTAGTTTCCCTAAATTTTATATGGATATTATAAAATAAATAATATTTTAAACACGTTCAAATAAAGGACTAAATAATTGAAAAAATATCCTACACTATTTAGATGTGAATTGATGTTATTCTTTGAATGTATACTTAATTGTTGAACTGAATACTGTCCACAAATTATAATTATTGTTCATAAATGCACTGTTTTGGTACTTTTATTATAATTGAAAATTGTTGTCTTGTTTGCTAATGCATACAACAGACTTTTTAATTAATTGTTAAAAATACTAATTTAATCGAAAAACACAATATTTACATATCAAATAGAAATTGTTTTGCCCTTCACAGTGTGATTAAAAAAAGTGAACCGGGTGCATGGATGAAAATATTTCCCGAACTATTAAAGTCACAATTTAATATTTTGTTGCATATGAAAGCGGATTTTTTTTTCTAATAAGTACAAATTTATATAAATTTGTGACAACGAACATTGGTGTGAGATAGTGACTATTTATTGCCCATTTGTTCTATGAGGTGAGACTGAGTGAAGAGCAACCTTTATTCATTAGAACACTTTTCAAGAAAAAGAATGTATAGCTAAATTGCACAGCAACAGTTTAATTTTAATGAATTAGGACGGATTAGCGCGTGTTTAAATTTTCATGTTGAGCAAGGAGTTATGATAAATTATACATAGAAACTAAGAGTAGTGAGAACTTAAAAATTTCTATATTTTCTGGGGCACGGATAATAGTAATTTAATATAGGCACTTTGAATATTTGTACAACAGAGTTACAAGTTCAGAAGTCCTAACAATATATATCAAAGCGTCAAAACTCACATTATGTTGCTGTCAAATCCTACCACCTGTTCCATTCTTCAGGTCTAATTTAGTACTTATGCTTAACATTATCCTCCAATTATTGCTCATATAGGGATATGATTCACTCGGTTTTAAGAATTTTCACCGTTGGAATTTTCCAAGTGTAAAATTTTCCCCACGGAATCTTCAAAGTGTAGAGTTTTCCCCGTGGAATTTTCCCGGTATGGAATTTACCCCTCGAATTTTTCCAAGAGTGGAGTTTTCTTCGCGGAATTTCACCAGTATGGGGTTTACCCCGTGGAATGTTCCCAATGTGGAGTTTTCCCCGTGGAATTTACCCAGTATGGAGTTTTCCACGTGGAATTTTCTGACTAAGGAGTTTTTCCCGCAGAATTTTCACAGTATAGAGTTTTCTCCGCATAATTATCCATGTATGGAATTTTCTCCGCGGAATTTTCTCAGTGTGAGGTTTTCTCTTTCAGAATTTCCCCGTGGATTGTGAACCACAATGTTTATAGAGGTAAGCTCAAATCAACAAATTTAAACTATGCGAGGCAATATTTGATAACTGAAAACACAGTAAAATAAGGAATAACACTTGGCTAAAGCAAAGAAGCTACAACTTGAAATAGAACACCCTGGAACCAAAAAGAAGGAAATACGCGAGTTCGAATTACAGTTTGAGAAAAACACTGTTTCCAAATACAATTTTAAATTATTTATATAAGCTAGCCTTTTTAAATCTGTTGCGAATTTATTGAAAGTTATTTATTAAAATAAAATATTCTAAAGAAATTTATATTATCGACCTGTATATTTATACTCTATTTTTTCATAGATTTAATGTTTAACTTACAATTTAAAAATATAAGCAATGTACTGAAGAAATATACTAAAATTGTAAAGATTATCTTCCTTATACAATGAAATATTGAATAGTAACTCTTAATCTCTTAGAGTTCAGAAAATATTATCATCCAAAAACATGGTTGCCTTTTTTATTCACCCTGTGGAATTATAGAGCAAAATAGAGGCACTCATTTACTGATTAGTAAATGAGTGCCTGTGATGATGTACTATCAGAGAAAAAAGTCACTGTGAAGTTGTACTATCAGAGAAAAGAGTCACTGTGATGATGTACTATCAGAGAAAAGAGTCACTGTGATGATGTACTATCAGAGAAAAGAGTCACTGTGATGATGTACTATCAGAGAAAAGAGTCACTGTGATGATGTACTATCAGAGAAAAAAGTCACTGTGATGATGTACTATCAGAGAAAAGAGTCACTGTGATGATGTACTATCAGAGAAAAGAGTCATTGTGATGATGTACTATCAGAGAAAAGAGTCACTGTGATGATGTACTATCAGAGAAAAGAGTCACTGTGATAATGTACTATCAGAGAAAAGTGTCACTGTGATGACGTACTATCAGAGAAAAGAGTCACTGTGATGATGTACTATCAGAGAAAAGAGTTACTGTGATGACGTACTATCAGAGAAAAGAGTCACTGTGATGATGTACTATCAGAGTAAAGAGTCACTGTGATGACGTACTATCAGAGAAAAGAGTCACTGTGATGATGTACTATTAGAGAAAAGAGTCACTGTGATGATGTACTATCAGAGAAAAGAGTCACTGTGATGATGTACTATCAGAGTAAAGAGTCACTGTGATGATGTACTATCTGAGAAAAGAGTCACTGTGATGATGTAATATCAGAGAAAAAAGGTCACTGTGATGATGTGCTATCAGAGAAAAGAGCCACTGTGATGATGTAATATCATAGAAAAGAGTCACTGTGATGATGTACTATCAGAGAAAAGAGTCACTGTGATGATGTACTATCAGAGAAAAGAGTCACTGTGATGATGTACTATCAGAGAAAAGAGTCACTGTGATGATGTACTATCTGAGAAAAGAGTCACTGTGATGATGTACTATCAGAGAAAAGAGTCACTGTGATGATGTGCTATCAGAGAAAAGAGTCAGTGTGATGATGTAATATCATAGAAAAGAGTCACTGTGATGATGTACTATCAGTGAAAAGAGTCACTGTGATGATGTACTATCAGAGAAAAGAGTCACTGTGATGATGTACTATCAGAGAAAAGAGTCACTGTGATGATGTACTATCAGAGAAAAGAGTCACTGTGATGATGTACTATCAAACAAAAGATTCACTGTGATGATGTACTATCAGAGTAAAGATTCACTGTGATGATGTACTATCAGAGAAAAGAGTCACTGTGATGATGTACTATCAGAGTAAAGAGTCACTGTGATGATGTACTATCAGAGTAAAGAGTCACTGTGATGATGTACTATCAGAGTAAAGAGTCACTGTGATGATGTACTATCAGAGAAAAGAGTCACTGTGATGATGTACTATCAGAGAAAAGAGTCACTGTGATGATGTACTATCAGAGAAAAGAGTCACTCTGCTGACGTACTATCGCACAGGTGTTTAACTGATATTTTGTCACCGTTAGTACAATTACCTCGTAAGTCCTAACTTTTTAGGTACAGTTGCTGGCGCTTCCGTTTCAATCTTTAGCTCGTTATTCAGTTCATTTTTATAAAATAGCCACCAATGGTCTTCATTTTATGATGTTGGTGGGAGTAGAAAAGTTTAAATTTACATGCAAACTTCCACCATCAAAACTTCAAACTTATACCAGATTCTTACAGGGAGTACATATATTCAATTCTCCTATTGAAGGAGAATATCTTAGAGAAAATATGCAGAGTCACTAAACTGTGGAGGGTAGGTAGGAAGATATTTTGTATTATGGAATACTGATCAAAAAAGAATATATGTACATATTTATCACAGTTGTATTAGTTTTCAGTTTCTGAATTCTTAAACTGAAAAATTCACTGCCAAGAGTAACAGTTTCATTCAATGTTGTATTACCCTTACTTACTAGTAAATTTATTTGGTAAATTCATCTTGTTTATGAAGTTTCCAATAGAATATAAATAATTTTCAAACACCATACCGTAAGATAAACTTATTTCATTGATTCAACTCTATTTAGTTGAAAAGCTTACACATTAGTTTTAATTCCTTTTGAGCCAAAGAGCGTACCATGGAGATTTTCACGGTAAAGCCACGGATAAAGAATGTTGTTCTTAAGCGGTCAATATCTTCGGAAATAAGAAAAATTCGGTTATACTGCATCAGCTAAAAAATATTGATTCTTGTGATGTCATTCTCAAACTAATTAGCCCTGACGTGGGACTATCGATGAGGCAGAATTTATCTAATTACCTTTGCAGAATGAGGAGAGTTATATTTTAGACAGCATTTATTTATTATTCACATAACTCAAAAATGATTCAACCAAACTGCCTGAAATTTTGTGGGTTGATTAGTCAATGTATGGGGAATATCTAAAGAATTTTGTGAGCGACCGGGTCAAAGAGCAAGGTCAAGGTCATTCATAACTCGATGATTCATAAAGTATTCAACCAAATTTGCCTGGAATTTGGTGGGACGATTGGTTATTTTTCAAAAACCAGTTTATTCGATTTTGGGAGAGAACAGGTCAAAGGTCAAGATCATTTATAACCCATAGATTATCGGATGGCCATTGTCTTTTATAAGCGACGGCGAAGGCATGCGCTCTACGAGTGCACGTCATCTAGTTAGAGTATGAGATGTGAAAGAGTTAGGAAAAGAGTCATTCCTGTCTATGCAGAGATCAGAACTGACAATCAATTGTTTTCCTTAACATGCTAGTTAAAGTTTAGTGTAGAGTGGCCTATGCGACAACCTGTGAACCCAGTGCACAAAGGCTGTGACACGCTATTCCTGAATTAGATGATTTGGCCTCTGTAACTATGCAGTGAAACGATAGAAAATGAAGTAGCTATAATATAGTGCTGAGGATAAAAAACTTTCAAATAATTCTTATCACCGTACGGAGTAGGAATGGAAAAACTGAAATTACAAATTTTATTACCAATGATCTCAATTTCTGTAAATTTCAATTCTAGTCTTACACCAACATTGCTCGTGGAAACTTGAAAAATGTAAAAAAAAATATTTAGGATCAACTATGTATTTATATTAATAAGAAGATAACCTAACTTATTTTCTCTTCGTAAAAAAATTCTTCGTGTTTTTAATGGAAAATTATTGTCATTATTGGGAGAAAAGCAACAAAGATGTCACAATGGCAACATAGCGTACTGACAATCCAAGTATGTGACACCATGCATGTGTTCGAGGTATTGTCTACAACACTGAACCACCAAATTAATATATTGAATTAGTTTTACAATTGGATGTTAAGTTGATTAACTATAAAATTAAATCATATTTTTTTCTACATTTATTCCAATAGAAATACGTGAAACGTCTAGACAGACCTGCATATATACATAATTATATAAGATTTTTATAGTAATAGTAGCCATAACTATATTCATGGGGCCACTTTCCTTTCTGACTGCTTTTTCCAGTTCCTTGTTAAACCTGTGTAGTAAAATTACACATCAATTTAAATTAAATTTTAATTACAAGTAAATCCCTTACAGCGGACAGTTCATGTATTGGAAAAGTGTCCGCTATGCCGATCATAGTTCGTTTTAACTATAAATTTTTAGTTTAGTTGAGGATTTATATTTTGTATTTTTTTTCAACAGAATTTCAAAGAAACGCTGGTGAAGGTAAACAATCTCAGATTATTATCGAGATAAAAATTTTATGAAAATCTCATAATATTTATATAACTTATCTATTTAACAGTACGAAATAACAAGGTATTTGTAATTTTCATTTAAAGTATTATAGAATATGATAAAAAAATGTGTTAATTTTTAACTTAACTAACATATATATCTATGTACCTACAAGCAAACTAATACGCATAGCATAATTAATTATCATTTATAAAACTGAGAACAATATAAAACAAAAAAAATCATTTCTTAATTTTTTTTTGTTTGGTATGAAAAAATAAAGTTTATAATAAAATATAGTATAGAATAGTTACACTTTTTCAAATTTCTATTGAACTTTCGGCGGAAATAAAAAAAAAATGTGGTGGAAAAGAGTAACAAAATAAAAATTCTGAAAATCTAAATAACAATATAATGTTTGACTAGATAGTTGGTAGAAGAATAAAATATTTGTTAAACCGTATAATTTAAGGAGTTCGTGGTAGCGAGCTGCAGTCCGGTAGGACTGACCATTTTTGTCCGTTCAAAGTTTGTCCACTGTAAGGGATTTACCTGCATTAGATGGAAAAAATATAAATGTCAATAATTAAATGAAAAAAGAACGAGATTGAATGTGAAGTGATGTTTTGTCACATTTTTTCGTTTATTTTTGTTATAATAAGTTTCATATAAACTCTAATAAAAAGAATATTCGGATTATTTATGTTTAATTATACATATTGATTTCAACATTTTAAACTATTAATTATTCTTGAACTTCATTCATTATTATAAAAAACATTCTTTCGCGAATTTAGAAGTACCATGTAAAAATAAATATCTCCTCCAAATGCCTATATCTTCTATTTAATTTCCTCATTGTTTCAATATATATTTATTCGTATTCTATTGGTAGAAAGAATGTGAAAAACTGAGACTATTATTCTATGTTTTTAGAGACTTTTGCAAGAAGCTTTTTCCATTAATTTTCTGCAATGCAATGTTCATTAACTAAAGTAACACGTGACATTTATAGTATCTCTAGTCGCATGCATAGAAAAATGTAACTCTCTGTATATTGTATGATGTAGTACATGGGTGAATTAAAGAAGGAAGTAATAAGCTTCTTACAATTATAGATTACATTGAAATCGTCTATAACAATGTTTTAAACCACATTTCCACTTTACTTGTAACCACCTTCTAAATTAAAAGCCTTATCATAAACCTTAACAAGTTGCAAACATGTGCCATCCTTGTTAACCGTCTTAAGAGATTCATTCCATCCTGAGAATTTCCTGAATTCAAACACCAGCAGCAGTTAACTCAAACAAATAGACTCTGAGACAATTAAACGAAGGGTGCCAGCTAAAAGTAAAGGCCTGTTGTTAGAGGTAATTGGATTCTCCAGTTGCATGACACTCAAAACATCGTAAAGTTCACTTCTTTGCAACACTACTGAATGGAGTGGCATTGCCTCCTGCTGTAATGGTTTCACTTTGCCTACATTCACTAATTCTTCTGTATTTTATCCTGCCTCTAATTGGCTACTTAATTGCAGTGTTTTCGTGCTGCTGCCTTCATAACAAGAACATCTATTGATATTTTCTGAGCCCTGAGTGTCGTTCCGACTGTTATTATCAGTTTCGAGGCCTAAAAACAGACATAAAACAACTCGGAAACTCATGACAAAAATTAACAGGATTCTTCGGATTCTTGGGATATGACAGTTATGTGAATAAACTCAATGGAAGATAATTCGAATAGTTCGAAACTTTTCATTAATTTTAACTCACATTCAATGTCATTTGAAATCAATAACGTTTTTTACAGCAGATTTATTAAGAACAAATGAAATAAAAAGAATCCTTCTTGTTCTTATACTTATTTAAATATTCAACCAATTATAGTCCAAACTGTCTCAAGTTTGGTAGGGAAAGTGGAATAATATTATTGATATTCTTCTGGATTCTAAAGTTTAGTTTCAGTACCAATTAACAGGTTTTAATATTGCTAAGTACCGTCGATTGTTTCCAAAGAACCAACTTAAAACTTGCGCAAAGTTTTGATCGGCAGAAAATTATCTTTTGGACGCATAGACATGCATTTTCATTCAATGGGATTAACTCTTGGAAGAAACGAACATTTCAGGGATTGGTGTCCGCGGTAAATGAGGAAAAATGCACAAATCTCTTTAATAAACTTGACTATAAAACTTATCACTGTAAAGTTAGATTAATTTAATATCAGTAATAATATGAATATGATTAATATAGCTTACATGATTAGGGTTATTATTATTCTGTGATGCTGTTTAAAAGAAGATTTTATTTGGTTAGACATAATTTGTACAGAAGTGTCCCATACGACATTCATGATCTTCAGGACACTATATAATATAAGTCTGCAAATAATATTAGCATAATGGCTTGCTTGCAAATCTTTTGAAATTGACATGACACCCAGAGACATGTTTGGAGATGGCTTTTCCTAAGTCAATTCAGGAGATATTGGCTCTTTCTGTCATATTATGCAGATGGCAGCAGAGATCACAAGTAATCCAGAGTCCCATTTCAAATATTTGATGTCGCTTCAATAAGTCACACGACAATACGTCAGTGTCAACTCACTTCGCTGTGAATCACACTCTGCTGAAGTGACTGGAATGATACCCAGCTGAGGGTGATGTTGGTGAGTGGTAAGTAAAAGACTGTGCAGTACTCGGTAAGAACATTGGGACAAACTGACTCTGTAAAGGAGCAATTATAATTTTTTTCACAGGTTAACTACACTGGTCAAATTGACCTTATTTTAAGATTGGATTATTTTCATTTCTGAGCATAATTATTTCTTTTAATTAATGGTATAATAATGCGAATACTAGTAAAAGGAAAAATTAAAATTTTTAAAGGTGTGATTTCACTACTATTTTTTTTATATGAAAATATCGTTGTAATTCAAAGAAATATATACATAGCTCCCTACGAGAAAATAGCTACATATAATTAGACTATATTTAAACATTTCAGTGCATCGATCTGAGGTACTGTCTAAGACTATCAAAACTCTATAAATGTTTTAATAATATAAAAAGCTTCGACTTACGTCTTTCACAGAAATAGTTCATATATAAAGCTAATACATTTTATATTAGTTACCGCTGCCTCGTTTTCTTTGATAGTGTTCTTTCATTTCCATAGAACAGGCGCTTTAATTGATTGAATTAAGTAGCTACTGTCCGTTAAAAGCAGGAATAGTGTGATATAAAGCCCTGTGAGCTATAGCTAGAAGAGCACACAGTTATAAAAGATTAATGTATCATTGTTTGACTGATATTTGGCTATAAAGTCTTTGCTTAAAACTAACAGTCCCTTTATATCGTCCATAAAAGCGTTAATGGCTTATTCCTCCTCAACTTTAGGCATATTAAATCGTTAAACTTCTTCTCTCTATATATTCATATCCATTATTTGGATTTGATAGCCTGTAATTATGGGGATTAATGGCAATTGTTCTGCAGTTAAAAGTGATGGGAGAATGTTGTCTGTTAGATGGGAGAATGTTGTCTGTTAGATGGGAGAATGTTGTCTGTTAGATGGGAGAATGTTGTCTGTTAGATGGGAGAATGTTGTCTGTTAGATGGGAGAATGTTGTCTGTTAGATGGGAGAATGTTGTCTGTTAGATGGGAGAATGTTGTCTGTTAGATGGGAGAATGTTGTCTGTTAGATGGGAGAATGTTGTCTGTTAGATGGGAGAATGTTGTCTGCTAGATGGGCGAATGTTGTCTGTTAGATGGGAGAATGTTGTCTGTTAGATGGGAGAATGTTGTCTGTTAGATGGGAGAATGTTGTCTGTTAGATGGGAGAATGTTGTCTGTTAGATGGGCGAATGTTGTCTGTTAGATGGGAGAATGTTGTCTGTTAGATGGGAGAATGTTGTCTGTTAGATGGGCGAATGTTGTCTGTTAGATGGGAGAATGTTGTCTGTTAGTTGGGAGAATGTTGTCTGTTAGATGGGAGAATGTTGTCTGTTAGATGGGCGAATGTTGTCTGTTAGATGGGCGAATGTTGTCGGGGAGAGTTTTTTTTCACTAATCCATAATAATAACAGAATTTAAGTCTTTAATTACCATTTTTATCATACTATTATATATCAATTATGATTAAACATTAGTTTTCTTCGTATAAATATGGTATTAATTTAAATTATCATATTGATCTTGAAATGCATGGTTTGTTTAAGTTACTGGAAGTAAGTTCATCAATATTGTTTAGCAGACAGAAATAGTTTGTCTGAATGGCTTGTTGAAGCCTTAGGTGACATTTTAGTATGGTTATTAGTACTCATCTACTCAGGATAATTTATGATGAAGTGAGTTTTTATAGTCTGTACTCACGCCTCTTATAATAGAGTGAACTGTGTGTTATTTATATCTGTAAAGCGATGTGCATTGTTCCTAACTCGTGTTTGTTGCTAGGACGATTCGTTGTGGACGATTCGTCGCGGACAATTTTCTATATTTCATTTTTATATTCGTATTTAAATATTTTTGACATATTATTTTTCATACTAATTTGACACAATTTTGTACCAATTTTTATATCCTTTAAATTACACCCATATATTTAGAATTGGTTTGATCTGAAGTTTTTAGATTTATATAAATTACTCATATTGTTGATGCCAAGTCTCTATATATTAGTTTACCATTTTTAATTGTTTTTAATTATTTCAAATATTTAATGAGTTATTTCAAAATGTGGAATATTTTACCCCAAAATAGGAAGATCACAAAATATTATCAGGAAACTCTTTTGTACTTTAGATACCAAATTTTGTACATATTACGTCATTTATTAAATTGAATATATAGAAGAAATGGAAAATATGGCAAATATCTTAACTAAATGATATGAAACAAAATAAAAATATGAAATATGACAACGTATTGTCCTAGCAACTTCCTTACTACATTTATATAAATATATTTTATTGATTAATTTGTCTTAATTAAATTGTTTTGAATGTTTTTGGGTACATTATTTAGAGTGTGCATATCATTTAAATAATTCACACTATTATTTTCTATATAACACAGTATGTTTTTCTTATAATGGATATGTAATTGATAAGATTCTCCCATGTTTTAGAAAATTTGTTTTGAAATTTGATTACTACTTATTTCATACTTATAATGAGTTTCTTTTGTTTCATACCTTATAATTTTTTTCAGTTAAACAATACATTTTTATAATTTATGAGTAATGGGTAAAAATATGCATATTTTGTTTTATCGAGGAAGGTTAATATTATTGGACTATTTTCTTTTAACCAGGTTACACATATATAACTTGTAAATGTTACACATATATAACTTGTAAATGTTACACATATATAACTTGTAAATGTTACACATATATAACTTGTAAATGTTATACATATATAACTTGTAAATGTTACACATATATAACTAAAGTCTTGTATAAGTTATTCATACATAACTTGTATACAAATTTTATTATAATGTAAATCTAATATTTATAAAAATTAAAGAACTATTATATTAGAATACATAGTTTCATATATTTTTTTTTATTCAATTTGGTATTTTTGATAGAATTGAATGATGATATTATAGAAAAAATAGTCACAAGAATTTATTTTATTTCATAATCATATTTTATTATCTCAATTCGACAAACAGTTCTTCTATTAAATTTGAGGCAAAGAAATTGCAATTCAATAATGTTGCTATTGCCTGCCTACAAACTTAACAATATCCTAAAGTTAGACACCTGATCTTAAAGGAAGGGAATGTTAAATGGAGAGAAAACTATACAGTTGCTATCAATAATTAATTCGTAAAAGAATCAATAGACAGATACTAATATTATTTGAAATTCATTTCATTTTCAAAATATATATTCGATCTAAATAATGATAATATTAATATTGTAAGATTTAATTCATTTCAAACATTTCACTACTATTAAAATGATTAATAATCGGAATTAATTGTTTGTTATCGATATTATCCACATAACTTTATTAAATATTAACAATTAATTTATCCAAATATCAAAGAAGGTGGTAGGTATAATATTCTTCGGGAGAATAAATCATCAGATTAAATATTTATGAACGAAATTCCCTTTCAATCAAGTTAATTAAAATTCCTGAAATCTCCATTTTGAAATTGTTTTGAATATAGCTATAAAAATGCCACTCTCCTTTTTTTAGTCTTTTATACGATTTCTTGCGTGAATCGAATGATGAGATGCAGAACTTGGAGCCGGAGAGTGACCATTGTCCCCATTGCTACTAAATGATTCCCTGCAGTCAGAGGAAAAAACACACCATTTCTTTCTGCAGCTTCTAATGAAGTGAGCGCTACTTTATTCATTTAAAAATATCACACTGTATTTGGATAAACATTATAACTGTAAGGGCTTAAGTCATTGAGAGCCAAAAAATAACCGGGACCACACGGATGGTTCCCATGATTAATAGCCACTGTAGGCCTGCCTCCCTACTGCGCTAATTCATAAATGGTTATGCCTAATGCACATCGGGTCCTCCGTCATCTTTTTCTCCTGCTAATGAACACTGCGCCATTGTGCGGAGAATTTTACTTCCGGTGGTAGTCCGTGAATGCGGCAGTTGATGGAATGGCTTTTTGCGCCAGAAGGATTCATTGTAGAGTATTATCTGTAGATTCGAAGACTGAGAATGTTATATTTAGCTGAGAACAGAGGTATAATTCCAATTTGAAGGGTTTCACTGGACCCATCAATATTCAATAGTCGATACTTTTCTATTTGGATGTTGTAGAACAAGTTCCTTTCATTCAGATTCTATCCTTTAAAAGAATTCGTTCTATCATTGTTCTGTATGATACAAATTATGGCTGCATGAAATAATTAATTCTATTTCACACTCAGATGAACTAAAAGGTCCATCATTAGGAAAGAATTTATAATCATCATCGGTGTTCGTTATTGAACATCGAAAATAATATTACAATTAATTTAGAGTAAAATTTTCAAGCTCAATTAAGGCTGAGAAAAATATTTACAAAAAATAGTACAGGCATCCCCCGCTTCAGTTACCAAATCACGACTCAGTTTAGTTGCCAAACGGTAACTAAAGCGAATAAAAGTAACAAGAAATTTTTAATTGTCACTCCTCGATTATATATCTCATTTTCTATGAGTTATAGAAAGAAAATTGTTTAAGAGTTATTAGAGTACTACGTATATAAGCATATTACTAATAAATAATATACAGTCTTTCGTTGTTTGTGACTGTGATGAAAAAGTTTAAAGTTATGCATTTATTAAAGATTCTAAAATCCATCCATAGCTTAACTCTCACTCAGTATAGGTGAGTGATTAATAGATACTTAGATTTCTATAATTATTGTGCTACATTTAACAAACCGCAATTTTATGCTCTATGGAATAATTTTGGTAGTAGGGTACTAAGTTCCAAGTTATTGGTTAGTTCTACAATTTCGGTCACGTCAGAAAAGAAAATGTTATAATTATTATTTAACTTCTATACTAATTGGTATCATGGATACCAATTGAAATAAAAGTTAAATAATGAATTTATAAAAAGATTTTCACGTGTTCGAAAATATGGAACCGTGCAATAACACGGATATAACCCTAAAATTGGACATGTTGAATTTCTGAACCAATTGCTTCTAATTTCCTCATCTGGATTATAATTTTAATGTTTTTTTAGTTACAGTGAAATAATCACAAAAATTGTCTCCGTTTTCTATGTCTACGAAAGGTTCTTATTTCGAAACATGACTCAAAATAAGAACCACTTTTACTAAAGTGAGTTGTACTTAAAGCGAGGCCTGCCTGTACTGCTTGCCTAGAAGTAGTTTGTGAATATCTAGTCATTTAATTTTCAATTATGATGATTATAGTGTATTTGCAGCCTTCTTAAATAAATTATAAAACTTTTCAATTAATTTAAAGCGTTTAAAGTATATTACTGTGAATAGATTATTACCTTCGCAAAAATTGCGGGAGGCTATTTTTTGATCGGTAATATTTATTACCTTCACAAATTGGGTGAAGGTTATATTTTGATTAGACTTTGTTTGTGACCTTGTTATTCGCATAACTCAAAAAGTATTGAATCAAATGGCCTGATCCTCTATATCAGTGGTTCTTAAAGTATTTTTCTCGCACACCCCTTGCTTTTCTCAGACACCCCTTGAGCATTAATTGTATTGCATTGAAATAAATTAAAAAGCTACAATTATAAAATATTTTATTACTATGATGTTAGAAAATGGGAAATATAGGGTCGGACGGGGTATCACTGCGCATACCCTTTTTATGAGCTATCACTCCTCACCTCTTATAATCATAAAACTACTTGTTTTAGCCTAAATCTGATTGTACTATCATTTCAAGCATCCCCTTTTCTCCCATAAACATTATGATACACCATTAACATATTAGTATTTCTACAGTTAAGTCGCGTTGTAAGTAGTGCTGTCAAAGCGTTCTGAAAAAGTTTGCACTGATGATATTTAGATCCTGCAAACTCTCCAATAACTCCATAACCAAGATATATGGATTCATATTGTTTTAACATGTTAACACAAACATTAACAGTTACATAAAGTCAAATTTTCAATTTCTCAGTTATAACGGTTTTCCCGCCACAACCGTGCGCAGTGATACCCCAGATAATTTAGAAGCTGAGGAGTATCACTGTGCATCATTAATAACCATATTTTAATGTAAATAAATATAAAAAATATGAGCTTTTAGCTCTTAATAAAGGCATAAATATTGAATAAGGTGTTATTTAATTATAAGTTTGATTAACAATAAGTAGCTATACAACTTGATGTGGGGCTATTAAAATAGGGAGAGTGGGTATTTAGGGGGGGGGGGGTGTGAGAGGTTTTTGAATTAAATATTGATCAACAATAAACATCGTATTATATTACTTGATATAAGTAGTTAACTAGTTGCGTAAAATTTAAGTGTTAAATTTGTTGCAGATTCATTAAATATGTGGGACAAGTAGATTGGGGAGAGGACATGTAGAGGGGGAAACACAGTCGTTTAGATGGAGGGGGGGGGAGGAGGATTTAGATGTGGGAGAGGGGAAATAGATGGGGGAGAGAAGGAAATAGATGGGGAAGAGGGGGATTTAGATGGAAAGAGAGAGAGAGATTTCGATGAGGAGAGAGTGTGATTATATGGTAGGAGAGGGGGATTTAGATGGGAAGAGAGGGGGATCAAGATGGGAGGAGAGGGATATTTAGATGAAGAAAGAAGGGGGTTTAGATAGGTGGGAGGTGGTGTATTAAAATATGGACAGGAGGTATTTAAGTGGGGGAGATAAGTGTTGTTTTTATGCAATGCGCAGTAATATCCTTCATGTGCGCAGTGATACCCCGATGCACTCACTAAAAGTTACGCACAAAAAATTGTCAATAAATATTTTATTTATTTAGCTATTATTTCGAAACTGGTTGAGAATCATCTTCATTCATGACCATTTCATCACGAGAGAAAGAATTTCTCTAGTACCTTTAGTTTTCGAGTAAATACAGAGTTTGAGGGATTGTGCGCAGTGATACCCCGTCCGACCCTACTTCATGTATATTCTGCATGATATTAACAGCAAAACCCGAACTTATAGTAACATATAAAACAGCCACATCAGGCACCCCCTATAAACTTTCCAGGCACCAAAGAGGTGCCGAGCACCCCACTTTAAGAACCACTGCTCTATATACATAAATGTGTTGATTATTATTTTTTTTACTATCAGAATGAACGGGAAGGTATGACATATACATGGTGTCCCAAAAAAACTGATACCCAAATTTCAAATGCTGTAATTCAAAAAACAATTAAACTTACAAAAAAATGGAAAATCACATTTTGTTTCTCAACATTTTTTCTATCTCTTTACATAATATCAGATGAATCGATTCAACGGTTTTCTTTTAGCTGTATTTTTAGTGACAAATACCGAAAACCTGCTTGCGCACTTTCAGTAAAACACTTATTTCACAGTTCGGATTGTTCAAGAAGCACTTACAGAAAATTTCAAATAACTGCAATAAAAAGTGGATTAAATGTTATTAAATCTACATTCAAATGATTTGTAACCTTAAATTTGAATTGACATCCTTACAAGATGTACGAGCGAAACAAACACCTAAATACTGATCTTACTCGGAGGCTGAATTTTGCTCATTGTTTTTAACAAAGAAATGTCCGGTTTGTGGACGATAATGTGATTGGTGATGAGACCACTTTTCATATGAATGGTAAAATAAATTATCATAATGTTCGTACATATGCACCGAAGAACCAACCTTCTACTTTCAACTTTGACGTAAGAGTTTAGTGAGAGAAAGTCTGTGTGTGGATTGGACTAAGTACCAATGGCCGACTTGGCCGTATCGTCTGTCCTTATTTTTACAAAAATAATTTAAATTGAGATAGATACCTTGATCTATTAAATGATAGAATCGTTCCAAGACTTCGGGAAATGAATGGAAATAGAATCAATCGAACGTGGTTGGTTCAGGACGGGCTCAGAACAGTGGCTGCTATTCGGCAATACACATTATCACCCTGAATAATCGTATCGAATGGCCCACCAGATCGCCTGAAATGATCAATAGGAGGAACAGTTTGATTGTTTTTTTTTTCGGTTGCAAACGCCTTTTATTGTTATAATAACAGTCTATTAACAAACAATTTTAATAAACTGTTGAAAGTTATTGAAAACATGGTTTTGATATACTAAAATTCGAAGTTAAACAAAAAGTGCGCAAACAGGTTTTTGGCATCGGTCCCTAAAAATACTGCTTAAAGAAAATGGTTGGATATATTCATCTAAAAAATTTTACAGAGATAGAACAAATGTCGATAAACAAAATGTGATTTTTTTTTTTTTGTAAATTTGATAGTTTTTGAATTACAGTCATTGAAATTTGGGTATCGGTTTTTTTGGGACACCCTGTATGTGTTAAAAAACACATGTCTTTTTATAAACCTACGGTACTGCGTTTTTTACAAGTTGTTATCAAATTTACTAAATTAATGTGTACCAAATTTCGAGTAAAAATATTGAACATACAAGGAGAAATAAATTCATAGGTATGGCAGCTGAGAAAGCAGAGCTGTGATTGGGTGGAGTGTGAACCAATCACAGCTCGCGCATTTGTACATACGTACTCCATGAAAACGTAGACGTATGGCTAACCAAACTGTATTTCTACTTAGCCACACGTCACCACAGTACAATTAATTTCCCAATTTACGTGATTGCGCTGATTTACGCCGATACGTAAATATTTTTTAACCTTACAATTTAATACTACGAATATGTCACAATTACAGAATTAAATGATTAATTATTTGATTAGTTAATCACAATGGATAAGACAATTCTAAGTAATTCGGAGATTTGGCTAAATCTTCGACAGCTTCTCCATAATAAAGTGTAGGCTTCTCATTGGCCCAAAAAGAATAAAAACATTTCGAATCCGTTGTTGGATGAACTTTTCCGCTCATGGGGTATGGGATGGGTGAGAATATACCCTCCCGGTGCAACACCTAACAACCAGAGTCCTGTAATGTGTTCGAAGCGATTAGGACCTTTCATGAATTTATATTCTGGAGTCCTGCTCTCTTATTTTGAAACTTGGATAAAACAATCTCGAGGAAGATTTTCTGTTTGGCTAAGTTCGTTGAAAGTTGTGAGTGGTGGAACGATGCAGTGCTTGGTTATCAAGAGTTTAGTCCAAGGGGATTTGGTAAATGTTGACGTAAACAATGGGATGTGCTCTGGAATTAATTAAATAATGGAATGAACAAATAAAAAATTGAGGACTTCAAATCTCTACTGAATTATTATATCCATTTTATGAATTGTGGTAGCACAAAAACCATATATTAAATTATTGGTTTATTGTTTTCAAAATGCCATAGGATATTCTATATCACAAAAGAAATATTATAATCTTCATTTTCTCGTTTGACGAACTGATATTTCTGATAATAATTTTATTATCGAATATTTAGAAGTTCACATTATTATTAGTACAGACACTCAAAATGACTCACATATAAAAACTCACAAGATAAACAATTAACAACTAAAACAACACAGTATATAACAACAAACTGTAATTCACAACTCTCTCTTCACTCTCGATCTCTTCACTCTCCTTTCACCCTCCAATGTACCATTAAGTTGTTTAAGTGTCAATCATGCATTTATGAGCCACAAATAAAAGCTGCAACAGTGACACTTGCAGTCACAAATGAACTAATATCAGACACCAAATTAGGTGATTAGGGCTACAGTTGGAGACAACTGTAACTACAGTTAGAGAGAACTGTAACTACAGTTGGAGACAACTGTAACTACAGTTGAGAGAACTGTAACTACAGATGGAGAGAACTGTAACTACAGATGGAGAGAACTGTAATTACAGTTGGAGAGAACTGTAACTACAGATGGAGAGAACTGTAACTAGTTAGAGAGAACTGTAACTACAGTTGGAGAGAACTGTAACTACATTTGGAGAGAACTGTAACTACAGTTGTAGAAAACTGTTACTACAGTTAGAGAGAACTGTAACTACAGTTGGAGAGAACTGTAACTACAGATGGAGAGAACTGTAACTAGTTAGAGAGAACTGTAACTACAGTTGGAGAGAACTGTAACTACAGATGGAGAGAACTGTAACTACAGTTGGAGAAAACTGTAACTAGTTAGAGAGAACTGTAACAACAGTTGGAGAAAACTGTTACTACAGTTAGAGAGAACTGTAACTACATTTGGAGAGAACTGCAACTACAGTTAGAGAGAACTGTAACAACAGTTGGAGAGAACTGTAACTAAAGTTGGAGAGAACTGTAACTACAGTTGGAGAGAACTGTAACTACAGTTGGAGAGAACTGTAACAACAGTTTGAGAAAACTGTAACTACAGTTAGAGAGAACTGTAACTACAGTTGGAGAGAACTGTAACTACAGTTAAAGAGAACTGTAACAACAGTTGGAGAGAACTGTAACTACAGTTGGAGAGAATTGTAACTACAGTTGGAGAGAATTGTAGTTACGTACAAGATTATAGTAGTTAAAAGTGTTTTCGATCGAAATTTTTAATCTTAATACATAAATACTAAATATATTTATTTTTAAGCTAGTTTTAGAAGATTAAACTAATAGAAATAAAGACATCAGGAATATATTTGTAATAATTAAACAAACACTTAAATAGTACTTCATATTTGAAACAAAATTAAATCTACATCAAACATAATTGATCTCGTTCCAATAACATTCTGTTATGGTTGTTTTACAACTCAATTTGTAGAGTTTGAGGGGAGAAAGTAGTTTATGTGAATTATAGTGGTAAACTCTACTTTTAAGACAATGTTAACTTCAAGTACACCGATAATTCTTTTGAAATAAACGGATATAAAATTGTTAATAACGGACATGGTCGATATATCGTCTTAATAATACTAAAGTTGATTATTATCCTTACTTGATTTCAAATCGTTAAAATTTAAACAAAATTTAAATCTACCACATAAAAGCTATTCAATAACAAATTATATGTTGCGTTAAACTTTATTTATAAAAAAAACATAAATTTAGATAGCTTAGTTTTTCATGGAATTCCAATGAAATTTCTGGTGTTCTCAAGGCAAATTCACAAAGACATCAATTGCGGACACAGTGAATATTTTGCAGAGAACAATTCCACTAAACGTCGAATCAATCTCAGAGAATGGCCAAACTTTGATAGCATCACAGGCCTAAAATAATCTGTGAACAGTAACAGCATTGGTACTTTTAGGAACAGTGAATATGCGCTGCAATTGATAGGGTATGCCAATTGGAAAAATATTGGTATGGTATGCCATTAGGTAAAATACTGGTACAGCATGGAAGTAGATAAAATACTGGTACAGCATGGAAGTAGATAAAATACTGGTACAGCATGGAAGTAGATGAAATACTGCTACAGCATGGAAGTAGATAAACTAACGGTAGAGTATGGCAGTAGATGACATACTGGTAGAGTATGCCAGTAAATGAAATACTGGTAGAGTATGCCAGTAAATGAAATACTGGTAGAGTATGCCAGTAAATGAAATACTGGTAGAGTATGCCAGTAGATGAAATAATTGTAGAGTATGCCAGTAAATGAAATACTGGTAGAGTATGCCAGTAAATGAAATACTGGTAGAGTATGCCAGTAGATGAAATACTGGTAGAGTATGCCAGTAAATGAAATACTGGTAGAGTATGCCAGTAAATGAAATACTGGTAGAGCATGCCAGTAGATGATATACTGGTAGAGTATGCCAGTAGATGACATACCGATTATATGGTCGAAGTTTCCAAACAATAGAAATAATATAAAAATTTACCTTGCAAGAAATGTTTCTGTAACACTTCCTTACTCCAAAAGCATATTTACAATTACTGTATACCTAGTTATACTGCTTTACAGCAATAATTCAATAACTATGTTAATTTCAGTTAGTTTGTTGAAACTTGAATTCAATCCAATCTTTCCGTAATCAAATTCAGTTGCGATTCATTTTCTCTCTTCCACTCTACCTAGCTAGTGTCTACCGTGTTCCAAACTAGTTAGGAACGTGCACTCTACTTCAATCTTGTTGGGAATAATTTACCCAATTTCAGTCTACCTAAAATTCATCTTCTCTATTCTAACATAGTTTGGAATATTCTACATGTATACCCCGCTCGTATTACGTGTCAGATTTATGACATTCGAATAATTGAAACACATGTTTCGCTATTATTTTATCTGGTATAGAAAATATAGAAAAACATGGTAATTTGTTTAGTCGGTTTCAAATCATATTAAAAATAATTGTAAGGCAACTAACATATATTACTTAACATAAAATAATTACTTATACTATTTTCAATACCAGGAGAAATAAAAGCGAAACACATCCCTCTCTCAATCGAAGGTTACAATTCCGAGACATATTGTTTGTATTCTTAATTTGTTTGAAATCTTCTATTCTGGTGCATTTTTAATTAAAACCTTTTATTAATTTAGTCAGCATCATTAACGAAACAGCAATTTAACCCTATGTATATCCTTACTTAAAAACAGTATTCATAATTGATTTAATTGACTTTGTAATGACTTATAGGTTCTAGGAGGTGGGAATTATTGAAAAGCATTTTAATTAACAAAACAGTTTATTTAGACAAAGAATTTAGCTAAATTTTCATAGCTAATTAGGACGGTAGAGTTTTAATTTTGAAGTAGAGTGAAGATTTCACATAGACACTACAGGGCACATAGAAGTAGTAATAGAAGTACTGAGAGCTTAGGGGGTTTGGAGTATTTCCTAGAATGTAAATAACAATAACTTCATACAATTTAAGAAGAAATTAATTAAGCATCATAAACTCAAGTAAACAATATAACCATATAAATTAATTATTTTCACCTGTAACGTATTGCTGGCTTCACCTGTAAGCTGTATCACCTATCAGGTCTAGTTAGGTATAGATGCTTAAAAAGTTACGCTCTAAATTCTACTCCTAACTATTCAAATTGCCATAGGTTAAATATTATGAACAGAAAAGAAAAATAATTGCTATAAAAATAAATAGCATTAATTAATTCATTACAGACTTATTATGATAACTATAACATGATGACCAAAGTAATAATGAATTTATTTCTAATATAAGTTCAAACCAAACACTATTTGATTTCCAGTTACAAATCACATAAGAATTCGAAATCTACGACAACCTGAATTATTCCAATTTGTTAGAGTGTGCCGTTAACTTGGTTAGGTATTGGTTCCAATGTAACTCATAACATTGGATACAAACTAATTCCAGTATCCACTAGTTACTATAAGGTATAGAAAATAATAAACTGGTTTGTTATTTTCACTCTCCCAACTCTCCACTTCATTATCCCCATTTTCCACTTTATTATCACCATTCTCCACTTCATTCTTCCCATTTTCCATTTCATTCTCCCCATTCTCCTCTTCACTCTCCCCATTCTCCATTTCAATCTCCCCATTCTCCATTTCACTCTCCTCATTCTCCACTTCACTCTCCTCATTCTCCCCTTCATTCTCTTCATTCTCCACTTCACTCTCCCCATTCTCCACTTCACTCTCCCCATTCTCCACTTCACTCTCCCCATTCTCCCCTTCACTCTCCCCATTCTCCACTTCACTCTCCCCATTGTCCTCTTCACTCTCTCCATTCTCCACTTCACTCTCCCCATTCTCCATTTCACTCTCCCCATTTTCCACTTCACTCTCCCCATTCTCCATTTCACTCTCCCCATTCTCCACTTCACTCTCCCCATTCTTCCCTTCATTCTCTCCATTCTCCCCATTCCCCACTTCATGCAATGTGGTTTGGCAGACAATCAATTGATTTCCCTGGTGTGCTTGTCCGAGATTTCCCCCACAGCCTCGGTAACAAGATACGGGACTGTGGAGAGAGATAAGGGAGCCTGCTGATAAGATAAGGTGAGCCAGCTGATAGATAAGGTGAGGCAGCTGATAAGATAAGGTGAGGCATCTGATAAGATAAGGTGAGCCAGCTGATAGATAAGGTGAGGCAGCTGATAAGATAAGGTGAGCCAGCTGATAGATAAGGTGAAGCAGCTGATAAGATAAGGTGATGCAGCTGATAGATAAGGTGAGCCAGCTGATAGATAAGGTGAGCCAGCTGATAGATAAAGTGAGGCAGCTGATAAGATAAGGTGATGCAGCTGATAGATAAGGTGAGCCAGCTGATAGATAAGGTGAGCCAGCTGATAGATAAGGTGAGGCAGCTGATAAGATAAGGTGAGCCAGCTGATAGATAAGGTGAGCCAGCTGATAGATAAGGTGAGCCAGCTGATAGATAAGGTGAGCCAGCTGATAGATAAGGTGAGGCAGCTGATATGATAAGGTGAGCCAGCTGATAGATAAGGTGAGCCAGCTGATAGATAAGGTGAGGCAGCTGATAAGATAAGGTGAGGCAGCTGATAGATAAGGTGAGGCAGCTGATAGATAAGGTGAGGCAGCTGATATGATAAGGTGAGGCAGCTGATAAGATAAGGTGAGGCAGCTGATAGATAAGGTGAGGCAGCTGATAGATAAGGTGAGGCAGCTGATAGATAAGGTGAGGCAGCTGATAGATAAGGCGAGGCAGCTGAAAGATAAGATGAGGCAGCTGATAGATAAGGTGAGGCAGCTGATAGATAAGGTGAGGCAGCTGATAGATAAGGTGAGGCAGCTGATAGATAAGGTGAGGCAGCTGATAGATAAGGCGAGGCAGCTGAAAGATAAGATGAGGCAGCTGATAGATAAGGTGAGGCAGCTGATAGATAAGGTGAGGCAGCTGATAGATAAGGTGAGGCAGCTGAAAGATAAGGTGAGGCAGCTGATTGATAAGGTGAAGCAGCTGATAGATAAGGTGAGGCAGCTGATAGATAAAGTGAAATAGGCTACTATTTATGATATTTTAATATATGTTTAAAGTGAGTATATTGGGAAATATATTTCGGTTTAGCCTCATTAATTTAACTTCTCAATATACGAGAAAGATTTCATCTCTGTTTTATTTTCTGTTTTTCTTTCAACTAGGGACATCATTGAATTAAATACCTGAATATTTTTAGGTAAAGCACTTTATTGCTACTGTACAACATACGACACAGTATTGCTACTGTACAACATACGACACAGTATTGCTACTGTACAACATACGACACATGCTCTTCTTCCTAACATCGACAGAAAGCTTTCGAAAGTGTGTCTGCGAAAAGAATTTCTACAGAATTCTGAAATGGAATACAAATAGAGTTTACTCAAAAGAATTCAGTTTTCAGATAGGTTTGCGTGAGAGTTTGTTGTTATTTTATTGCCAGAATAATTTAGAGAGGTGGTGGTGTTTCTTCTATGAATAGCCAAGTAAACTTATATTTCTTTCTTTTTCGAATTGACCGAAGGTATGGAAAGCGATTTCGTATTCCATTTTTATTGGAAAAAGGTAAATTGAAAGTTAATTGAAGTTTCTACTGCATTGTATTTAATTGCTGTTTCATGAATATTAATATAAATTATTAAAGCTAGACCTTGTTATTTTAGTTTAATGAAAGATAATCTTCCTAGTTATTTTCCCCTTTAATATAATATACGGTATACTCATATATGCTCTCACAAAGTAATATGAGATAGAAGAGATTTAAATGAGATAAAAAGTTAATTAGGGAAGCAATCCAGACACCGCTGAGCAAAATACCAAAGCGTTAGATTGCAAAAGTTAGTACAGGCCTTGCTGTGAATTTTAAACTATTTGGAAATTGACTTTGAATGTTCAGTGTATGATGTATAGAATGTGTATTAGTGAATAATATGAACAGTGTATTGTAGTAATGAGTAATATGAACAGTGTATTGTAGTAATGAGTAATATGAACAGTGTATTGTAGTAATGAGTAATATGAGCAGTGAATTATAGTAATGAGTAATATGAACAGTGTTTTATAGTAATGAGTAATATGAACAGTGTATAATAGTAATGAGTAATATGAACAGTGTATTGTAGTAATGAGTAATATGAACAATGTATTGTAGTAATGAGTAATATGAGCAGTGTATTATAGTAATGAGTAATATGAACAGTGTTTTATAGTAATGAGTAATATGAACAGTGTATAATAGTAATGAGTAATATGAACAGTGTATTATAGTAATGAGTAATATGAACAGTGTATTATAGTAATGAGTAATATGAACAGTGTATTATAGTAATGAGTAATATGAACAGTGTATAATAGTAATGAGTAATATGAACAGTGTATTATAGTAATGAGTAATATGAACAGTGTATAATAGTAATGAGTAATATGAACAGTGTATTATAGTAATGAGTAATATGAACAGTGTATTATAGTAATGAGTAATATGAACAGTGTATTATAGTAATGAGTAATATGAACAGTGTATAATAGTAATGAGTAATATGAACAGTGTATTATAGTAATGAGTAATATGAACAGTGTATAATAGTAATGAGTAATATGAACAGTGTATTGTAGTAATGAGTAATATGAGCAGTGTATTATAATAATGAGTAATATGAACAGTGTATTGTAGTAATGAGTAATATGAACAGTGTATTATAGTAATGAGTAATATGAACAGTGTATTATAGTAATGAGTAATATGAACAGTGTATTATAGTAATGAGTAATATGAACAGTGTATAATAGTAATGAGTAATATGAACAGTGTATAATAGTAATGAGTAATATGAACAGTGTATTATAGTAATGAGTAATATGAACAGTGTATAATAGTAATGAGTAATATGAGCAGTGTATTATAATAATGAGTAATATGAACAGTGTATAATAGTAATGAGTAATATGAACAGTGTATAATAGTAATGAGTAATATGAACAGTGTATTATAGTAATGAGTAATATGAACAGTGTATTATAGTAATGAGTGATAAGAGCTGTATTGTATTAGGTAGTGAATAATGTAAATTGTATGTTTTAAATTAGTGATAAATATATTTCGTATATTTTAATTTGTGTTCTTAAGTAATGAAATAATTAAAACAATTCATTGAAACTTTCTACTTTCCAAAAATACAATTAAGTGCATTTACTATTCATGTTCGAAATATTTTACTGGTTTTATATCATTCTCATCAATCATAATAGCAATAGTTTAATTATACAGCAATTTTCCAAATTAGAACCGCAATTTTCAATAGAGTATATCGGCTTGAAATTTTAAGTATTAAGATTAAGCAATCTTAATCTGTTCCAAATTTTTATGCATTTTTTCTAATCAAATTTGATTCAAATAAAGGAATGAAAAAGTTACGAGCTATATAAGAAATTAGATTACAATACAATGTTTATACCGAATCAAGTATAATAATAAACTACAGCTCTATATCCATCCTCACAAGCATTTCAAGCATTGCTTTCATTTGTGTGTCCCTATTTGGTGTATATGATTTACATGTAAATAGGATTTATTTCGCTGTATGGGGTTGACAGGGGAATAAAATAGTAACTTGAAATGAGGAGAAATGTAATGAATAAATGCAGTGGGTCTTTTTTCTCAAATATTCATTGCGAAAGAAAATTGAAAAGGTGACACAAAGAAAAGAAAATTGAAAATGTATTTATTAATAGAACAGTCAAATAAAAACAAACAATAAAAGCTATCCATATACATGGTAAAGTGATTAATTTTTCATGAACAGATTGTGAATGAACTAATTATTGATTTTGTAAATTAGGTCCCACTACACCAAAGGCTTATCGTATAATTCGAACCATGACTCAATATTAAATTTCAGAGAAAAAAGGCTTGATGAAATTAATTTGTGCATTAATAATTAACTTTAACAATTATTAAAGGATAAAAAGGGTCGAAATGTTTAGGGGAAATCATCACTGTGTTAAATGGAACTTTATCCTAATTACCTTTCTAATAATTGTGTTCATTTATTCCATTGATTCTTTTTAATATCAATGGATTACTAAATTAACTTACAATTGTTTCTGTTTTATTTCGTAGGTTCATAAAATAATGTTATTTTAGACAATAATATTTTTAGCGATTAATGACCGTGTTGCTGTTTTCAGTTGACATTCACTGTACTATAATTGTAAAGATAACATAGAATTTACTAATTACCAAGAATAAATATTACGAAAAAAAATATAAAATTTACTCCTGTACTTCAATAACAAAAACAATAATTAAACCAAAGAGATACCTACCAGTATGTCAATAAAACACATTAATTAATCTAAGGAGATACCTACCAGTATTTCAGTTAAACAAACTTTATTTAATTTAAGGATATACCAACCCGTATTTGAGTAGCAAAACATTAATTAATCTAAGGAGATACCTACCAGTATTTCAATAACTATACATTAATTAATCTAAGGAGAGACCTACCAGTATTTGAGTAGCAAAATATTAATTAACTAAGGAGATAACTACCAGTATTTTAGAAACAAAAACATAGATACCAACAAGTATTTCATTAACAAATTCATTGATGAGTAAAGATATAAAAATTTACTTGATAAATTCAGTATGATTTTCTTCAATCACTCAATCAGTTTTATCTGATTTACTAAACCTAAGTAAATAAGTAAACAATCAAAGACTATAGGATTTTAATATGCTTGGTGTTTAAAAAAATCCTCCTGTGACAACTATGATCAAATAAAAATCTCTATCCTTATTAAAGTAAGAGTCATAGTACAGTACATGTATTGCAGGAAACTAAATAGAAATTTACGTTTTTGGGTAACATTTAAATGGGATACTAAATTAAATTAAGATGATAAACTGTCTAGAATATCAAGTGAGAAAAAATAGTTGATACAAATAATAAGTAATTTGCATGATGAATAATTTACCAAGATTTAAAATATATTTCATTATCCATAATAAATTATATTTCGTATAAATATTATAGTTTTATAGAGTAAATTAAATTTTCAAATTTACAAACTTTATTCTCATGTATTTAAAATAATCAAAATTTCGTGTTGTGAATAGGTAAGTATAAGTTTATAGATTTATTAATAAAGATAGATATAAATTTTGAATAATCTTCCAATACTTCAGAATCTAGTGACTCTAATATTTGTTGTTCCATTTGCAGCAACTCTTGACAGCACAAAACAAACAAAATTCCCCGTCGAGTTAATCATTTGAAAGTGAAGGAGAGAGAGAGAGAGAGCAACTCTATTTCCGATTCATGACCCGATTACAGAATTATATTTCCGGGTTATTAGAGATTCAAATATGAAGATTCGAAATCCCTCTGCCGAACAGAGGGATGAAGAAGAGAAATGGATTCGAATGCCCATTTGGGTGAGAGCTATAAATTATTGGAACAATTCATCCGTGCGAATCCGTCTCTTTGAAATCCAACAAATTGGCTCATTATTTTATCATAAATTTAAGGCGAAACTTCCCTGGAGATAACGAGAGTTTAGCAGACGGGATGAAAAAATCTGGGAGCTTTTCTTCAAGTCTCCGCCATTTAAACTCTAAGAGCTATGCGCTCTTAATTTCAAATCTACGGTTCGCCCTCTTCAGCAAATTAAAGTTTTGGATGCTAACCGGAAGACAACGATAGTAGTAATACTGCGATGATTCATTTTGAAATCATATATGTGCCAAAATATTTTCTTTAATCCAAACTATCATCTTTCATATATCTGAATCTTCATTCAATCTTAACATTGATATTTCTATTTATTTGATATCAAATATGGAAAGTCTGAAAATAAATCACTCGTTTTCTTATAACTATTCTAACTAATTACTTTATCACTACCATAAACATAAATATTCATTTTTATATGAATATTTAATGGTACAAACCAGAAGGTCATTTTTGCTGCATTCTACAACATTACATATTTTCAAAACACCCACAACTTTTTCTGTTCGGGTCTGTCGAGGAGAACTCCTTGTGTTTTTTCTACAAGCTGCTTAGGGAAACAGATCGCTTACCGCTCAAAATTTATGTGACACCGACCTGAGACAAAAGAAAAAGCCCATTTCTCTTAAGTTCTCGTACGCATTTCTCCACTAAAACAGACGACGGAAGCATAGCTTAAAAAGTCTCTGTATCGCCATACCTTTATTCCACCCTTGAATTATAAAAATAATATACAATATATCACTGTATTTACAATTAAGAATTTAGTGTATGATGTATCTTACTGAGAGTTTTTTTAACACAATCGTTTCTATCTATAATAGATCAATCGATATCATTCATTATAAAGGCTACTAATAGTTTAATAGAAAAGTTTTTTGTTTTCTCGGACGTGAGCAGAAAAACGAATAAAGACGTCCAGTCGGCACGCAATTAATTTTTTATTTGTCCAAGGGACATTATGAGCAATAAATAATGGTAACAAATCTATCGGAAAACAGTTAGTATTGAACTGCCAGATGATTTATAAGAAACTGCATTGGTGGAGTGCATAGTAATTATTGAGTAGAATTCTTTGTGAGTGGAGAAAGGAAATACTGTATTTACTTTAGGTAATTATTATCTATTGTTTCAACTAAGCAGATATTAATTATCAGATAGAAATTGAACTTTTTCTACTAGGAAAGTATCAGAATAACAAAAAAGTTTCGGCAGTTTGTTTCAGAAGAAACACTTCAGAAGTAATGTAGCACTCTATTAATTTTTGCCAAAGTTACTGTGACAAGCAAGGTAAGTTTGAACACAGAACAATTATTACGAAACGAAACTTCGGGTGAATTATTGTTAGCAACCACGAAACGTCATGGGTGCTTCAAGTTCTGGAAGGTACTCTATTCTTATTTGAGCTGCCGTCATTAATTTCCAGTGTAGAATTTTATAAAAAGGATATTTGATTAATTCTTAATTGGTAATCACAATCCAGATGAAACTAAACCAGAGGGATTATTGACGTATCAGAGAAATCCCGAAGTTGTTCTGCAGTCCACAACATCCCATTAAGCCAAGACGCATAAAATTCTCACTCGCTTCCTAGAGATCCTCGCACTCTCGGCTTTGTATTCCTGATTCCCAGCGTGAGTTATTAGCTGATATTTCCTGGGCTTAACAATAGCTCCGGACTTGCTGAAGATCTCTAAAACCCGGAACAAATGAGCATCTTCATCATCGTCCAGCCGAATGCGCGTGTCTTATATACATCCGTGAACCGATGTGTTGGTGGAGTGGTGAGGAGGTGGCATGGAAATTAGAAAACATTATAAATATATCTGATTCAAAATATACTGACAACAACATGAATATTAATCAAATGAAACTAGAAATAAACCACAATTTTTCTTCTTATTGTTAATATGATTAACCGAAATGAATATTTTTACGGTATCATAATTTTCGAAGGAATATCTATTTAAAAATAATAAGTTATCCTACATCTAATTATCTATTCAGTCTGTAAAAATTAACTGAACTGAAATGATAATTTACTGTAAATAATTAATAGCAAATCATCTCATTTTCCAAACCCAAATCATGAATTTTGAAAAAAATATTTCCTGTGTAACGACTGACTGTATTTATTTAGTCTAATTAATATCTGTTGAATCTAAACACTGTAGACATTTTTTCTTCATATACATACATACCTATTATTATTATCAAATTTATTTTTCGTTATCATTATTTCCAGCAAATAGAGAGGCTTATCTCTAGATTTTGGTCTGAAAAGAAAGTTTCAAGCACAACATTTTAGGTTTTGCCTACAGTGAAAAATGAAGGTGAACAAATTATATCCTTAGTAGGTTTCTGTTTATTACTCTTTTTATTCATCCATCAAAAACTAATCTCAAACAGTGAAAAAATGATGATCAATAAACACATTTCTATTTAATTGTTAACATACTTTAATAGTGAGCAGATGTATGTTTAATATTTAACTGTTCAAGTAATTTAACTACTCAGAATAATGATTTTATTGTTTTTTCTGCCCATTACCTGTGCATGTTATTTTTAGTGAGGCATGAGAGCGGAAGAGACACGTACTGCCGCACTGACGTCTCTTACGGCACTG
This sequence comes from Caprella mutica, assembly GCA_947561585.1. Taxonomy (NCBI): domain Eukaryota; kingdom Metazoa; phylum Arthropoda; class Malacostraca; order Amphipoda; family Caprellidae; genus Caprella; species Caprella mutica. Next base: position 320,676 of record CANNZV010000184.1, read on the forward strand.
AGAAGATATGCAATGAAAATCCTACTACCTGAATTTGAACAGTTAAAATATTAAATTGAGTTTTAAATGGAATATAAACCAATTAAATGGTTGATGTAGGTAATAATCATAAACTTATTTTACATTATTACTTATAAGAAGATAATTCCTTTTTTTGTCCCTCACTCCATTTCTCTCCCTCTCATTTCCCTCACTCTATTTCTCTCCCTCTCATTTCCCTCACTCTATTTCTCTCTCTTTCATTTCCCTCACTCTATTTCTCTCCCTTTCATTTTCCTCACTCTAATTCTCTCTCTTTCATTTCCCTCACTCTATTTCTCTCCCTTTCATTTTCCTCACTCTAATTCTCTTTTTCATTTCCCTCACTCTATTTCTCTCCCTTTTACTTTCCTCACTCTATTTCTCTCTCTTTCATTTCCCTCACTGTATTTCTCTCCCTTTTACTTTCCTCACTCTATTTCTCTCTCTTTCATTTCCCTCACTGTATTTTTCTCTCCTTCCTTTCCCTCACTCTATTTCTCTGTTTTTTCATTTCCCTCACTCTATTTCTCTCCCTTTTACTTTCCTCACTCTATTTCTCTCCTTTTCATTTCCCTCACTCTATTTTTCTCTTCTTCATTTCTCTCACTCTATTTCTCTCTCTTTCATTTCCCTCACTCTATATATCTCTACCTTTCATTTCCCTCACTCTATTTCTCTCCCTTTCATTTTCCTCACTCAATTTCTCTCTCTTTTACATTCCTCACTCTATTTCTCTCTCTTTCATTTCCCTCACTCTATTTCTCTCCCTTTTACTTTCCTCACTCTATTTCTCTCCCTTTCATTTCCCTCACTCTATTTTTCTCTCCTTCATTTCCCTCACTCTATTTCTCTGTCATTCATTTCCCTCGTTCTATTTCTCTCCCTTTTACTTTCCTCACAATATTTCTCTCCCTTTCATTTCCCTCACTCTATTTTTCTCTTCTTCATTTCCCTCACTCTATTTCTCTTGCTTTCATTTCCCTCACTCTATATTTCTCTCCCTTTCATTTCTCTCACTCTATTTATCTCTCTTTCATTTCCCTCACTCAATATTTCTCCCTTTCATTTCCCTCTCTCTATTTCTCTCTCTTTCATTTCCCTCACTCTCCTCAGGCCCAAATTTTCCCCTCTTTTTGGAGTCCAAGAGAGTCCTGATGTTTTTGCCCCTCTGACGGATTTTCTCCCCCGGGCTCTTGTTATAATTAGCTTCCCTGTTATTTGAATCACTCTTTAATACCTCACTCGTATACTTTCATAACTTCCAGAAATGAATTAATTATATGCCACGATATAGCTTTACTAATTATTAATATTGCAATTCCGGAGTTGTTTTCTATCCCGGATTTTTTCTGATCGCGGGTTTTATTTGCATCCCAGATTGTTTTGTATCTCACATTTTGTCGTATCACCTGATTTTTTGATACCCTTTAATTCTGTTATCCGAATTTCTTGTATTCAGATTTACTGTTAACCTGACAATTATTTTAGTGATTGAATTATATCTTATTTCAAATGTTAAAGCGTGTCATTTTTCTTTCAACCAACTGACAATTATACACATTTGTGTATTAGAATATAGGGTGATTTTAGCAGTAAGATGCGTAAAAATATATGCATTTAACATATTGATTTTTATTTTGTAACCACCTAATGTTTTTTCGCAACGGTCAATAGACTCAATAAAAATATATTAATCGATAGTGCTTTTATATATTTTTAATAAAAACTTACTTAAGTAATTTCCTTACCTTTGTTTTGTCGGTCTGTGGGGTGTCACACTTTAAGGAATATACGAAAATACAGAGAAATCGGAAAATACGGAAAATCCTGAAAAACTGTGAAACCGAAAAATTAGAAATTTTAAATAGAAGAAAATGCAAAATAACGAAAATACACAAATAAGGAAAATTTGTATAAAAAGTTGAACATCCGGTAAGCCAAACATCCTGAAAGACCGAATACTTGTTACAAAAATCTGAAAAAAACTGAAAATGCAGAAAAAGAACAAACATTCAGAAAGATTAAAATTTGGAAACCAAATATTCAGAAAACAAAAAAATCTGATAATACAGAAAAAAAATGAAAAATCATTAAGTACAGACAAATATAAATAAATACAAAAATCGGATAAAAAACATATCGGTTAGCAGAAATTTCTTTATAGTCCTGTCACTTCTGATGGGTAATACACTGGACAGTAAAAATCCAGAAAAAACGGAAGTCCGGTAAACAGAGAAGAGCAGAAAAAAATATCCGGAGAACCAAAAAGATTGGAAACACAGAAAAATCTGAATTATTGATTAAATATCGGTTAATTATTCACATTGTTGAAGTCATTTGTTTGTATGCCTTTGAATTATTAGTTATTTTATTCACATTAACAATATGAGAAAACATAATGAATTCAATTATATCTATTACACGTTTTTTGTTTCTATCAATTACTATTAACATATTTCCTGTGGTAGCTTTAACTGTCATAATTTCAGTTTAATTTGGACAGAAAATTATTAATTTCTATTAGTATACATCTCCTTATATTTTGTACAATATATCCTTCTTTAGGATATAAATATACACCTTTAAGATAAATATTAGTTAAAGAGAAAAAGCTTTGATTTTCTATTCTAAAAAACAAAACAAAAATGTGACTCACCGGTGGGTCACATCGTAGGAACCGTGTTAATTTTGTGTATTATTGTCTGGTTTCTTAATTTTTGATCACATTTCATACATTAATGATAAAACCATTGAGAAAATTATATCAATAGGATTGATCCCCAACATATCTACAGCATTCTAACATTTCTCCATTCGTATCATAACTATGGAGGTCAAAGTTATCACATAATAATGAGATAACTTTGTGCAATATTATCACCAATAAGCACGGAAAATAAGTAAGCCAATGCTCTAAGTTAAATAAGACATGGATCTGCAGATTGGCTACATTTGCTACTACTTATAACTAGAAAAGTCATTTCCATACAAATTAGCCTATTGACTTATATCAGTATATGCAATGTAAAATAACTCTATTTTATGAGCTAGTTACAGGTAATAACTCTAGTTATCACCTATTGGCTAGGTTAATGCACTGGATATTGTTCTATAAAATACAGCGAACATTTAGTCCTTATTTTATTCATAAAGACGATATTTTTGCAGTAAAAATGTACTGTAAATAAACCCATTTCAAATTTAGAAGTCACTGTCACTATTTTTATTTATTTGACATAAATTGGTGATTGAAATCTCTACCTTTTTATTGTATTCATTATTACATGAAATATATGATGTTATTTCCGTTTTTTAGTAACTTTGTTCACAGAGGCATTATCCATTCTGACTGATACTTGACGCTGCAGTGCATTCATTTTTCTTCCAAACATATTTCACTTTAGTAAATGTTTAATTTCTCTGAATCTACTTTATTTATCATTCCCAATATAATATGTATAATAGTATATGTAAGTCGACCGTACGACGTACGACACCGTACGTCAATCATAATAACTAAACAGAAATTGCTACAAGCGTTTGTACTACAGGGTGACAGTAACATTTTGAGACAGGAAAAATTTATCTGAGAGAACATTTATATAGATAAAAAAATACAATTTGGGAATTTCTGAGAAAATATGTAAAGAATATTATTCAACATAGCCTCCTCTTTTTTGAATGACGGCATCCCATATCTTGAAGTAGCTTCAACCGCCTCACGCAACTTATCCATTGGCAGTGTTGCCAATTTTCATTTCAGTTTTTACTTAGCAGTTTAGTTTTTGTTAATATCTGCACACATTCTTCTCCAATACTTACCACACGCAGAAGTTTATTGGACTAAATCAGATGCAGATTTTCCTGCTCTGTTAAATACAACCACAGCACACCTTTGACTCTTCACTGAAAGAGCCTTTAACTTCTTGAAACTAAAAGATGACACCTATTGCAAGTTATACAGGGTGACCCACAAAAAGGATTACCCAATTTTAAATACTTACATTTCAAAAACTACTGAGGTACAGTTTCTTTTCAAGTATTTTGTTTGTTAAATCTCTGCCCATCCACAGTTAATTTTCATAAATTTTTATTTATTTTTGTGAATGTAACAACGAGTTCATTGATGGGTGGTGCAAATGGTCAGAAAACGGAAAATGAAGTAAGTTCAAACATTAAAAATATCTTTAGTAGACAAATTGAATCCCCATTATTAAAAATAGATTTATTTCTAGGTTTTAATAATATTCTTATAATTATTCCTTTTATAAAGTATTGACAATCTGGAGAAAAATGTTTAAGTACAAAAATAAAAGCACAAGTTTAAATTTGCTGAACAAAATTGATTTTGTTTTCAGATCGTACCGTCTTCTTGCGACCTGAACGACCCTTGTTAAAATTTAAACTTTTGCCTTCATTTTTGTACTTGAACAATTTTCTCCAGATTGTCAACATTTTTTAAAAGGAATAATTATTATATAAATATTCTTAAAACCTGGAAATTAATATATCTGTTTTTATTAATGGTAATTTTGTCTAATAAATATATTTCTAATGTTTAATCTTACTTCATTGACCGTTTTCTGACCATTTTCACCACCCATCAATTAACTCGTTCTTACATTCACAAAAAATAGATAAAACCATATGAAAAATTAACTTTTGATGGAGAAGGGTTTAACAAACCAAAAATATACCTGAGAAAAAACTGTACTTTCAGTAGTTGTTGAAATATGCGAATTCAAAGTTGGGTATACTTTTTTGGGGCCACCCTGTATATTATATTGAACGCGATGAAATGTGAAAAAGAGGAATGAATTATTTTATATTACAGTTTTTCATATCAAAACTTTTATTGCAGAATTATCCTCTATAGCGTCGGTAACTATAATAAATGAAGATTAAGTTTATTTCTAAAGCACATTAAAATTGTAACTCAATTTCTGCTTCATAATTGAATTCTACACTAATCATGAAATAAAAAATATATTTACAAAGGTTATTAATTTATTTAAAAATAAACCCTTTTCCAAAGGAGTAAGGAATAAAATTTCAACATCGAGCATCAACCCCTCACTCCAACATATCCACAATAAATTATCTCATTTACAGTTTATTGAAGAACTCAAACCGTATATTATATACACCTATGAACATCTATTCTCCATTTCGCAATGATTGAAGCAAGCGTATAAAATATCAAACAAAAGCCACCACACTATACCTGAATGAGTCCTAAAAATCACCACTGAAAACCGCTCTATTACTGAATTCTATCGTAAAAACGAATATTATTCTTCAGCGAGATGAACCATTCAGGCAAAAGACTTTTCGGTTCAATTTCAATCGAGCAAAATGAAAAATCCGCCATTACTTTGCAGCTCCGCTTAACATTACTTCATTTAATAACCACACATTGTTAAAATGAAAGAATGTACTGGCAATTAATAGCGGTTTAAACCCAATACCCGCAAGTTTTATGTGGTCCGTGGTTTTTAATCAAAGTTTATGACCATATTCTAATAAATATAAAAAGAAAGTAAAATAAGGTGAAGCCGTAAAGTAAATCTGTGTATTTGCAGCTAGCCCCAAATGATCCACTTGAATATAGCAATAAAATATAAAAATGGAGTGTGGGGGATACTATTATCCAGATATCATGGATTTATCCAGAATTATAGTCCTGTTAAACTCTAAGTGAAATGTGTAATATTCTAGAAGCTTTCTTATCGAGTATTTTGGTTATGATTATAATTTAATCATCATAATTTGTGAAATATTTATTTTTTATGATACAATTGAAGCTTATATTATTTTGCTAATCTAAAGTCTTTTTCTGTCGATTATACATCTTTTAATAAACAAATCCTCGAAGTAAGTAAGTAAATATTTTCATATTTCAAAAATATATTTAAAGTTGCACAGAATCATTGAAAATGCAAAAAAATGTAATACCTGTTGTCACTTTATAACCTTTATCAGACTTACTGTGTACCAATCCCACCCCTAAAATATACTGTTAGGTAGCCTCATCTAACTTGTCAAAGCTACATTTCAGTTTCATAATATTGCCTAATATTGTAATCAATATCTTGATATGACATACTAGATGATATAATCTGTTAAAAGAAAATATTTTGACTTCAAAGTTATAATCAATGAAGATATGAAGGGGCAGTCAGTAACAATATTCATCGAATATTCACTATTAACAATTATAATTATGATGTACCGTAAAATGTTTCAAAGCTGACATTTATTATCTATAAAAAACTATTTGTTTAAATGTTGCCTATTACTTTTTTTATATCTTGTACTCATAAACCTTTTTAAGAATTTCTCCCGTTCACTTAAATATCTATCATCGCAATACGTTATCATAAATTCTGATGATTTCATACACGAATGTCTGCATGTATGACCCTCCTTTCATTCATTTCCCTAAATTCACATACACAATAAAAGTGATGGAGTTGCGCATATTTATTTATCACAGTGAAATGGTTCATAAAAGAGTTTTATCTCCTCCAAATGTCCCCAGAATGTTTTCACGGGACAAATAACATAAAATGTTGATAAGAAAGTCTGCCCTTAGAAATATTTCATTATTATTATCACTGAAGAGAGGAAAGGTACTTTTTGTTCGACTGAGGAAGTTCCTTTCAATGAGTGTTCTAAATAGTTATCAATAAATATTACGCGAATGCATTTCATTATAACAGAGAACGGGAAACATCACGAAAAACACTTATTCTTTTCTATCATTGGAATATTCGTAATTTGTGTAGTTGATTATTTATTAATTCGTTTAGTGTATTCGAATTCAATTCTTCATCCAATTCAATAACTCAGTAGCATTCCTTTAACATAAACATACCTTAACGAAAAAGATTTAAAATATTAATTCACGTACATTATTATTAAGCTATTCATTGATGGTATCCCCATTAGACTATAATGTCCCTGCAACATCCTATTCCCCTTCACTGCCAATAACCTCCTCCTACTTTGGAATTGACAGTCCTTTCCCCTGACACTTTCAGCTATTTGTAAACACGAGAGTCGAGTTACAGACCCGAATATGCAGGTGAAAATATTGCCTCGTTGAGAGTAGCTTGTGGCATCACCTTTCACCAACTTATTGCGTGTGGTCTTTGTCGCCAGAGCCCTAATTCTCTTAGCAGGCTTTATGTACGTGGACCAGAGAGCACTTAGACAGCTAAACCAATTACACTCCACAGTTTGGCCTGTCGCCTCTCTCTGAACCTCACAAAGCAAATGCACATGATTCATGTAACAATTTAATTCTTTGTAACTGTCAAAGTTTATGCCAATGTATTTATTCTCTGATAGATATACCATGAATTGATAATAACTAACAGTCTGTGAGTCATCTGCCTACACCAAGATCTAAAGACACACTTCAGATCTTAAACCTCTGAGGATTGCATCTCTAAATGCATTGCGACATCTGGCACTAATCACATATCAAAACCATCCCCAGGGACATCTTTTAACGCCCATGTTATAGCGTCTCGAGAGACATGTAAATGATATGTCTTGAGAACATGTACATGATATGTATAAAGGGACATGTAAATGATATGTCTTGAGAGACATGTAAATGATATGTCTAGAGAGACATGTAAATGATATGTCTAGAGAGACATGTAAATGATATGTCTAGAGAGACATGTAAATGTTATGTCTTGAGAGACATGTAAATGATATGTCTAGAGAGACATGTAAATGACAAGTCTAGAGAGACATGTGAATGATATGTTTAGAGAGCCATGTAAATGATATGTCTAGAGAGACATGTGAATGATATGTCTAGAGAGACATGTAAATGATATGCCTAGAGAGACATGTAAATGATATGTCTAGAGAGACATGTAAATGACAAGTCTAGAGAGATATGTGAATGATATGTCTAGAGAGCCATGTAAATGATATGTCTAGAGAGACATGTAAATGACAAGTCTAGAGAGACATATAAATGATATGTCAAGAGGGACATGTAAATGATATGTCTCGAGAGACATGTAAATGATATGTCTTGAGAGACATGTAAATGACAAGTCTAGAGAGACATGTGAATGATATGTTTAGAGAGCCATGTAAATGATATGTCTAGAGAGACATGTGAATGATATGTCTAGAGAGACATGTAAATGATATGCCTAGAGAGACATGTAAATGATATGTCTAGAGAGACATGTAAATGACAAGTCTAGAGAGATATGTGAATGATATGTCTAGAGAGCCATGTAAATGATATGTCTAGAGAGACATGTAAATGACAAGTCTAGAGAGACATGTAAATGATATGTCAAGAGGGACATGTAAATGATATGTCTCGAGAGACATGTAAATGATATGTCTTGAGAGACATGTAAATGATAAGTCTAGAGAGACATGTAAATGATATGTCTAGAGAGACATGTAAATGATATGTCTAGAGAGACATGTAAATGATATGTCTAGATAGACATGTAAATGATATGCCTAGAGAGACATGTAAATGATATGTCTAGAGAGACATGTAAATGATATGTCTATAAAGACATGTAAATTATATGTCTAGAGAGACATGTAAATGATATGTCTAGAGAGACATGTAAATGATATGTATAATATGAGACATGTAAATGATATATCTAGAGAGACATGTAAATGATATGTCTAGAGAGACATGTAATTGATATGTCTAGAGAGACATGTAAATGATATGTATAATATGAGACATGTAAATGATATATCTAGAGAGACATGTAAATGATATGTCTAGAGAGACAAGTAATTGATATGTCTAGAGAGACATGTAATTGATATGTCTAGAGAGACATGTAAATGATATGTCTAGAGAGACATGTAATTGATATGTCTAGAGAGACATGTAAATGATATATCTAGAGTGAGACATGTAAATGAAATAGTAAAAACATGTATATGTCAAACGAAACATGGTAAGATGATAATTACATCCAATGAACTATATACATTTTTAGTTACTTCCATGAACTGATAATCACTCGAACTTTATTATTTCAATTTTAATATAATAACTCCATTTAGTTAATTTCGTTACAGTAATAACTTCAGGTATTTAATTTCGTAAGAGGTTGAGTGTAAATTTTGATTTTTCAATTCTTACAATATTTAGAAATAATTTTCTGCATAATCAACACGTGATTATATTTAATCATATCGATTGTAGAAAAGATTTAATTATAATTAATAAGGAATTAAAGCAGGTGCATAAGAAATAAAAATATAGAAGCTTTAATCGGTATAATTACTTTTTATTCATTCATTTATGTTGGTTGAATGCTAAAAAGAATAACAAATGAAGTGTTTACATTCATAATGTTGTTCATTAGCATATTATGTTAGTTGTTGTTGCTTTTTATATTGCAGTACATTGAAATCTATATTATATTTACACATGATGTGACTGATATGAAATTGCAGATAAAGGATATTTATAATTAGAAAAATTTATAGTTACAAAAGTTTTCGGCATAAGAAGAAATGAAAAATTCGATTTGATCAAAAAATACTTGAAGAAGCCTTGAACGAATATTGAATCTAGCGATTTTGGTCAGTAAATTTCTTCATTTGGATCAGTAACTTTTTTTCTATCAGTAAATCTCTTTATTTTGGTCAGTATATTTCTTTATTCAGGTCAGTAATATCTATATTATGGTCAATATTTCAGTATATCCAATATTCGCAGCCCGGTACTTTATTGAGACATCCATGTGGTAATGATAGCCCAAATCTGCGAAAACTGGAGACTTTTTGGCAAACTTTGCGGCTTGGCTTAGATTGAAGCATGGGTGAACATCAAAACTTGTGCCATTGCAGAAGGCAATAACACTTATCGTAGTCATTGGCGGTGTACCTGCTCTTGACACATGTACTGCAAAACAGGTGATATGGGGCACTGCTAACGAATAATCATTAGATTTTATTGCTACATGAAGCCATGGAGCGTCGAGGGGGAGCTATGTAAATATACTATGGAAAATGTAGTGAAGCTCAATTGCATGCATTGATAGATCTTACAAATACATTGTGAAAGGCCATGTATTTAATTCTATAAACTAATTGGAATGCATTAAGTCAATTGCATAAAGAAAAAGATTATAATTAAACAGTTATCCTATTTTATCGTATAATTTGATAATTTACGATATTTAATCGACGATTATAATTTTATTGGCATGGAATTGGTCAGATAGAAATATTTTTAAGTATAAGGTACACATATCCTAAGAATTTTCATAGCTATCCAATAGAGTGAATGGAAGGGAAGTAAGACTTCTCAAGTGTTTCCTTAAAGCATTCTTTGTAAGTCAAAACACCGTGTGAATATTTTCTCAGTCAGTACGTACCATCACTACAAATAACATGTGTACCATTCTTCCTACATATTCCAGTTACATTAAATCTACTAGGATAATTTACAGATTTGAGAAAGGACTATCATACATTGTGTTTCTAATTGTTTTATTTGTGTTTGATAGTACCTCTGGAGAAGCGAAGCATAAACCAGTGAGGTGGATATGCAGGGCATGCATTCAGACCCTTCTTAATATCGACTACATTCTCTGACGTACATCTCTAACTGCAATCATGTTGGAGTGCCCATGGGATAAGCATACAAATAACTATGATATGCTGCAGGGGCTCCCCTGCTACCACTAGAGGTTAAAACATGATACTTGGAAAAAAAAATTTTATATAATGATCATAGGAAAATTCCAATCTGAATATATTCCATTGTACAAAGATGAACATTTTTAAAAAATTTAATTTAATTTTTTTATTCAATTTTAGTTGAAAAATCAATCTAAAGTTGAGATTCTAATTATACAGTGACATAATATGTAAAAAGTAGTAATTTTGAAGAAAAAAAATATTTGAAAAGAAGAATAGGCCACTATTACTGAATATTTTCTTCGTGCCCGTTGAGAAAATTATAATGTGGGAGCAGGAGAAATTAAGAAGGGGCTCACTATAATCTTCTATTGCCCCATAATATTCTTCTATGGTCCCACCAAAATCTCCTATGGCCCCACGCCCTCACTTGCCACTCTCAGTTAGTGATGTTGAATGTCACAGAGCTAATGGCTTACAACATCCCATTACGAGAAGCAGGCAACATTAGACATGCAACATGAGATAGTCTCAGGAACGTTCCTGTTCAGAATGCCAAAGCAACTGCTTCAACTTCATACTAATTACTAGTGTACAAATATTGTCACAGTCTATCATAATATGAAGAAATACACTATATGAATTATTATTTAAAAGTGCAGATCAGGCAGTAATAAAAATGAAAATCAAGTTTTTTGACAAACGATGAGGATTATTGTGAAGAAAAACTATACGTATCAGTATCAAAAAACAGTTTAGAATATTTTTTTTTCTAACAATAACTATTGTTTCTAAAACACATAATACACGTATTGATGTACTATGTATTTGGTATTCGTGGAGACACTGACTTGAATTGTAACAATGTTCACGTATAAGAATATACTTTACAGAGAATTTCCCCGTACACTACAATACCTTATACGCTCTCCCTGCGTTTGTATATTGTCTTTCATGCCATAAAAAATAATGTCATGGATCCATCTTGCAATTGAGCAATAATAAAAATATTACGGCACGCTCTCACACGTGGCTTTTATTTCTTTTCATCTCGAAATTTGACTTTGAAACGTGCCATGAAAACATATGCCAGATCATATAGAGATAAATTTGCAATAAAACTACATTCGGGAATGATTGGAATAAAACAAAAGGATTGACAGCTTATGTGTTCTTATTTTTATCGAAAAAAAGAAATAAAATATTAGAATGTGTACTAACTTTCACAACAAAATGTAGTTCAGAAGTGTGCTTAAATTATTTTAAAATTATTATTATACAAAATTATTTTTTTCGTGTGTCAAATATTTTACTATAAAGAAAAATAATTCTTTTTGTTATAAAAGTAATTTCAACCATGTTATACAACTTATACATTTGATATGGTAAAAATTTAATATATTAACAAAAAGGAAATATTGACATATACATTATTGTTAAAGAGTAATAAAATATATTACTCTTATTATTACTGCACTTCACAAAATTCAATTTGCTAATGTAAAAATAATCAAATAGAACTATAAAATATTAACTCCAATCCACAGGCCCTGAATTTGATGGAATAGGATTTCTAAGGAAGCAGTCCGTTACTTAGTGGAAAATTCAATGACATTACATTTATAATTCAAAAACGCATTGAAGAACTGTTCAGTGTTCTTTGTACTTCCCAAGCATTCATGAACTGTTCTTTGCACTTCCCAAGCATTCATGAACTGTTCTTTGCACTTCCCAAGCATTCAAGAACTGTTCTTTGCACTTCCCAAGCATTCAAGAACTGTTCTTCGCACTTCCCAAGCATTCAAGAACTGTTCTTTGCACTTCCCAAGCATTCAAGAACTGTTGCTGAGAATATCTCAGGGAGTGTCAGTATCTCCGCTAAGCAAGCACTAACTCGGTCTAAAGTTAGCGGCGCGAGATAATTTGTTTGCTTTGTTGTCACACACAGAACTCTCTCTCTCTCTCTCTCTGTACTGTTAATTAAAACTTATGCATATCATTACTGTTATTAATATTAGCTGGTTAATTAATTCAAAGGATTCAATTGAAATCTTCAGCTAGTCTAGATCATAACCTGGTTTAATTATATTATTAGTTTGTGATTTGCAAGCAATTTAGCTGTCTGCTTATTATAATCAGTAATGATTATATACATATTTTGAGAAAGGTGTATTAGTACTTATCATCATTTAAAGAAATCATATGTACTAATAATTTGTCCTTTGTACACGATGACCCAAAAAAATGTATCATAATTGATAATTGTTATTAGCCAAAGGATATACTTATTTGTTATGTATCTTTAATATAATATTAATACCACCACCATATACCTAACAATGTTAACATAAATTTTCAAGCATTTAGATCAATTATTTCAAAAGACTCGGCTTATAAAGTTAACAGTGGCCAAATTTTTCATTACAAAGTGTCACAAATCCGTTTTCAATTCCTAGAAACAACATGAGCAATCAGGTCTCCAGTAAATCAATTACAGGAATAAAGCGGTCAATCGCATCAAAGTTTGATTTCTGTTGTGAAAAAACGAGTTGACCAAATTCCGCAAAGAAGTGCCAGCAAATGGCAAACAAGATCGGTGTCCCCAAAGTTAACTCCATGTTAAAAGCAGTCAAGACAGCTAATTAAATATCTTTTGATATTCATCGATGAAGGACTAAAATTCAACAGTCATGTTTATCTGAATTTGTTGTTGAAAAAATCCTTCCTTAATTCTATGAATCAATTTGAACCAATTTTATCGTCATTAAGATGGAGCGCCTTCATACACGGCTAATGTGACTCAAAGGTTGTGCGAAGACCACTTCTATGATCTTTGGGACAAACAAATACGAGACCAATACTTTTGACTAAGATATCCAGTACACATTGGAAAGCAAACTTTAAACTCGTTCTAGCCAAATTAGAATCTTCGAAGGCAGTCATTTGTTTTGTTTGGGCCAAGTTGGACAAACTATATAATAATGCAGCGTTCTTGTTCTTCAGTCTGGTATCGATCAAAGTGAAAAATCGGTCATTTCAAAATTTTATTACATTTTTCTGAATATACTTCTTATAGATTTCGTCGAAGTATATTGAAAATTACCATTAGTAAAACTTTTTGGGTCACCCTGTATCTATACTATGTTTATAAATATATTGCTAGGGAAGTTATCGTGCTTTTACCGTCAAAAACATGAATCTGGTAGCGAATACTCAGTCTAAAAAAAACTAAATCAGTTTTGCGTTGTGCCAAAAAACGGCGAATTTCTTCATTAGAACATATTAATTGAAGAATATATGTACTAATACATATATAAGAGGGTTAATATTGTATTAAATAATTTTGTTCTATATTTATATCTGCAAGTATTATAGGTGCATTTACTTGTCTGTAGCACTTTCAATGCACTTTACGATAGTTAGGGAACACCACTAACATTTCTACCCCTCCAAGAGTTATTAAGATGTTAGTGTTGCTGTACAGCTAACCGTATGGCTCTGTTGGCGGTTTAACTGCCCTCTGTCGGTGTAATTATGAACATTAACGTCACTGTTGAATACCTCTTAGGAGCTCATGTGAGTGTTGAAGTACACCAAAGGATCAGGAGTGTGTTTAGTGTAATTTCTATATTACATTTATAATATGTCGTACAATTCATAAATGTAAGTTTAAATGATTATGACTGCAGAAGCATTAATTTAGGCACTGATTTATTCGCCTTTTAATACGCTACATTCATTTCGATTTCTGTTTTAATTGTCACCATGGGTATAATTTAAGTTTGCCGGTCTTATCAGGGATTTAGCAGACTGAGTTATCTATGAATTCATCATCCTAGATGCTTTTTTGAGGGCATTTATAAACGCCTTAAGAGGTTTGCCACAGCAGAGTAATGTTCAAAGGACAATGCTTCTTTTCTACAGTCGGTAGCGACAGTTGACAGCCAAAGAGCTGGTTGAAAAGAGCCTATGACTGATTCACCTTTCTGTGGATGGCTGTCGGTATTCAAGTCAGGTTCCAGTTTAGTTCATTAGATAGAAGTAGCCATCCATTAAAAAGCTCCTTTGTGAACCTATTACGCTAGATGGCGCTTTCTTACAGATTTTATTACTGGACATTTTGAAAGAGCGTGATGAGAATGAACTGCTGGTGAGGCATTATAAATTAGTACTAACGCTACATCTCTCTCTATAGCATTATAAATTAGTACTAACGCTACATCTCTCACTATAGCATTATAAATTAGTACTAACGCTACATCTCTCACTATAGCATTATATATTAGTACTAACGCTACATCTCTCACTATAGCATTATAAATTAGTACTAACGCTACATCTCTCTCTATAGCATTATAAATTAGTACTAACGCTACATCTCTCAATATAGCATTATAAATTAGTACTAACGCTACATCTCTCTCTATAGCATTATAAATTAGTACTAACGCTACATCTCTCACTATAGCATTATAAATTAGTACTAACGCTACATCTCTCACTATAGCATTATAAATTAGTACTAACGCTACATCTCTCACTATAGCATTATAAATTAGTAATAACGCTACATCTCTCACTATAGCATTATAAATTAGTACTAACGCTGCATCTCTCATTATAGCATTATAAATTAGAACTAGTACTACATCTCTCACTATAGCATTATAAATTAGTACTAACGCTACATCTCTCTCTGTAGCATTACAAATTAGTACTAACGCTACATCTCTCTCTATAGCATTATAAATTAGTACTAACGCTACATCTCTCACTATAGCATTATAAATTAGTACTAACGCTACATCTCTCACTATAGCATTATATATTAGTACTAACGCTACATCTCTCATTATAGCATTATAAATTAGTACTAACGCTACATCTCTCACTATAGCATTATAAATTAGTACTAACGCTACATCTCTCACTATAGCATTATGAATTAGTACTAACGCTACATCTCTCACTATAGCATTATATATTAGTACTAACGCTACATCTCTCATTATAGCATTATAAATTAGTACTAACGCTACATCTCTCTCTATAGCATTATAAATTAGTACTAACGCTACATCTCTCACTATAGCATTATAAATTAGTACTAACGCTACATCTCTCACTATAGCATTATAAATTAGTACTAACGCTACATCTCTCATTATAGCATTATAAATTAGTACTAACGCTACATCTCTCACTATAGCATTATAAATTAGTACTAACGCTACATCTCTCATTATAGCATTATAAATTAGTACTAACGCTACATCTCTCACTATAGCATTATAAATTAGTACTAACGCTACATCTCTCACTATAGCATTATATATTAGTACTAACGCTACATCTCTCATTATAGCATTATAAATTAGTACTAACGCTACATCTCTCACTATAGCATTATAAATTAGTACTAACGCTACATCTCTTACTATAGCATTATAAATTAGTACTAACGCTACATCTCTCACTATAGCATTATAAATTAGTACTAACGCTACATCTCTCACTATAGCATTATATATTAGTACTAACGCTACATCTCTCATTATAGCATTATAAATTAGTACTAACGCTACATCTCTCTCTATAGCATTATAAATTAGTACTAACGCTACATCTCTCACTATAGCATTATAAATTAGTACTAACGCTACATCTCTCACTATAGCATTATAAATTAGTACTAACGCTACATCTCTCATTATAGCATTATAAATTAGTACTAACGCTACATCTCTCACTATAGCATTATAAATTAGTACTAACGCTACATCTCTCATTATAGCATTATAAATTAGTACTAACGCTACATCTCTCACTATAGCATTATAAATTAGTACTAACGCTACATCTCTCACTATAGCATTATATATTAGTACTAACGCTACATCTCTCATTATAGCATTATAAATTAGTACTAACGCTACATCTCTCTCTATAGCATTATAAATTAGTACTAACGCTACATCTCTCACTATAGCATTACAAATTAGTACTAACGCTACATCTCTCACTATAGCATTATAAATTAGTACTAACGCTACATCTCTCATTATAGCATTATAAATTAGTACTAACGCTACATCTCTCACTATAGCATTATAAATTAGTACTAACGCTACATCTCTCACTATAGCATTATATATTAGTACTAACGCTACATCTCTCATTATAGCATTATAAATTAGTACTAACGCTACATCTCTCACTATAGAATTATAAATTAGTACTAACGCTACATCTCTTACTATAGCATTATAAATTAGTACTAACGCTACATCTCTCACTATAGCATTATAAATTAGTACTAACGCTACATCTCTCACTATAGCATTATATATTAGTACTAACGCTACATCTCTCATTATAGCATTATAAATTAGTACTAACGCTACATCTCTCTCTATAGCATTATAAATTAGTACTAACGCTACATCTCTCACTATAGCATTATAAATTAGTACTAACGCTACATCTCTCACTATAGCATTATAAATTAGTACTAACGCTACATCTCTCATTATAGCATTATAAATTAGTACTAACGCTACATCTCTCACTATAGCATTATAAATTAGTACTAACGCTACATCTCTCATTATAGCATTATAAATTAGTACTAACGCTACATCTCTCACTATAGCATTATAAATTAGTACTAACGCTACATCTCTCACTATAGCATTATATATTAGTACTAACGCTACATCTCTCATTATAGCATTATAAATTAGTACTAACGCTACATCTCTCTCTATAGCATTATAAATTAGTACTAACGCTACATCTCTCACTATAGCATTACAAATTAGTACTAACGCTACATCTCTCACTATAGCATTATAAATTAGTACTAACGCTACATCTCTCACTATAGCATTATAAATTAGTACTAACGCTACATCTCTCACTATAGCATTATATATTAGTACTAACGCTACATCTCTCATTATAGCATTATAAATTAGTACTAACGCTACATCTCTCTCTATAGCATTATAAATTAGTACTAACGCTACATCTCTCACTATAGCATTATAAATTAGTACTAACGCTACATCTCTCTCTATAGCATTATAAATTAGTACTAACGCTACATCTCTCACTATAGCATTATAAATTAGAACTAACGCTACATCTCTCACTATAGCATTATAAATTAGTACTAACGCTACATCTCTCACTATAGCATTATAAATTAGTACTAACGCTACATCTCTCACTATAACATTATATATTAGTACTAACGCTACATCTCTCATTATAGCATTATAAATTAGTACTAACGCTACATCTCTCTCTATAGCATTATAAATTAGTACTAACGCTACATCTCTCACTATAGCATTACAAATTAGTACTAACGCTACATCTCTCACTATAGCATTATAAATTAGTACTAACGCTACATCTCTCACTATAGCATTATAAATTAGTACTAACGCTACATCTCTCACTATAGCATTATATATTAGTACTAACGCTACATCCCTCATTATAGCATTATAAATTAGTACTAACGCTACATCTCTCTCTATAGCATTATAAATTAGTACTAACGCTACATCTCTCACTATAGCATTATAAATTAGTACTAACGCTACATCTCTCTCTATAGCATTATAAATTAGTACTAACGCTACATCTCTCACTATAGCATTATAAATTAGTACTAACGCTACATCTCTCTCTATAGCATTATAAATTAGTACTAACGCTACATCTCTCACTATAGCATTACAAATTAGTACTAACGCTACATCTCTCACTATAGCATTATAAATTAGTACTAACGCTACATCTCTCACTATAGCATTATGTATTAGTACTAACGCTACATCTCTCATTATAGCATTATAAATTAGTACTAACGCTACATCTCTCTCTATAGCATTATAAATTAGTACTAACGCTACATCTCTCACTATAGCATTACAAATTAGTACTAACGCTACATCTCTCACTATAGCATTATAAATTAGTACTAACGCTACATCTCTCACTATAGCATTATAAATTAGTACTAACGCTACATCTCTCACTATAGCATTATATATTAGTACTAACGCTACATCTCTCATTATAGCATTATAAATTAGTACTAACGCTACATCTCTCTCTATAGCATTATAAATTAGTACTAACGCTACATCTCTCACTATAGCATTATAAATTAGTACTAACGCTACATCTCTCTCTATAGCATTATAAATTAGTACTAACGCTACATCTCTCACTATAGCATTATAAATTAGAACTAACGCTACATCTCTCACTATAGCATTATAAATTAGTACTAACGCTACATCTCTCACTATAGCATTATAAATTAGTACTAACGCTACATCTCTCACTATAGCATTATATATTAGTACTAACGCTACATCTCTCATTATAGCATTATAAATTAGTACTAACGCTACATCTCTCTCTATAGCATTATAAATTAGTACTAACGCTACATCTCTCACTATAGCATTACAAATTAGTACTAACGCTACATCTCTCACTATAGCATTATAAATTAGTACTAACGCTACATCTCTCACTATAGCATTATAAATTAGTACTAACGCTACATCTCTCACTATAGCATTATATATTAGTACTAACGCTACATCTCTCATTATAGCATTATAAATTAGTACTAACGCTACATCTCTCTCTATAGCATTATAAATTAGTACTATCGCTACATCTCTCACTATAGCATTATAAATTAGTACTAACGCTACATCTCTCTCTATAGCATTATAAATTAGTACTAACGCTACATCTCTCACTATAGCATTATAAATTAGAACTAACGCTACATCTCTCACTATAGCATTATAAATTAGTACTAACGCTACATCTCTCACTATAGCATTATAAATTAGTACTAACGCTACATCTCTCACTATAGCATTATAAATTAGTACTAACGCTACATCGCTCTCTATACCTTCTCAATGACAGTATAGAAGTATATGTCAGTCTAGATTACAATGACGGTATGCGGGTTGGCATTAATGATATGGTAGCTTGTCAACTTTCAAAAAGACACAAAAACAATTTTAGTGTATTACTCCACTGAAAATAAAAATGTATTCAATTCTAATAAAATGAAACTTTGCAATGAATATTCACCTCTAAGTATACCTATACAGTGTATAGGCGTCTGTTGGTTGATTGCAAGAAAACTGTCATGATTTAATATTTTAAATACGATATGATTCCATGATAAATTAATTGTCAGGTGAACAGAGATTCGGATTGAAGAAATAAGGATAAAAGAAAAAAATACGGGAAACAAAACTTACGCTAAAATATCCGGGATGCAGGGAAATCCTGGATACAAAAATATTCTTAATACAAAAATATTCTGAATTCAAAAATATCCTGAATAGAAAAATATCCTGAATACAAAAAATATCCTGAATAGAAAAATATCCTGTATACAAGAATATCATGGATACAAAGAAATCCACGATATCCATCCGGGATACGGAAAAGTTAACAAAAAATATGGGTTTAAAAAAATGAATTACAAATAATCAGAGATTACAAAGTATCTGACATTAAAAAAATATCTGGGATTAGGAAAAGAATGCAAGATTTCATAAAATTCAAATATAATAAATATCCGGAAAATGATAATTAAAAAATTCGGATTTTATTTAAAATATTTGGGAATTTATTTGAAATATTTGTGAGTTTATTTTAAAAATTTGAAATTAAAAAAAAAATTATATTTATAGTCTATAATTTTTGACGGGTAATGGCGCTAGAGAAATATTGACCGAAATCTGAATAACAGAAAATGACAAATCTGGATAACAAAAAATTCAAATATTAAATTAATTAAACTCACTTTTAATTTATATTAGTCTATATAAACCATTAACATGTTGTATCTTCTGAGAATTTTCTATTTAAATTTCCTAAATGAATCAATAAGAGCTGAATTGAATACTTTGCTTTAAGATATCCGTTGATGCAAATTAAGTTCTTTATTCATTTTACTTCACTCAAAAAGTTTGCTGTTGGAGTGTCGATCTAATTGGTTAAGTTTATTCAGTTTTACCCTCATGTTTTGCAGTAAATTTCATGAACCCACAATTGGACCCAAGACAATTGGGCCGTGACAACTGGTCGCATATAATTGGGGACCGGACAATTGGGCCCCAAGACAATTGACCCAGGAAAATTGGTGCTGCAGAAACAATAAGGGAGAGTTCCTTTGTTATCACTAGGGTTGTTACAATATTATCTTTGAAATATAATTTATATTCTCTTAAAAAATATTTTCCATATTCTTTAAATATATTTTTTACTCTAAAATATGCTTTAAATTCTCAAAAAAAATTCTTTTTATTCTCAATTCATAGAAGTGCCGTAATTCGATTGATAAACCTGATAAAGGCTATTAGCAAGCCCCTTAAATTACATTTGGATGCTAATCTCATGTTTTAGTGTAATGTAAATATTTGAAGGGTTTAAAATATGTCGTATTAATATGAATGCATTTGTATGTGTTTTAAACCTATGTGTTCATTGTCTGACAAAGTTCAGTCACAGTATTATTTGGTTAATGAAATGGGTAAATATTTAAAAGTTATTCGTTACATTGATTTAAGACACATTTAATAGTTGTTGTGATAAAATGATATTATGAAAATACATTTTGTAATATTAATTTATAACACTTTTCAATATTGAACAGTGAACAGACTTCGACAAATTCACATTAACCTTAATTTACCTTGCATGTCCCTAAAATTTTGCCATGTCTTGGTGATCAATGGTTTTCTAAAATAACTACATTCTAATTTTCTATTGTTTCTACTTCTATAATACCTACATTTTAATTTTCTATTGTTTCTTCTTCTATAATACCTATATTCTAATTTTCTATTGGCTATATTATTCACTATACAGAGTCACTATAGAGTATTTCTTCGGTGTCCAAGATATTTTTTGCTTACATGGCCTATCTCGGAAAAGAAAAATATAATAGTTCTATAAAAAAATATTATTTATTCATGAAAAAAATATTTTCTAATAAAACGATTTTATTTTTTATAACGAGAATATATTTTTCATAGCAAGAATACATTTCGTTAAACAAGAAAAAATTCATATTATGAATATTGTTTATTTTAGATCTGTTCAATATTATATTTATATAAAAAAAAAACATTTTCCCAACCCTAGTTATTACAGTAGCAATGTTCTTGGACCCAATTGTCTGGGACCCAATTGATGTGGGGCCCAATTATCGACAGTCCCAACTGTTGGGGCCCAACTTTCTTGGGACCAATTGTCGGTGCGCCAGTAAATATGACCTAAAAGAGTCTAGTTGGACTCTTTTATTTTTTTAGTAGCCTCAATTCAGATCAGTATGATTTTCATACAAAGGTAATAATGAGTTGCATTTGGGTCTTTATGATCTTTATTTATGCGTCATGATGATCATTATTTGAGTGTCAAGATTATCTTTATTTTTGGGTCATAATTATCTTTATTTTTGCGTCATTACAATCTCTTAATTTTCCTAAATCACTTCAAGTCTGTGATTTTTCTCTCAACGAAAAACAGTTGAAAAGTTCCCGCCGACTGTTCCAGTTAACCATCTCAGAAATAAGTTTTCTTGTTGCTGCCTAAAAAGAAGTAACTGATCTTATTTCAGTGCCTAATATTCAATGAGCTTCAATCCTTATAGTGTGACGCAATTGGTATATTGGATATAGGGTTTGCAGAAGAATTTCTCAATTGGATTTGAATAATAAATGTTATAAATTCTCTCAAAAAGAAATAATCTTTCTGTGAAAAGATAAACCATAATAATTCAATTGAATTTTAAATGTGAAAATATTCTCCCATGAAATATTGTAAAATGTCTTTTTTCATGGTGGATACCAGTGAATAATTTTGAATACTAAATTCGTCTGATAGTTTGAGTCTAGAATTTTATTATTGAAAATATGAAGCACATTTTTTCCCATTAAAATTTGACTCTAATTTTAACTTGAGTTACTATGACTCAATGTTCTGTATCGATACCACTCAAAGTGTGGGTTATTAAGCTTATTCCCGAATTCCAAAATAGAACTGTAGACTCCTTTTGCTATGTAAGTCTTTACATCTGTTCTCATCATAGCATTCATGGAAATAACACAGTCATCTTTCTACTCGTATTCACAGGCTTTTTTTCGCGTGCGGATTAAGGACCGGAACCAATGGTCCATGCTGTGGGACTCACAAAGCTCTTTGGTCCGGAGCTCTGTTCCGGATCTCTTTTTATGGGTTGGCCAAAGAAATGTTTGGGAAAATGTTCTGCGGATGGTTGTCTAGTCAATATATTATTTCGTTGAAACGTTATATTAACTTATATTAATTGGAACAACATATCCCTTGCATTTACTACAAAAAGTCGGGAAACTTCTTGATGATTACAATCAAAACTCTAAATACAACAACATATGAAAAAGAGTACTATTTCAATCATCATTTCAATATTTCAAGATTTATCAAATTTTAATACAGGATTCATGAATTTTATAACTGACAGTACCTGGAAAAGTGGTCGCTATACCGATCTCGTGTATGCTATAGGGATTGATGATTAGTTCAGTTGGGAATATGAACTCTGTAAGTTTTCTTTGAAGCATTTCAAAGAAACGCTAATGAAGGAAATAATCTTAGATTATTATTGAATGAAAATCTTAATGAAAATCATATAATATTTATATTTTACTTACATAAATGTACAAAATATTAAATTAGATTTAACTGTCACTAAAAGTACTATATAAAGTGGTAGTTTTTTTATTAATTTCACTTACATAAATAACTATGTACCTATATGCCAACTAATATACATATATAGCATAATTAATAATCTTTAATTATACTGATCAAAATATTAAAATGAACTATTTCACTTTCTGATTTTATTCTCTTGTTTGGTGTAAATAAATAAAGTATACATTACTACAGAATATTAAAAAGTTTCACGTCTTTTTAATTTCTATTGATCTTTTCTTCTCAAAAAAAATGTGACAGATAATGGATAACAAAATCAAATTACTGAAAATCTGGAAAAAACAATATATTAAATGTTAATTGTAAATTGTAATACCTATGAAAATAATTTAATGTTTGACTAGATACTTGATAGACGAATGAAATATTTGTTAAACCATATAATTTAAAGAGGTAATTGTAGGAGTTGTAGGACCAGTATAACGGATGATATTTGTCCTTTGTAGGAGTGTTTGTTTAAAGATCGTCCACTATTCGAGTTTCACCTGTACTCAATGTAATGAGTACATGTACTTTAATATATGAGAGGTTTTGTGAATCTTCATTAAACAGCTTCTGATTTTGTTAGGCAATTAGAGCGTTCTAATACCTAACAGCAAGTGAAGTTAGTCCACTGTATGATTATAATATTTTATATTTATTTAACGTAAATACATTATTTTAGTCTTAAAAATTAATACATTGTGAAGATATACTGCACTGTATAATATATTATTTGCAGCTTATAATTATTAAATTAAGTTAACATGGAGGTACTAATTAATGTGTCATGTTAACACACATGGAGATGCATGCAAGTGAGTTAAGTTAACTCACCTTCATTAGTGTTCTGCTTGCTCAGTAGTGTCTAAATTTTAATTGCATTAATTTAGTTGCCATTTGTTCATTAATTTAATTAGTTTGGTCAATGGTGGAGCTAATGAAGGAGCCACTAATAGACACATCAGCCACACCAACTTTTGTTAAATGTTATTATATATTTTAGAGAGAAGAGTGGCAATATGTTTTTAGTATAGATAATAAGGTAGTAACCCTGAATTAAATGTTATAGAATAAAATAAAATCGATGATTTGGATTATGAAGACTGACTACAAAAGCTAAATTTCATTCAATTTGAAGAGGTTTAGCCCATTCCTTCTGAACAACATATTTTTTTAGAAAACAATCTCATTAGAGTCCTAACAACACATTGTATATGATAAATTTACAATCTATATACTAACACATTTGCGGCTTAGAGCTGAAATTTCCGTCATGGTCCATGCTGAGCATGTTACAATAGCATATAATTACTTGGTTGGAAGGAAAGGGGTAAAATAAAATGCTTCTTATTTTCACCACTCCCTCCACTCCCTCCACTCCCTCCACTCCCTCCACTCCCTCCACTCCCTCCACTCCCTCCACTCCCTCCACTCCCTCCACTCCCTCCACTTCCTCCACTCCCTCAACTCCTCCACTCCCTCCACTTCCTCCACTCCCTCAACTCCTCCACTCCCTCCACTCCTCCATGGCGTTTGATCTCTCTACTCATCAGCTCGCTCCCTTTAAACACATTAGGTGAACAAATCAAATTGTGTCTCAATTACCAGGACTTTTAGTCAAAATCTCAGAGAGACTTTATAACCGAGAACAGAATGAGTTGTAAGCTAATCCACCTTAAAGATGATAAACGCTATATTCAAACAAGTGAATACTGAATAGTTCATGTTCTCCATGAAGCTTATATATTCTACGTATATATTTCATTATTTATTGCCATAACTCCCATTTTAATCAGTAGTGTATGTTCTCAATAGTAGAGATAAGGATTAACTGAAACCTCAGCCTTAAAATCAAATATTTACGTTTTCATAATAAAGATCAAAGATATATAATTTGAATTCGAACACCTGAACTGTAACCTGAATAGGTTAAGTGTTCTGGAGAATAGGTTCGGTTGCCAATGAGTTCTTATAAAATTGTTATTTCTTGTTGCTCATGTCTATACTTTTCTACTCTAAAGGGCCGTACACACGCAGGGTTTTTAAGTCTTTCCACCAGACTTTTTTCTAAGCCCCTATTACTTTTCCCACGAGAATATAAGGAAAAACGATATATTTTTAATTTATTTTAGTTGGTATCCATGATACCAGCAGGTATCATGGATACCAACTAAAATACAATAAAAATATATCGTTTTTTATTTTTTGATTCAAAAATTTCCTTGAAAAAGTAGGAGGAGCTTAGAAAAAAATCAGGTGAAAAGACTTAAAAAACCCTGCGTGTGTACGGGCCTTTAGAGGTGTCGCTAGATTCTTTGTTTTGTTTCCATAGCTTATATCAGAAATTTATATAAGTTAATAATGTTTGAATTAGATTCAGACTTCACTTATGAGAAAAATTGGATGATTTGAATAATTCAATTCGATTATTACTCTCAAAGCTATGGAGACTGTGCCAGTTTCGTGTCTAACTAATGAGTTTATCTTAACTAACATTGTTAGTGCTCAAAGAACGTCTTAACTAATTCCATTGCTTATAGGACTAATAATATCTACCATATTAAAATGGTACGAGGAAACTAATTCGAGATATGAATGAACGTGATTGAATTTGGACATTTCAATACTACAGAAAGTGACATTTCTTATTCCATTATAAAGAGGGAATTAAATATATATTTAAAGTGATTATTTTTATGTTCTAAGGTAATATTGCAATGTAAAATTATGTGTGTCATATTTATATCTAAATGAATTTTGATGAACTTATCTTTATCACATTAATGTGATTATAATTTAAATATTCCTATGTTTCAAATTATATAATGGCAGAAGTAATTGATACTTTGAAGTAAGAATATCTTACAACAGTTGTAGTTATACCCATTCTATTCTTCGTTGGCCCACCAATAATTCTTCTATGGCTCATATAATAGAGTAATATAAATTCATTCATTTCCCAACATTAATAACATTCTCGTGTATACTAATTTTTATTCTTCTATTTATGAAGTCTTGGGAAGTTACAACTAAATATGGATAAATCTGATGTAATTTAAATATAATTTTATGTTATCATAAGCTAAATTGTTTTTCTTAGAATGATTCGTTAAACTATTAAATTGTTGAACATTTCCTCTATTGTTCATAAAAACAAATCCTCTAACTTTGGAATGGTAGAGAGGGCAATGACAATGCAGTTTTCTCTTACACCAAAAAGTGCCCAAAAAGTCTGAAGAGGCCCAATTTTAGGGCTAAAGGCCTAACAAACTATTCAATTAAAGTCTGCAGGGCCTAATTGTGTGTCCTTAAGTTTAACCATTACACCAAATGAATACAGAGACACACTCTTGCGAACAAAACTTTAGGCCATTCGTCAGTGAAGATTTTACCATTGGCCACTATTGCTACTATTGCTGCAATTGCTACTATTGCCACTATTGCTGCTATTGCTACTATTTCTGCTATTGCTACTATTGCTACTATTGCTGCTATTGCTACTATTGCCACTATTGCTGCTATTGCTGCTATTTCTGCTATTGCTACTTTTGCTACTATTGCTACTATTGCAGCTACTATTGCTACTATTGCAAATTTAAGCTAAATTTTCAATTACCTGATTTGAATTATATACCGGATGATTTTTTATAAGTTATTACACACTGATCTCTTTAAAGTTCATAAATATAATGCTAATATTTTATCGAGATAGTTTAATAATAATGTATTGAAATTTTCATCAGGTATTTAATTCAACACGTGAAGAAATATGTTACTCTGTTTATTTCTTTCTTCAGCAAACATTGATGGTTGTTATAGAAGATTTTCATTTTATTAAAAACATAAGGAATGAAACAATTTGAATTAAAATTAACAAATTAGGTTAACTTATTTAGTAGACTAGATTGGGTCCGAAGAACACAGTTATCACATATTGATTTGTTGTTCCAAATAACTACTCTTCACCTACATCATATATCATTGCATTAGAAATAGCTATAAAGCTAAAATAGCTTCATCGTCTTTCCCACGCACTATATATGCTGTCAGTACATCCAAATCATCCCCATTTGACACATTCACAAAGCATCTGCCATGGGCAACAGCTATCTTTTTATCTTCCTAAATGTATGTAAATGATCCACAGATTTGCACAGATGAGTTCCGGGCTTTAGAGTACGCATGCCCTGCATTTTGAGTGTGGTGAGCAGGGGAGAAACTTGCCACCATATATCATAGGTAAATGCATACATATACATTGAATTACACTGATGAAATGAACACCTCTGAAGATAGAAAATATTAGCAAATCTCAATATTCGACTGGAATGTAGGTAAGAGTCTCTGATTAACATATTATAAATATATTCATAATTTATATAATTATTTACATATGTATTTTAATTAATTTATAATTATAACTATGTCTAACCTCTATTGTAAGAACAAGTGTTTCTAACAATGTTATTATAAGCAGGGATATACAAAATGCTGCTCATGAAAGCAATAAAGCTACTCCGTGCTTTTATGAATCGTATTTCATGAATAGGAATACAGGAAACGTCACTTAAAATCTTCCATGGCCCCACCATATATTCTTTCGGAGAAATTAAAAGAATTGTGATTATAAATTTTCATTGCACTGTTCAAATTCGTGTGAATCTATTTTTCTGAATGACCAAAATGGTATTGAATGTTCAAGGTATTGAACAAAATACGGTAAAGTACCTACATGATTAAGTGCAACGTTGCATTTAACTATGACTTCATGGGGTCATTTATAATTTGAAATAAAATATATAATTTAACATTTTGTTTAAATATTTCAATTGGTATCCATGAAACCATTAATAACTATTACGTGCATTCGGTAGTGCGCATAACTTCGCCGCCTCTTATGAAAGACCTTGACCATCCAATAATACTTGATTAATAAATGACCTTGACCTCAATTTTTGATTCGTTCGCTCCAAAATATTTAATAATCTGGTTATTGGAAAATGACCAATCTTCTCACTAAGTTTCATGCAATATGGTTCAATATTTTTTGTGAGTTTTTGAGTTATAACCCAAGCAACCATGACACATTGTGCCAACATGGGCACTAGATGGTTTGATGGGCAAGAGATGGGAGACTGAAAAGTAGCCTAGAAATGTGGTTTTCCATTCACATGGAATGTTACCTTGGGAGAAGGTTGGCTCAATGTGGCGAATCCGTCCCACGGAATTATCATATTGGCCCAACCTGATTACTATATAGCGTGTCAACATTAAATAACTGAAACTGATAAACATATAGGCAATATCTTGGGCCAAGATGGTTTCAACATAACGGCCCATGCTGTCACCATGTTGGCCCACTTTGCAAATAACCACACAGTACCAATACGATTTGTACACCTAGTGCCAACATGGGCCCCATTAACTTGTGTTGCTTGGGAAATGACCTTGACCTTGCCTTTTGACAGGCTCGCTCCAGAAATTCCACCTGATAGTTCCTGGACATAGACCAACAGTTCCATTAAATTTTACGCAATTTTATTAAATACTTTTTGTGTTATAAATGACCTTGACCTTTGACTCGATCACTCCCAAAATTTTACCAAAATTAATAGTTCCTGGTTATTGATGTATCGACCCACCAAGTTTCATCCAATACGGGTTCAATACTTTTTGAATTATAAATGATCTTGACCTTGACCTTTTACTGGATCGCTTCCAACATTATACCAGCAGGTTCCTGGACATTGACTAATCGTCTCGCCAAATTCCAGGCAATTTGGTTGAATACTTGGTGTCCGGAAAACTGCCAGGCGGAAAACGGCCAGTCACTTACTGGCAATTTAATGATTTCAGTCACGAATAACATTTTAATTTATAAAAGAATGGCGTTCACTCTTCGTTGAGGAGTTAAGAGGACATACATTTTTACTTAGTATGCAAAACAAAAATATAGTTAAATGTAGACAAATTGATTAGAAAACCATATAAAATACATTATTATATAAACATTACAGTAAAAAATCAAATACAAGATAGAAATTAAATACTAAAACCTTTCTCAGAAAATACTAAGAGAAGAAACAAAGAGATGATTGTAATACAGACAGAACACAATTTCTTTGTTTACACAACGCATCTTTACATTATCAGTTCATAACGGGTTTAGTGTCTAATTATTTCTTGTTTTGTTTATAATTTGAGAATTGAACAAACCTCCTTGCTTATTATTCCCTTATACTCATTATAAAACAGCTTCGATTGATGTTTGTGAGATATTAAAAATTTGCAACCCAACATCCATGATTAGTAAACTGCTATTACCTACCTAATTCTCTTACAATTTCAATCCATCGAATAGGATAATATATTTAACAAATAAGTTAAAAGTGATAATTACAATTTCTTTGTGTGTACTGAAGTTTGGTTTACTGTGTTTCAATATAGTAGCTTTGTTGAAATACTATTTTCCATAGAATATTAATTATATATAGTTATAATTGTAAAAAATCAAGTCCCCTCAAATGTTCCTAGAATGTGTTTATAACCAAACAATATTTCAGAAAAGTCGAAAAATACATAACTTGCCAGTAAGTGACTGGCAGTTTTCCATCCGGCAGTTTTCCGCCTGGCAGTTTACCGTGTACCGAATACTTATTGAGTTATGCGAATATCAAGATGATAAATGAATAAATGCCGTCTAAAATATAACCTTCCGCTTTCTGCGATGGTAATAACCAGATGAAATGCTAGATTATGTATTTTAACTTATACCATCGAAAATGTGGAATTATGCGATAACTCAGAACTGACTTTATATTGAATATAATCCATTACATGTTGAGCAGTTTGGTGCAATTAAGTATCCATGATTTTCAAAAATCGAAAAAAACATGTTGTTCTGTTTCAATCTCCTTACAAAATATGTCATCTTCGCAAATATCGCAGTGGTATTCCATTAAAAAAATTAAATAATTTAAATCTGAACTTAACATTTAATGTACAATGAATGTGTAGTAAAGATACAAATATATTTTGATTTCATATTCAAATTATATAGAATAACACAATTCTAGTTGAATGCAACGTTACACTTAACTATGACTTTACTCAAAATACTTTGATTTTATATCAGGTTGTTATACAACAGTAATCTCTCAAAAAATTGAATACATATAACTCATTAACTAATGTGATTTATTTAACGAAGTTAATAATGAAATAGTAAATGAAAATATTACTTCATTTCAGCACCAAAATAACAATGCAAAGTGCACGAAATAAGAGTAGTGTAAACAGTTGTAGGTGGGGATAGTAGAAGGCAATCTAGAAGATGGCCTAATGTTGCAATGGCGTGAGCTGAGCTGTACGTTGCTTCTTCCTAACTAAATCATTGTTATGGCTTAGCAAAAACTTATCGTTCTGTTTAATTTGTTTGGAGAGGAAGTTCTCGGGAAAAAATTGAATAAGAATGAGCAGAACACTAAGCTTCTCTGTTTTAATTTAATAGGGAAACTTTAGTTGAAGAGTTCATGTATTTCCATTATTCATTAAAATAATGTTTAATATATAAGTCATAAAATTGAATAATTATACTGAATACATTATATACTTTCGAACACAAACTTATATATAAAATCATAAAATTTCAGTTAAATTTAGTAGATTCAATTATATTTAGTATCATTTTGATGCTTGTCTTAGACCCATTTTGATGATTTCTGTGGAATCTGCTGTACGTATGGTATTATCTGGAATAAATTGGCAATCAGTTGCAAAACTTGATCTTCGATTAAATAATTATTATTAAGAATCATTAAAATTAATGTTGAAAATAAACTTAGGTAAGTAAATAAACATCTTTTACAACTGAAAGCCTATAGTTACTTATAAAGTAGAACTCCTCTTTAATGAACTCCTGTATAGTGAACCATCCAGAATACTAGTGTTCTGTATAGTGAACTTTCCTCTGTAGTTAACATATTTAGTTTAGTCTGCCACGAATGACTATAAGTTTTCTAGTTGTATTTCATGATAAGGTGTTCTACCAGTGCAACTCCTCTATAATGAAGTCATGCAGAGTGAACAATCCTGATTTTTAGAGTTCTGAGAAATGAAAAACTCTGTTTAATGAATTTATTTAAAAAAAGAGAAAAAATATTTATACAGTCTGCCATGAAATGACCAAATTTCTATTCATCTCTTAAGTTCACTATGGTAGAATAAACTCTCTATAGTGAACTAGTTGGAGTTCACTATAGAGCCGTTCCACTGTAAACATTCAGATTTTTTATTTCATACTTAAATTATCATTTAATTATAATTAGCATATATACTCAGTGGGTATCCTTTGTGGCCCACCCTGTATAATTTTTCTGCTCATTACCATATCCGATTTTAGAGAGCCTAATTATACCACAGTGTGTCAAAGAATTACCTAGTTCCTTTTTTAATAGCAAGTAAGTAGGAGAACGAGTTGCATGACTTCCTAAATATGATTTATTTTTAATAAAATCAGTTTCAACGTCCTGAGGATGTTAGTTTTGGTTTTATTAGCAAATGAAAAATATTAGTTACTTCTGGGACACCCTGTAAGAACTTGGGGTGGGCAAGTATCACTCGAGTGAATCACCATTATTTTTAGTTCATTATTTTTCTCGCATGTTTTTCTACCAATAAATTATATTAATAAACCACAGACAATAACAGACATTGTTGTCTTTCAAATAATCAATAGGAAATACAATAAAAATATCAGTTTTCAAGATAATTTTTTTTTAAAGAAATCCACACGAATAAAAATATCTTGAAAAGTGTTAAACTATGACTTACTAAAAAATTTAGAACAATCTGATGAGTTTATAGGTAAGTGCCCGCTAAAAGGTTAAGGTAGTTTATCCCACGATAATCTACCAAAGGAGGTTTTTAGATGTATATGTATGGCAATGTCCGCGATCTCACTTATTATTGTAGTGCACAGCAAGCCATGATCACAAAAGATCATCAAAGATGAGTTTGAAAATCGTGCAAGGGTTATTTACTCGGATAATTATGATATCCTTTAGGGCTAATCCACACCATCGCTCCGGTCACGCTCCGCTCACGCTCCAGTCAAGGTTCGGTCCAATATCCTTTAATGCATTTCACGTAGAGCATCCACACTGGCAGTGCCGGTCAGGTCACGCTCCAGTCACGCTCCGGTCACGATCCAATCCAAAGATATTTTGACTGGAGCGTGATCGGACCGTGAGCGGAGCGGCACTGCCAGTGTGTATTAACAACGCTCCAGTCGCGGTCCAGTTTTATTATTTGCGTGCTTTTTCTTGAATTTTACTACACATATATATGTCACGTGCATTTGACTTATCTGAAATATTTACCGATTTCGCCTCGCAATCTATTGATCAATCGTTATTGCAGCCATCGACCGATGGCGCAACCATCTATTGATTTTTGCGCGTTCGAATGATAAGATTATTTTAGCTCATGCATCTAATTGGCAAATTTTATCACATTTATCGATCAATAGCGCACCTATCAATCGATTTCTGCGCGTTCGAATGATAGGGAGTTTTTTAGTTTATGCATTTAATTGTCTTGATTTTAATGGAAAGATATTGTCTTTTTAAACAAAAAAATTGTTATATTTCATAGAGTAACCATCAATCGATTGATGATTACCCTATGAAATGTGACAATTAAATATAGAAATTATAGAAATCCATATCAATCGAACGCGCAACAATCAGTTGATGGTATCCCTATTAAATATACCATATATGTAGATGCTTAAACTAAATACATTCGTTATCATTCGAACGTGCAGCAATCAATCGTTGGTTGCGCTATCGGTTGATGGCTGCGCTAACAATAGATCAACAAATTAAGAAGCGAAATCAGTCGATATTGCTGCGAAAATAATAGAAAAATATAGTTTTGTCATCTATTAGGATACAACGAGTAGATATCCTTTACACTTCCTATCTTTTAGTATAGGATGAACTCAAAATATCTACTTTTTTGTTTTATCTCATCCTGTTCACCATCAATTGAGTGCAATGATAATCACTGCAAAATCAGATGATACGGAAGGGACGGGAGCGAGAGCGGACCGTGACCGGACTGAACATGTGTATGCACAAGGATGAGACCGGACCGTGACTGGAGCGAGAGCGGAGCGTGACCGAGCGATGGTGTGGATCAGCCCTTAATTTGTGAGTATTTCACCCAACCTGAGTGAAACTATCAAAAAATTTAATGAGTTACTGCTCAAAGGATTACAAGTTGCTCATTGTCAACATTATAATACAAATGAAATATATAGTAATTAGGTCCATCATATTATATTATTTCCACTGAAACATGTCATCTATTCATTTACTATCTCAATGAAGGAAATAAATAAAATATAGCTCAAATTTTTTTAATATATTTATTTCAAATTTTCGTGTTTTAGTTATTCAATAATTATTGAAAAATAGAGCCAGACTTATAATATTTAATTATATTTGAAATTTCCAAGACAGATTCACCAGGTAATTCAAATGGATAATAAATTGAGCGAAGAGGATATATTACAAAATTTACAAATTTATTTAATGTTAACAAAATTCACTTTAGGTTTATTTAAGAATTATGTTCAAGGATAGGAAAATAGGAAAAAGTGTAGTTTTAAAGTTCTATTTTAATGTAGCAATATGTGGTTGCAGCACACTCAGCTATCAAATACTTACAGCTATTCTTTAGAAAAAGGTTTTATTAATTAGATTTGTTTATCTGTTTCTTATTATTTGAATGTTATTTATTTTGAATGTTATTCAATCAATGAATTAGGAGCATATAATAATATTTAATAATCAATACACATTCAAAAATCACCTCTATCTCAAGTAATAATTTTCCCATTCTAATTTATTCATTCTACAGTAATTCAACCTTAGAATATTTAAATTTGCTAAATAACTTAATTTACAATATGTAATCTATGTCTACTTATATACTATTTTCATTATCATTTTAGAGTATGGTATTTTCAAGCTATTCAAATATTCGAAACTCACACCTATATAGAATGTTATTGTGGGATCTTCGAGGTTTAATGGACCTCTCTTACTTTTATAATAATTTGGCTTACATATAGGCTACTTGTGGTCTGGGTACTCACTCGCCCTCAAAATGGCGAGTGGGGATCCCCCATTAATAATAATACTCTTATAAAGTCCACCCATAACTTTCTCACTGGGAATCTGTTCTTTTCTCCGCATTTGCAGCATCATTTCATAATATCCTTCGCATTTTGAGTCCTATAACACAGGAAGGATCTTTCCTGCCACGCTATAATATGCATCAGGGAGAGGATGATACCATCTCACATGCTTCTTACAATAATGAAGCATTCATATTTAATTTCTATCTAGCAACTCCATATGATATCATTCATAATTTAACCTTTAGTTTTGAACTCATGTCCCTACTTAACATCATAAGTTACCTATTCATGGGCATTAGAAAGTCATATGGGAGAGAATTAAACAGCTAATTAACTACATAATACTCTTTAAAAGTTATTGCACTATAAATATTAAAATAGTCTCTTGACGATAGAGATCTTATATTTTAATGCTATAATTTCTATTGGTGCTCAGATATCAATAGGAAGCGAGTGATTATAGTTACATTATTGAATTAAATTAATAGAAAAGGCATGGAATTTATCAATGATATCAACATATATGTTTTCTTTCAGATAAAATATTATTATATAATCAGAGGCGTGCAATATGAATATCAAGTTAAATATAAAATATCTAATGAATACAATTATTATTTTATATAATTATTAAGATTGATGAAACTAAAATAATCATCTGCAACTAAAAAAATATATGAATTAACACTTATTATTTTCTTATTTGAAATATCTGTTAATATCACAGGTTCACATGACATTTCGTCGATGTTCTCTCGCACATTTTTTCACATTGCTCACTGGTGGGATGTGCTACAAATCTAGTCTAGAGTTTGTACAGAGTAGGTACACTCATACAGCATGCAGTATTGCATTGTGAAATATAGCATTTTGTTAGTGGAGTGAACCTACCGAATGTAGTCTATAAATATCCTCACTGTGAATGAAGAGATGACTCACATGCCAGCCTTTCAATGTACCAACCGAAGCTGCTACAAGGAAGTTACATTTAATGATGGAAGTTGCAGTTATTAATTTAAAACTAATTTACTTATCAGAATTATAATATTAAAACAGTGTAAAGAAGGATTAACGGAGTTACATAATCAAAATAGTTAAGAGATAGTTACAGAACTTAGGTTCGGAAATATTCTGTAAAAAGTTTTTCTTGTAATCTAAACACATAGAAAGATTGATTTAACACTATGCACATGTATTTACTAGGCGTCAATGCACACGCTTGCAGTGTCTTCATATGCACCTTTTCAGTTTTATGTTCACCTTTTCAGTTTTATGTTACCCTTTTCTGTTTTTTGTTACCCTTTTCTGTTTTTTGTTACCCTTTTCTGTTTTTTGTTCACGTTTTTAGTGTTTACGTGCATCTTTTCAGTGATTATATGAACGTTTTCTGTTTTCATGGCATGTTTTCAGTGTATAAGTGCATATACATTAACGAAGAATACTCGTTCTCCTGAGATCATTGTTGTTTCTATTCGGATCCACGAGTTAGTAGCATGACAGTAGCATCAATGTAATACAAGGATAATTACTAAGCTGGTTTGAAGACATTGTGCTGTGCTTAGGACTCTCACATGAGCTCCTAAGAGGTATTCAACAGGGACGTTAATGTTCATAATTACACCGACAGAGGGCAGTTAAACCGCCAACAGAGCCATACGGTTAGCTGTACAGCAACACTAACATCTTAATAACTCTTGAAGGGGTAGAAATATCAGTAGGATCTCCTCATGGCATTTTTCTATATATAGTAAAATAATAAAGATTGAAATTTGTGATTAAATTGATTCACCAAATACTATAATTCAATTTGTCATATTTTCCAATATACCTGGTATAGTTCCAGAGGCGTGCTTTCACATGCTTCATCAGAATAAAAAAAAAGCGTACAATATGTTTGATTCAGAAAAATATGCTTCGCCACAACTTCCAATTTCGGCCGTAAAGAAAAAGCTTGCGGGAAATCTTTTTTCTGACCCCACCATCCGATAAATCAAGACTGTGCATCGAGCACTCCTTTGCATCCGCACAAAACTGCACAGGAAAAACTCGATCGGGACTCGATTTAATATCAGACTCATTTAATTTATGGAGGCCGAGGGATATTTATTGAAAGATATTTATTTATGTTCGTGTGTTTATGGTGATGTTGTTTATGGCCCACCGAGGAAATACATTCGGAACCTAACGAGGCGACTGCCGTTCATCAGAAGAATTTGTGAAGAGGCCAAGCATGGAAGTAACATTTTCAGTATTGAACACATTGTAACTATGAAGGCAATTATTTGGCATGGGGATATTTACACAACTAAATCTTAATAGAAAACTGAATTACTACCTATCATGGGCACACAAAGAAAATTGAGAGAATTGTTTGGGAAAGTATAGTCGACAATGTAAATTTAGATGCTAGGATATTTCGGTCTTGGAAAATTCGGTCTCGAAAATTTCTATCTCAGAATATTCGGTCTCTGGTGTAAATAAAACTTTTGATTTAGATGTATCGGGGGGTGCCGCAACCCGAACCCCCTGGCAGGTCATGTAACAATCATGAAGTGTGCAGTACAACAAACTAGTGGATACAGCAAACTACATAACGGTCATTTATGTTGAGAGGTCATTTATAATTCCGAGACCGAAATTTCCGGTCAAAGTAAATTTGTTCCTATACCAATCATTGAAACTGTTGCATATATCATGAAAAGGTAATATACTTCGAATTACTTTCCAAATCGAGAGGTTTGCTTAGATAGCTTTCCTACTAATAAGTTATTTCTCATCTGAAAAATATTGTGTTTTGCACATTCAAATTGATATTAAACTGTAAAATATTCTGTTCCAAGTTATATATTTTGTTTGTTTTAAATTATCTGAAACTCATGATAGTTTTCTGAACGCTATCTAATTCCACTCTCAATTAAATAAGTGTTTCAAAAGTATTCAAAATATTTATACCTTATTTCACTAGTCATAAAAAGTCTAAATTCTAAATATCCAGTTCATTAAATTTAATAACTGTTATTTCATATCAATTAAACATTGTGAAAAATAGAGCAAGGGTTCATTGAACATTCACGAGAGCTAATTAGCATACAGAGTTCAGGTCAACATAATGATGAACAAACAAAAGTTCGCCATCAATACGACATTGAACGAACCATCGCTCATATTCACGAGATAAAAGAACCCGCGGATCTTTACAAGAAATCCTATTTGGAATGAATAAACGTATTTTATGGTCCGTTCGGATGTAAAAAGGTTAGGCAAACAAGTTCTCTCGCAGAACATATAAAAATACAAGGTAAATTTGGCCGGCCTCTCTCTACATTGAAAACAATACATGTACTATCAGCACTTTCCAATTATTCTATACAGATCTTTTGAACCATCAGTGAATTAATAGCTAGTACATGGGATAAATGTTACTTCCCAATGTAAAGGTATAAATAAGCTACACAGGTTAACATAGTCTCAAGACATTACATGTTTCATTAACTTGTAATTCTATGACTGATGGTACATAGTTCTGAACCTTTATTCAACAAACTGACCATTAAGATATTTTTCAGAGTTGCAAACTTATGTAGTTAAGGAAGAACAGAAAGTCAAATGGTGTATGGTTATGAAAATATATATTATAAACATGTTGAAGATCAATTTGACTTTTTAATTTTAAGAAAAAAGTTGTCTTGGAATTATTTAAAAAAATCAAAATTAGATCAAATATTAAAGAGGCTGGATTTTTAAATATGAATATAATAATTAGTTATTTTTATAGACTTAATTAATTTAAAATGACATTGGAAGTGTAATTATCAGCCCTTCAATAAACAACACTAAATAAATTCCAGTCATTAGAGTCCGATTGAATTCTTCAAATTCGTGCACATTGCCTAATGTGCAGAAATTTAATTATGAGTATAACTTTGTTCACAGAACAATTAATATTGTATTTTTAAACGAATTTTTAATTGATGTTTGCATTATGCTCATTATATCTGAATATATTTACCAAATAATAGAGGAAGATGGTGAAAATATTCAATCTCAATTGCTAAATAACTATTACCGGGATTCATTTTACATAACCAAATTTCATAACTCTGATTTGCACTATATGTTAAAAAATAATTTATTACACAATAATTGTTCTTAGTTCATTAGGTACCTTCACAGAAAGCGGAAAGTTATATTTTAGACGGCATTTATTTATTTATCTTTATTTTTATTCTCAATAAAAGTTGAATACTCAAAAAGTATTCAACTAAATTGCCTTTAATTTGGTGGGACGATTGGTCAAAGTTCATGCGCCTGGTGGTCCATTTTAGGAGCGATCCGGGCAAATGCCAAGGTCAAGGTCATAACTCGAAACGAGTCAATCATATTGCATGAGACTTGGTTGGACGATTGGACAATATCCAGGATCAATTCGGTTAAATTTTGGTAGTGATCAGGTCATAGGTCACAGATTAAGGTCAAGGCTATTAAAACTTAATAACTCAAAATATTCAATCAAATTGTCTGATATTTAATGGAACGATTTGTCAAAGTCCAGGAACTATCTGGTATCGATCCAATCAAAGGTCATTTTACTCAACAACTCAAAAAATATTCAATTTTGGGAGCGAATGGTACTTAGGTTTAGTCCAAGGTCATTTCTAACTCAAGTATTATTGAATTGTCAAGGTAATTTATAAGCGGCGGCGAAGGTATGCTCTCTACTGAGTGCACGTAATCTAGCTAGTTGATTCTATTTTTAAGTTCTGATATTTGTGACATCATTTTTGAAAACTGCTTCAAACATGAAACTTCACACTAAAAAATAAAGATACAATTGTTACAATGTTATTCTGTAGAATGTTGACTCAATGTTAGATGCACTCATAGTCATACAATTTAATTTTCAAATGTTATACCAGAGCATATCTATGAATTTTTGTTGAAATAAGCTGATGTTGTATACTCAAGAATTGGAAAATGTTATTTCAAATATGACTGAAATGTCTGTGCGAGATATGTTAAGTTAAAATATTAAGAGATGTCATATTCAAATTTTCCTAAATTACGTAAAGGATAATTGAAGATAACTGAAGGATTAGCGTGATTCATTTGGCTCCCTTGTGGAGTGTGCCTTAGTAGGGCCATGCATGGCTTACTTGATATACATGTGAGTGAGTCATTTCAACTTATATTAAGTAAGCAATGGACCAGTCTATCCTATCATTGAGTTAGCTGCAACTTAACATAAAATCTTATGGGAACTTGTTCTAAGACTGCAGTTGGTTGCTAATAACTACATTGAGGGGAGCGTCAGTCGATGGTCGAACGTCAATAAGCATGTTGGATAAACAGGTTACTTACCGTTATCAGTCATTTTGTGCCCTATTGCTGGTGGCCTTAAAAAATACCATCAACGTAGTTCTGGCTTGTCAGAAAAGGTAACTCAACTGAAGCGGGATGAGCTGATTTGGGTTTAAACTGTAGTCTTGTACCAGACCTTCATGGCCCACACCTCTTCTGCCCGCAATATGTAGTACGGCATAGGTTTATTTCTCATTCTTTTATTCGTGTGTCACTTTGTTTGTTAATCCCCTTCTGCGTAGGCAGAGTTAGGGGATGAATGATGGAGCGTAAAACATCCAAACTGTCAGGTCCCTCCTGAAATTGGTGACTAGAAGGGTACACCATACTAATTGCATTATCAGAGTGAGGCGACTACTCTCGGTTAAACCGTTCATATCCGGTATTCTTTCATCAAATTCAGTCAGTATTCTCTCTCTAGTCATCATTCTAGTCATTTTGATAGAGAATATTATTGGTATTTTAGAAATAAATTATTCTTATTTTATATATTCTTTCATATTTATTTAATCTCATTGTCCTCTCTGCATACACTGAAACCAATCCTGGCAAAGCAAATGCTCAATCTTAAAATAAGAAATATCTCTGAGTGCAATTCTATTAAATTATTTTGAAATTATTTGGAAATTTCACTCAATGTTGGTATTTTTAGGTTAAAACCGATAAGTGCAACATTTTTTAAATAACGATATTAAATTATACATCGCATATACATATATACATTAGTCTTGGAATGGGTTCCATTTTTCATGATCAACAATATATGATGTAAATATATCCAAATTAAAATGGAGTCTATTATTTAATCTATCGTTAAATATTCATGCGACGTCACTAGCAGATGGAGTGTACTTCTGTTTATTGCTCTGCATAACAAATGTCTCTGTTCCAAATCGAGCAATTAAGCGAGTTTCAAATAGTGACGTTCACGGCTTCGAATTAATATAAACTGTTATTAAACCTTCCATAGCTCCGGTCATTTATCTCAAAGTCTACATGTGCATTGTGAATGGGTGTATGTATCTAAAACATCCGTCTAATAGTTTGAATTAAATGGCAAAAATGAAGTTTCCAAGAAGAATTACTAATTAGGATTTAAATACTATTTCGATCAATCAATAAAAATATATTTTCCCGAAGCTTTTTAAGCATTATATATATCTACCTAAGTTCTAGGACAGGGTTTTTCCAATAAGAATGGAAAACCCTGAAAATTAGGGAATAATATATCTTAAAGATGAGGAATTCAATTCCTTACTTAGAGAATCGAATCTCACCCGACCAGCAGAGTGAGTTAAGATATGAAGCTCTATGTATGATAGACTCCAAATGTGGGAATTTAATTTTTTATCTCTAAAAAGTGGTTCTTCTTGTTGTTCATTTATTAGCATTCCTATACCGAAGAGTCCCTAATAATTCTTCAGCTCATTTCCAGAGTGTGACTGAAAATTAATAGATATATCTGTTGTTAACATCAAAAAACAGCTTAACGATTGAGAAAATGATTCCTTTATAAATAATAGGTATATAAATCTCATCAAACGAGATTCAAGTCATGGAATTACGGATCATTATCAGAACATAAATTGCAATATGTCATGTTTTGATCGGATTTTATTTATTTATAATCTTGTTATTGGCCTAACTCAAGAAGTATTCAACCAAATTACGTGAAAGTTGGTGGGACAATAACCATTTGATTAGAGTTTGAATGCGATCGGGTCAAAGGTCAAAGTCATTCATAACAAAACAAAAAATTACCTGAAATTTGGTGGGACGATGTTCGATATCCACTATAACTCAAAAGGTATTCAACCAAATTGTCTGAAATTTTACAACTGATGCTGTTATTGACTTTACTGAATATGTTTATGGCAGCTTAGTATTTAATAATCTTACTGTATAGGGGTTTTCATAGACTGTTCCAAGGGCTTCGACACCACTGTCAACCAGTGTCAAGTATGTATATTGCTGTTCAAGCTTAGGGTGTATGGGATTAGAGGAGCAGACCTTGACTGATTCAGGAGCTACCTTAATAACCATAAGTAATATGTTAAGATCGAGAGCTCCTTTCCTTCTTGTAAAATTGTGGCAATTGGTGTTCCTCAGGGGAGTGTTCTGGGTTCCTTGCTTTTCACCGTGTATGTTAAAGATTTGCCCAAAGTTTCTCCCTTGTTTAAAGCTTTATTATTTGGAGATGACAGTTACGTATCCGTTTCTGGATCAAACATCCAAAATTTGTGCGACAATATGAACTAGATGACGTGCGCTCGTCACCACCGCTTATATTTGACCTTGATCTTGACCTTTTGCCCGTTCGCTCCCCAAATCTAATCAAATGGTTTCTGGATAATGATTTATCGTTCCATCAAATTTCAGGCAATTTTGTTTATTACTTTTTGAGTTATACATGACCTTGACCTTGACTTTAAACCTAGTCGCTCTTAAAATCTAATAAACTGATTCTTGGATAAGAAAAAATCTTCCCACCAAATTTCAGGCAATTTGGCTGAATACCTTTTGAATTATTGAGTTATGATTACATTGACCTTTGACCTGATCGCTCCCAAAATTCAACAATCGTCTTTCTAAATTCCAGACAATTTGATTGAATACTTTTTCAGTTATGAATGACATTACCCTTGACCTTTGACCGAATTGCTCCCAAAATTCTACCAGAAGCTACCAATCTTCATGCCAAATTCAAACCAATTTGGTAGAATACTTTTAAGAGTTATGCGAATAACAAAATGATAAATAAATATAGCTTAAAATATGACCTTCCGCACTCTGCGAAGGTATTAATGGTCCTGTAAGAATAAGCTTTTTGTCTGTTGCAAGTAGATTGTCACTTAACGCAGAATAGACGGGTGCAATGGTGTTCTCTAACAGAGTTACAAACCGGGTTATGCCATGGCTTTGGATTTGGAACAGTGTCATGCTATATGGCTTTGGATTTGGAACCCGTGAATAATGGTGTTATTAATTTTTAGGATAGTAAAATTGGTTATTATATGTTTCCATCAATAAATCCTTATCGTTATCGTTTACCAGTCCTATAAGATAGGTTAGTTCTCTCTATTCTGTGCATATGCCTAATATACCCTCTATTCAGTATACCAAAGTGCAGATATGAGACTTAATGATATGGCCTCAGATATGCATATTTGATCTATTTCTATGTAATCATGTATCCACTTGAAAAAATATATTTTCCTTATACTCTTCATTTTCTTTGAAAGTGCGTTTTGTTAATATATGTTGCGTAAACATTAATGTCTATTACTATGCGTAATTATAAAGGATTTTTCAGGGAAACTGTCAAATAATGAATGGCTGAAAGAGCCATTTAATGACGACCAAATTTTATTTACTATGTCACTTTTTTTAGTCATTATA
Organism: Caprella mutica; assembly: GCA_947561585.1. Taxonomy (NCBI): domain Eukaryota; kingdom Metazoa; phylum Arthropoda; class Malacostraca; order Amphipoda; family Caprellidae; genus Caprella; species Caprella mutica. The sequence goes on from CANNZV010000184.1 coordinate 364,126, forward strand.
TGGGATTAATGACCATGTAGAATTTAAATAGTTTTCTTTGTAAAATATATTTAAAAATGACCTCCATTAAACTCAAGAAAAGTTGCTCTCGAAGACTTATATTTATTCTGCTCTTCTGACGATTTCAGCTGGAGTATTACTGCATGCGTCTTTCATAGTTACACACAATTCTTGCATATTTTCCTGTTGGCGCTTCAGGATAGTGTACCCACTTTTAGTCAGACCAGTATACCTATAACTCTTTACCACCACTGACAAAATTTTCTCCACTGTTCGATGTGCATTTGAGTATGGGGCTGAAATTTGTGCAATAGATATGGTTCAATTTGAGTTTGTATGTTCTGTCACTTGCTCCCAAGCCTCCCATAGTTGAAGATGCATAACGATTCTCTTCAAAAATTTCTTTGACAACTTGCACATTATTGCCGGTCGTGGAAGTTGTGCCAAGCATACCACTGACGGTTCCATGTTTTGCAAACTAATCTCTTTATCGTTCAAATTATCTAGGCATAACGTTGATGTTGAATTCTTTAAAAAAATCTTTCTTATTTCAATTGATGAAGAGTTTCCATAGCTCAGAACTATTCATTTTACTTCCTCTGAACAATAAATTTGTTTCAGCATGTCATCCAAACCAGGTGCGTTGTGATTTGTGGATACCGTTAAATTGCATTTTATAACCTTTAAAAGTTGACATACTAAATAAAATATGGTCTTCATCAAGTTGGTCAATTAGCCATTTCATATTTGAAAGTTTCCATGAAAGTCCCTGTATATTATAAAATCCTTGAAAAGTGATAAATAATAGTATCTTTATAGTAAAATAATAAATGGTAACATTAATATTTACATCAAACCTATTAACAAAATCATTATAGATATAACATGTTATTACTCTAACGATTTCAATAGAAAATAATAGCGACTGTATAATCGCAATCCTCTGACCACATTATCACCACTAAATGATATTCAAAACACAGCATTAAAGCCTTTATTAGTTTCATTAAAGTCTCATCACAACAATGCAGCTTTGTTCCGCTCAAGGATAATGGTTCGTAGTGAATTAAATGATGTGACAATGCTCGGGAATTCGAATGTTTAATTACACTTCTGAAACGTCATTACGAATTTGAAACGCGATTATATACTGCCATGGCTTTGGATTTGGAACATTGTTATGCCATGGCTTTGGAAAAGGAACAGTGTTATGCCATGGCTTTGGATTTGGATCATTGTTATGCCATGGCTTTGGATTTGGAACATTGTTATGCCATGGCTTTGGATTTGGAACATTGTTATGCCATGGCTTTGGAAAAGGAACAGTGTTATGCCATGGCTTTGGATTTGGAACATTGTTATGCCATGGCTTTGGATTTGGAACATTGTTATGCCATGGCTTTGGAAAAGGAACAGTGTTATGCCATGGCTTTCGATTTGGAACAGTGTTATGCTATGGCTTTGGATTTGGAACATTGTTATGCCATGGCTTTCGAAAAGGAACAGTGTTATGCCATGGCTTTGGATTTGGAACGGTGTTATGCCATGGCTTTGGATTTGGAACATTGTTATGCCATGGCTTTGGAAAAAGAACAGTGTTATGCCATGGCTTTGGATTTGGAACATTGTTATGCCATGGCTTTGGAAAAGGAACAGTGTTATGCCATGGCTTTGGATTTGGAACATTGTTATGCCATGGCTTTGGATTTGGAACATTGTTATGCCATGGCTTTGGAAAAGGAACAGTGTTATGCCATGGCTTTGGAAAAGGAACATTGTTATGCCATGGCTTTGGATTTGGAACAGTGTTATGCCATGGCTTTGGATTTGGAACATTATTATGCCATGGCTATGGATTTGGAACATTGTTATGCCATGGCTTTGGAAAAGGAACAGTGTTTTGCCATGGCTTTGGATTTGGAACAGTGTTGTGCCATGGCTTTGGATTTAGAACATTGTTATGCCATGGCTTTGGAAAAGGAACAGTGTTATGCCATGGCTTTGGATTTGGAACATTGTTATGCCATGGCTTTGGATTTGGAACATTGTTATGCCATGGCTTTGGATTTGGAACATTGTTATGCCATGGCTTTGAAAAAGGAACAGTGTTATGCCATGGCTTTGGATTTGGAACAGTGTTGTACCATGGCTTTGGATTTGGAACATTGTTATGCCATGGCTTTGGATTTGAAACAGTGTTATGCCATGGCTTTGGATTTGAAACATTGTAATGCCATGGCTTTGGATTTGGAGCATTGTTATGCCATGGCTTTGGATTTGGAACAGTGTTATGCCATGGCTTTGGATTTGGAACAGTGTTATGCTATGGTTTTGGATTTGGATCATTGTTATGCCATGGCTTTGGATTTGGTACAATGTTATGCCATGGCTTTGGATTTGGAACATTGTTATGCCATGGCTTTGGATTTGGAACAGTGTTATGCCATGGCTTTGGATTTGGAACAGTGTTATGCTATGGCTCTGGATTTGAAACATTGTTATGTCATGGCTTTGGATTTGGAACAGTGTTATGCCATGGCTTTGGATTTGGAACAGTGTTATGTTATGGCTCTGGATTTGAAACATTGTTATGCCATGGCTTTGGATTTGGAACGGTGTTATGCCATGTCTTTGGATTTGGAACATTGTTATGCCATGGCTTTGGATTTGGAACAGTGTTATGCTATGGCTTTGGATTTGGTACAATGTTATGCCATGGCTTTGGATTTGAAACATTGTTATGCCATGGCTTTGGATTTGGAACGGTGTTATGCCATGTCTTTGGATTTGGAACATTGTTATGCCATGGCTTTGGATTTGGAACAGTGTTATGCTATGGCTTTGGATTTGGAACAATGTTATGCCATGGCTTTGGATTTGGAACAGTGTTATGCCATGGCTTTGGATTTGGAACATTGTTATGCCATGGCTTTGGATTTGGAACATTGTTATGCCATGGCTACAAATTACTATAACAGTGTTATGCCATGGCTACAAATTACTATAACAGTGTTATGCCATTGCTACAAATTACTATAACAGTGTTATGCCATTGCTACAAATTACTATAACAGTGTTATGCCATTGCTACAAATTACTATAACAGTGTTATGCCATTGCTACAAATTACTATAACAGTGTTATGCCATTGCTACAAATTACTATAACAGTGTTATGCCATGGCTACAAATTACTATAACAGTGTTATGCCATGGCTACAAATTACTATAACAGTGTTATGCCATGGCGACAAATTACTATAACAGTGTTATGCCATGCCTACAAATTACTATAACAGTGTTATGCCATGGCTACAAATTACTATAACAGTGTTATGCCATGGCTACAAATTACTATAACAGTGTTATGCCATGGCTACAAATTACTATAACAGTGTTATGCCATGGCGACAAATTACTATAACAGTGTTATGCCATGCCTACAAATTACTATAACAGTGTTATACCATGGCTACAAATTACTATAACAGTGTTATGCCATGGCTACAAATTACTATAACAGTGTTATGCCATGGCTACAAATTACTATAACAGTGTTATGCCATTGCTACAAATTACTATAACAGTGTTATGCCATTGCTACAAATTACTATAACAGTGTTATGCCATTGCTACAAATTACTATGTATAACAGTGTCATGCCATTGCTACAAATTACTATAACAGTGTTATGCCATTGCTACAAATTACTATAACAGTGTTATGCCATTGCTACAAATTACTATAACAGTGTTATGCCATTGCTACAAATTACTATAACAGTGTTATGCCATTGCTACAAATTACTATAACAGTGTTATGCCATTGCTACAAATTACTATAACAGTGTTATGCCATTGCTACAAGTTACTATAACAGTGTTATGCCATTGCTACAAATTACTATAACAGTGTTATGCCATTGCTACAAATTACTATAACAGTGTTATGCCATTGCTACAAATTACTATGTATAACAGTGTTATGCCATTGCTACAAATTACTATAACAGTGTTATGGATATGAATTTGAAATAGAAATTATTTGGTAATTAACTATGAAAACTTTAACACTACAAACAGTGTCAATCATAACAATGTGTTTATGGATCATTCATGTATTTATTATTTAGCAATATGAGTTCTTATTTGGAGACTAGAAATGTAAGAAATGAAGCATTACTATTCATCAAGACAGATGGCATTAAAACTTTCTTTGCCAAGTTTAAATGTTCGGGAATTAACGCCATTAAACGCACCTAACTTTATCTTACTCTCACGCTAGACTTTATCTCAGCTAGTTAATTGAATGTATTATTTAGCGTGAAGCCACGAGTGAGAGAGAACACTCATGCTATGTGTCATGCTGTAATTGAGTGTATTATTTAGCGTGAAGCCACGAGTGAGAGAGAACACTCATGCTATGTGTCATGCTGTCATTGAGTATATTATTTAGCGTGAAGCCACGAGTGAGGTTGAACAGAGTGCTCATGCTATGTTTCATGCTGTTATTAAGATCAACCGTTCTATGGTATGCAATATAGTATAATCACACTCTAGATGTAAGTGTATTTATTTTCAGTCTCCTCAATGTCTAGTTTTTCCATCATATTAATCCATTTAAGTTACAAATAATTCCATAATTGCCTCTAATGGGATGTATGTCCATATTATTTTCTTATCGCACATGAATATTCAAAGAAAAAATTCACTTCTATATTTTCTGTAAGGTTGTTTGTGTTTCTTTAAGAGCATAGGATGTTCTGAAGGAGAAGAACGTGTCTTGTAGAATCCTACTGGATTATTTGCAAGCAAACAGGAAGAGGGAAGGCAAATAAACTGAGAATGCTGCTTTGGACTACACTAGAAACGGATGTTATAATTAGCATTTATATGTATCGAGTAATAAATATATCAAAATATAAACTAATACTGCAATCTTTGAGAGGATGATCATTTTTTTTTCAAATAATTTATAAGTAAAAAGTGTCCATTAAATATTGAATATCATATATGAATATAAAAACATGAAATAGAAATTATTTATTCAAATATATTAAAAATTTATATTTCTGTCTTATTCAAAATATTTCAAATTATCAATAATATGAATATGTATTTTGGAATAATTTTATCATTCTGCATATTTTTTAGGGGTACCACTGTACTAAAATATAATGTTGTTTCAGACAAATTTAGCATAATATTTCTCTGAGTTTAATGTGAAATGTTTGTAATTATTCCGCAAACTTGCAGGCAAATTTATAATCAGTTTCGAAAAGTGAGGTAATTTTGAAACACAAAACTTCAGCCATTTTAATGAAATGAGGCCGCATATCTTAGGTATTTATTCAAATTAAATAGCGCAAAAGAAAGTGATTCAGCGATATAATTTTCGAGCAAAGTTAAGCGATATTTTGTCTATTGGCAGCAGCTGCATTATTTTTCCTCAAGATTCACCTTTGCACAAACTAGAGCTAAAGGCGCAGATAAACACTCATTTCACCTGCAATATCTTTTTTCAAAGACGAAATGTCTATTTGAAACTAGTTTGGCTATTACAGAGCTGCAAAAAGACACTGGAAAATAAAAACCACAACTAATCGATAACAGTTCATTCGGTATCTCATCAGTTTTCTTTTTTGCTAATTCTTAAAAATTAAAATGGTAATAATTCTTCCTTCATTATGAGTAATAAAAGAGGTTTCTATAGTTTCTAAAGGCAAATATAATAATTGTTTATGGCAATTCTCTACGCTTCCCGATTCGCATCTGATTCTAAAATATAAATTATCATTTAAATCAATTATAACGTATATTAATATCTTTTTAATTCAGTCTTACACTGTATTTTTCTCTCTGTTATTTTCTATTTCAATTTATTCTCCCTTCCTATACCTTCCATTCCCCTCTTATTCAGTTCTTCATGTCTATTTCTCATTCGTTCTATCCAAATTAATTTGAATCCTATTTCAGTTACAGGCAGGCCTCGTTAATATTACACCCCTATTTTTCATTTTGACTTTTCAACCATTTTTTAATAGTTTCCATGGTTCTCTGTAAGCTAGGGTAAGTTCTATGTTATCGCACGGTTTCATAATTTTCGACATGTAAAAATCTATATATAATAATAATAAATTTAATTTTCATTTCAATTAGTATTCATGATACCAATTAGAATAGAAGTTGAATAATTATGATTATATTCTCTTTTCTTACGAGTCCGAAAATGTAGAACCAACCAATATCTTTGAACTACTACCTAAGAAATTTCACCGAGCGTAAAATTTCTGTTTGTTCAATGTAACACAATTATATAACAAATTTATCTCCTGTACTGAGTGAGAGTTAAGCTATGGTTGACTTTTTAAGCTTTCAATGAATACAAAACTTTTAACTTTCATCAAAGAGCATCAACTAATTCTGGCAACAAACACTGGATAGTCGAACTCTCCAGATAATTGTTTTTCGTTATTACTAATAGAAAATTAAATAAAATGAAGGAGTAACAATTATATACTTGAGACTCGCCCAAGTCTCATTACAATCTATTTTAAGACTGAGACCTGATTTAGTAATAAAAACGAGGGCCTGCCTGTTCCAGAAAAATCATCATGGGATATGAGACATCTAATACTTTTTTCTCCCCAAGGTTTAGGTTACAAGTAGATCACATTTGAATTAACCTCCTCAACTCTTGTCACACTCGTTAACCACGTTCTTCAAATGTCATTCCAGTATATGCGTACTGTACCAACTCCCTTGATGAGACACTGACATTATTGAACAGGTTGTAAACATGTCTCAAACAAAATGGTATTCTTTTTATTTACTGAGAAATAAAAGTGCATGTGAATGCAAAAGGCATTCAATCCACTCCATCCAAGTAATTAAAAGAATCAGTCGTTCATCGCCTCCAACTGTCAATAATTAAGGGAGCAGAAAATTTATAGGTCTACCCATCCAGAGAGAAATTTATGGTGAATCTTATAGAAGATTAAATGCGGTCTCCGCTCAATTTTCAATGGTTCACCATCAGTTTCTATCTGAGTGGAGGAAATTTATTGAGGAAAATTTGAAGAGTTAGTTATATCAACCTACAATAAATTCTCTCTGTGCATAACAAAATTTAAGAAATACTCTAAAAAAGGAGAGAGTACATAACTAAAAGTATATATATTGAAAATAAATAAAATATATTTTCTGAGAAGTAATATAATTAATTACTAAAAATGGTATTAAATATATATGATCTAAATTTTTTAGTGGTTCATCTCCAGAACATAATATGTTAAATTGTATCTAGTTATTTTTATCTTTAAATATTAAATAGGATAATAATTTGTTTTCGCTGAAATAACAAGAGGACAATATTGTGAATAGTCTTACTCCAAGTGAAGCAGAAAGGCTGCACCATCAAAAGTTTCATTAACTGACAGTAATAGTTTGACTTAATTAATTTATCACCTCCACACGCCATCTAGCGGGCTATAGTACAAGCTCTTTCACTCCTCCTTGCGCCATCTAGCGAGCTATTGTACAAGCTCCTTCACTCACCTAGCGCCATCTTAATGTCTAAAAAAGCACTAACGGCTGCACTTCTCCTAACCAATTTCTTATAGCGGAGCAGATTAGTTTTTATAGGAAGAGCTTTCCTCCCTCCAAGATGCTAAGAAATTAGCTTAGTGCTATTTCTAAAGACTTTTCGGCCAGGTATAATTTTTTATTAACTCTTTTAATGCTTTTTTTAGGATATTTGATATGGAATAAGTCGTATTATAGAGATAATGGAATTAATTGATGGAAAAAAGAAAGGAAGCATAAAGCAATAGTTGAAATTTAGATTATAGAAAGCATTTAGAATTTGTCAAAAAGATCGTACGTATTTACGTCGTTGAAATTTCAAGATTTGAAGTCTAATCCTATATATATAAAAGTTATAGATTAATAAATTAAAATTCGTGGCTATGACACTTTGTAGTAAAACAAAAAAGTATACAAATAGATTATTTATAAGTACAAAAATATATTTTAATAGATGGTATTTTGTTAATAATTCTTTCAGAGTGAATTTTGAAATTATTTCATCTCTTCAATAACAAGAAATATATAACACTTTATTAGGGTTTACGAACTATGACAAATGAAAATAATCAAATGAAGAACTGAAAGTCTTATCTATGTTGAAGTCTAAAATATGATGCCAATGTTACCAAAGTAAACCATTTATAGTGCCAATACAACATATAGCCAAGCGATTTCTGCACGCCATGCAGTATTCTGGCTAACATATTAGCATAATATCAATGTATTTCTTATGCACATTCGTGTGTAGCAGATGGCATAACAATGGTAAATAGCTGTTGTCTTATATATCAAAACTCTGATCGGCAGCAGAGGTAATTGCCTGGGCTAATATTCGCAAGAAAGGAATACTTATGCCGGGATTTGCGTGATGATATGGCCAGATTTAGCACAGAGGGATTTACAGGAATACGGATAATATCGGAAAGAAAATGAGAGAATGGTGTCAGTGGTTAGGTATTTACTAGGGAGAATGGTGTCAGTGGTTAGGTATTTACTAGGGAGAATGGTGTCTTTGGTTAGGTATTTACTAGGGAGAATGGTGTCTTTGGTTAGGTATTTACTAGGGAGAATGGTGTCAGTGGTTAGGTATTTACTAGGGAGAATGGTGTCTTTGGTTAGGTATTTACTAGGGAGAATGGTGTCTATGGTTAGGTATTTACTAGGGAGAATTGTGTCTATGGTTAGGTATTTACTAGGGAGAATGGTGTCTATGGTTAGGTATTTACTAGGGAGAATGGTGTCTTTGGTTAGGTATTTACTAGGGAGAATGGTGTCTTTGGTTAGGTATTTACTAGGGAGAATGGTGTCTTTGGTTAGGTATTTACTAGGGAGAATGGTGTCTTTGGTTAGGTATTTACTAGGGAGAATGGTGTCTTTGGTTAGGTATTTACTAGGGAGAATTGTGTCAATGGTTAGGTATTTACTAGGGAGAATTGTGTCAATGGTTATATTGGTTTGTATCTGAGTAAAGGAAATATCATTGGAATAGAAAGAAATTAACCATATCTATGCGACTGACATTGTGCGATTCCCTCACACTAGTCAATCTGATCCAAATAATAATTACAAACGTTGGCCTTATTATAGGCATGATTAAGTATTTATGTACAGTCTAAGAAAAATAATTTCATAGTACAACTTCACATTTTCTAATTTAAACTTTAGTAATTCTAAATATCTTAGATATTTTAATATTGGTTTAGATACACGCTGTTAAATTAGTAATATCAAAATTTATGAAATATTTAAAAACTGTTCAATTTATCGAACAATATAGAAATTAAATTATCACAAAATTTATAATAATATTTTAATTTCAAAATCTTCAAGATAATATTAGTCAACTGGTCAATGCCATGTAAGGAAGGGTACTATTTATCACAACAACAATAGAATGTTAATAATGCATTAATTATTCAATATGTGACTATTTCTTTCTAATTTTTTCGATAAATTTATTGAAATAAAAAAAATTTACGGCTGTCTATTCGTTACTATAAAATTTTGATTTATTCACTAAAATTATCACTTCATTATCTATTACTTTTTTTTTCTAATTACCTTTGCAAACGCTTTAGCCACTCTTCAGAAAGTAACGAAGCGTTAGAGACTAAATAGATCTAGTGACACTGCAAACACTCTAGATCATTTGCTCTTCAATTAGTAGAAATTAGTGCCAGTGATTGCCGGTAGGTGGCGCCTTAAATCCAGAGCTACCAGTCCATGTTCTAATAAGCTCTCATTTCAAATTTGTGAGTTGGTAGTAATTCAGATGTGACTTAGCCTCAGCTTTCGGACTTGACGTTAGTTATTCGAAACGGGGGTGAGGAACTGTTCCAATAACTGAGGTAGTACGATTGATAATTTCATAGTGAATAATAGGTGGTATTTATTGGTCACTAATTAGATTCTTCAGCATAGGCTATTTTGTGTCCCAATGTAATTGTATATCATTCGAATTATTTGAATTAATAACACATTTATCACATAATAATCTCATTTTAGTTAATAAGTTCTAGAATCATGTCTACAAGTTGTAGACTTATATGATATATTAAGAAAAAAAATTGTTTTAAAACAATTTGTTTGAATAAAACAATCAATTAGAAAATAACCTGGGGTTTTAGTTTCTATCAAATTAAAAATATGTATTAAATATGAAATCCGTCCTCAGACAAAATGACCCATTTCTAACTCTACCGAAATATTCCTAAATGCTCTTGCTAAGTCACTCCTCGGGGAGACTTAATTATAATAACCATAAACTCCATAGCATTATAATTTATGGTAGAGTTTCCTGCAGTAGATTTTCCTGCATTAGGGGGGAGGAGAAGAGGTAAGTGAAGGTGGAGGAAGTGAAGGTGGGAAAGTGAAGGTGGGAAAGTGAAGGTGGGGAAGTGAAGGGAAAGTGAAGGTGGGAAAGTGAAGGTGGAGGAAGTGAAGGTGGGAAAGTGAAGGTGGGGAAGTGAAGGGAAAGTGAAGGTGGGGGAAGTGAAGGTGGGGGAAGTGAAGGTGGGAAAGTGAAGGTGGAGGTAGTGTAGGTGGGAAAGTGAAGGTGGAGGAAGTGAAGGTGGGGGAAGTGAAGGTGGGAAAGTGAAGGTGGAGGAAGTGAAGATGGGAAAGTGAAGGTGGGAAAGTGAAGGTGGGGGAAGTGAAGGTGGGAAAGTGAAGGTGAGGAAGTGAAGGTGGGAAAGTGAAGGTGGAGGAAGTGAAGGTGGGAAAGTGAAGGTGGGAAAGTGAAGGTGGGGGAAGTGAAGGTGGGAAAGTGAAGGTGGGGGAAGTGAAGGTGGGAAAGTGAAGGTGGGGAAGTGAAGGTGGGAAAGTGAAGGTGGGGAAGTGAAGGTGGGGAAGTGAAGGTGGGAAAGTGAAGGTGGGGGAAGTGAAGGTGGGAAAGTGAAGGTGGGGGAAGTGAAGGTGGGAAAGTGAAGGTGGGGAAAGTGAAGGTGGGAAAGTGAAGGTGGGGAAGTGAAGGGAAAGTGAAGGTGGGGGAAGTGAAGGTGGGGGAAGTGAAGGTGGGAAAGTGAAGGTGGAGGTAGTGAAGATGGGAAAGTGAAGGTGGAGGAAGTGAAGGTGGGGGAAGTGAAGGTGGGAAAGTGAAGGTGGAGGAAGTGAAGATGGGAAAGTGAAGGTGGGAAAGTGAAGGTGGGGGAAGTGAAGGTGGGAAAGTGAAGGTGAGGAAGTGAAGGTGGGAAAGTGAAGGTGGAGGAAGTGAAGGTGGGAAAGTGAAGGTGGGAAAGTGAAGGTGGGGGAAGTGAAGGTGGGAAAGTGAAGGTGGGGGAAGTGAAGGTGGGAAAGTGAAGGTGGGGAAGTGAAGGTGGGAAAGTGAAGGTGGGGAAGTGAAGGTGGGAAAGTGAAGGTGGGGGAAGTGAAGGTGGGAAAGTGAAGGTGGGGGAAGTGAAGGTTTAAAGTGAAGGTGGGGAAGTGAAGGTGGGGAAGTGAAGGTGGGGAAGTGAAGGTGGGAAAGTGAAGGTGGGGGAAGTGAAGGTGGGAAAGTGAAGGTGGGAAAGTGAAGGTGGGGGAAGTGAAGGTGGGAAAGTGAAGGTGGGGGAAGCAAAGGTGGGAAAGTGAAGGTGGGGGAAGTGAAGGTGGGGAAGTGAAGGTGGTAAAGTGAAGGTGGGAAAGTGAAGGTGGGAAAGTGAAGGTGGGAAAGTGAAGGTGGGGGAAGTGAAGGTGGGAAAGTGAAGGTGGGGGAAGTGAAGGTGGGGAAGTGAAGGTGGGAAAGTGAAGGTGGGGGAAGTGAAGGTGGGAAAGTGAAGGTGGGGAATTGAAGGTGGGGGAAGTGAAGGTGGGGGAAGTGAAGGTGGGGAAGTGAAGGGGAAGTGAAGGTGGGAAAGTAAAGGTGGGGGAAGTGAAGGTGGGAAAGTGAAGGTGGAGGAAGTGAAGGTGGGAAAGTGAAAGTGGGAAAGTGAAGGTGGGGGAAGTGAAGGTGGGGGAAGTGAAGGTGGGAAAGTGAAGGTGGGAAAGTGAAGGTGGGAGAAGTGAAGGTGGGGAAGTGAAGGTGGGAAAGTGAAGGTGGGGGAAGTGAAGGTGGGAAAGTGAAGGTGGGGGAAGTGAAGGTGGGAAAGTGAAGATGGGGAATTGAAGGTGGGGGAAGTGAAAGTGGGGGAAGTGAAGGTGGGGAAGTGAAGGGGAAGTGAAGGTGGGAAAGTGAAGGTGGGGGAAGTGAAGGTGGGAAAGTGAAGGTGGAGGAAGTGAAGGTGGGAAAGTGAAAGTGGGAAAGTGAAGGTGGGGGAAGTGAAGGTGGGGGAAGTGAAGGTGGGAAAGTGAAGGTGGGGGAAGTGAAGGTGGGGGAAGTGAAGGTGGGAAAGTGAAGGTGGAGGAAGTGAAGGTGGGAAAGTGAAGGTGGGGGAAGTGAAGGTGAGGGAAGTGAAGGTGGGAAAGTGAAGGTGGGGGAAGTGAAGGTGGGGAAGTGAAGGTGGGGGAAGTGAAGGTGGGGGAAGTGAAGGTGGGGGAAGTGAAGGTGGGGGAAGTGAAGGTGGGAAAGTGAAGGTGGGGGAAGTGAAGGTGGGGGAAGTGAAGGTGGGGAAGTGAAGGTGGGGAAGTGAAGGTGGGAAAGTGAAGGTGGGGGAAGTGAAGGTGGGAAAGTGAAGGTGGGGGAAGCGAAGGTGGGGGAAGTGAAGGTGGGGAAGTGAAGGTGGGGAAGTGAAGGTTGGGAAGTGAAGGTGGGAAAGTGAAGGTGGGGAAGTGAAGGTGGGAAAGTGAAGGTGGGGGAAGCGAAGGTGGGAAAGTGAAGGTGGGGGAAGTGAAGGTGGGAAAGTGAAGGTGGGGGAGGCGAAGGTGGGGGAAGTGAAAGTGGAAGAAATGAAAGTGTAAGGAGTAAAAATTAACTGACGAAACAAGAGCTATGCCGCTAAAATATTATTTAGTTAAGAAAAAGCTGTTGTATAGTAATATAGGATGGAATGAATGAACTGAACTGTAGCTACTTGAATAATTTATTATATTGAATTTACTCTGATGTATTTATTATACATGTCAATTAAATTAAATACAGTTAAAATTTGAGTATTTTGTTGTCAGATATTATCCCTACAGAAAGATATCATCTAGGGTATCGAATCGTCGGACAGGACGATTTCTCGAACAAATTAGTTCAAATACCAAAATAGGAAGAATTTTTACGTCATACGAGGCTAGGTGACAGACTGTTAGGTAGCTTTGTGATGTAATTCTGAAGCTAGCTATCCTTAATTAGGATATTTGGGAAATAATTTGACTTACAGTGAAAAAGTTAGATTTTGTCATTATTTGAACCTAGCAAAATAAAACCACCACCCCTTGACCTATACGCTCCATTTCTATCTTCCGAAAGGTGAATGGCTACCCAGGAGTGTTGCCATATTGTGGCATAAACCGTTTTCCAAAATATGACATGCTAATTTCTTAATGGTTTGTTCGAAAATTCGATTACAAATTTTGAAAAATTGATTTTTAGGACATCTGTCCGATGTTTCAATTTCCTATTAAATGTTAAATCGATTCTTCGGACTACTTGTCTGAAGAATCGATTTTGATCATCAGAAAAACTTTCTGAAACTATTTACATCCATATTTTGCTGGATAATGTTAGACATTGCCTTAATAATGTTGATTGCACTCAGGTGATAGATAGCACCCTTTGTGCTGAGTTGCCCTGCTTCCGGAACCGACTTCATCACCTTCCAACTTATATTTATCTGATTAGAAAAACAAAAATAACAAAGATTGATAGGAAGTGGCCAAACCTTGATGTACAATTGCAATACAGTATCGACCATGATTTTAACTCATGATGGTGTGTCGATAATTCGTAATAAGATGTAACATGCATTTCTTTCAGTAATATTCTCTAGTAAACAGAAATTTGTGCTCCTATTACTCTTTCATATACTTATCGTCATTTTATATTTATTGTCATTACCATATGATGTGTTTGAGGGAGGAAAAGCCTAGCGACAAAACTTGATTATGAATTTTTTCGTTGAGAAAACAATTCTGACTGTTTTCATTGTTACTTCGGTAGGGTGGTACCTTTAAGAATAGAAATTAAAAGGTTACTACCACTAAGAATATAGTTTTCTTTAAATATTGTTCCTTGATAATATTTTTTTAGGATATTGGCTTTAAGATACTAGCTAACTGATTGGCTACGGAGGTTGACCAATAAGAGTATACGGGGCGTGCCGCCGCCAAATCCCCCTCCCCTGCCAGGGCGTTAAACAATAATGAAGTATCGAAAATATAACACAATGTGAAGGAATATAGGTAATAATCTTTAAAGTTTTTTATTAGTGATTAAATTTGACAACTAAGAGTCTGAAACTCCAGTAAACTATAGAATTGACGAATAGGGAATCTTGTCAGGTGAGAGAGTGCAAGCCAACCACTTCCACACCGCATCTCCGACTGCACTGAACTGCAAATGAAAAGAAAACATGAAATTATAAAAAATATAAATTTAAAGATTATAATGCAATTAGAAGTTTAATCAATTTCAAAATAGGTATAAAAAAGGTAATTATTAGGTTTTTATTTGCAACGATAAAGTCTGAAGAACGATAAACTATTCAAAAGCGATAAACTATTAAAAGCTATAAACTATTAAAAGCGATAGACTATTTAAAAGCTATAAACTATTTAAAAGCGATAAACTATAAACTTGTGCTCACTACACGATAAATTAAATATGGAAAGGCGAAATTTCTAAGACGTTCCGTCGACAAGACGTTTCGTCGCAGGACGTTTCGACGACAGGACACTTTGTCGACAAATTTTCGTAAAGGGGATACTAACACACTCTAATGTTACAAAACTTGATCTTTAACAGAATGATGGTTTAGTATCAAAGTAGAAAAACGATTGAAATTTATTTAATAGTTTTCCTCCTTACCATTATTCTATTTTGTAATTTGATCGTTCGATACATCATTCTGTTAAAGTACATGTTTCGTAACATTAGAGTGTGTTAATATCCCCTTTACGAAAATTTGTCGACGAAACGTCCTGTCGAAAATAGTCTTGTCGACGAAATGTCTGTCGCCGAAGCGTCTTTCGACGAAACGTCAGTCAACCAAAAAAGCAGAGGTACTCAAATAAGTACCTCAAATAACGGTAACAGAATAGCACCTCACATACTGCTTACCGTCATTGTTGGAGAGGACTTTCATTCCTTAGAGTCACTGCCTATCCACCATCTCTTCAGCACTTTGCCCCCGACCGCATGGTACCACCTTTCTCTATTTTTCTAGGCTAAATTGACTTGGGGCTGGCTCAATTTTATTGGTCTCGATTTTCTCCGGGCTCCATTGTCTTGATCCTAACTGGCGGTCTAAATTTTCCGTCACAGTCTTTAAAAAAAACTCTGATATGATTTGTCTCGTGTTAAAAGCCCATTGATATCATTCTAAGAGACCCAATACCAAGGGCCTGAGGGTCAACATTTGGCGCCCATGGGCCAGTATGGGATCAAAACTTTGGCCAAAATGGTGCCCAATACTAGGTCCTATAATTCAATGTTACATGGGTTCTAATACATTATTTAACTACAATTTATAAAATTCTCATTTAGACTTTAATTGCATTTTATGTTCTTCGTGATAATTATATAACTTTAATATATACAGTTTATTTTCTTAAAATAAACTTGACGGAGTAAATATATCGTAAACAACGAATTTAACATATGCCCGAAATTTTGAAAGCATTTCGATTTTTGTCCGAAATAACGATTTTTCGGTGTATGTTTTGTATACAATTAAAACATTTATCTTTTATACTAGATAAAAACACAAAACTGAAAAGTTATTACATCATGTAGTGACATTTCTAAAATTTACATTTCATTCATCAGAACTTAAATAGATACATAAATGCGCGTACACTGTCATTTTGAATGAAACAAGAGATTATCGTCCATCCATGCTATTTTTACCCTATACAGTTGTACAGGCTGGTTCTAGAGAATTTCAGTCTCGGGAAAACTCTGTCTCAGTTAATAATGGTGTTATTAAAGAACACCAATAGAAAAAGTTGAAAATATGAGTACTTAAATGTGTAGTTTATCTATTAAAAGCGGAAAACATCATTAACCGTTGTAAAATGATACGTAACATTAGTAATTTTGACATTTATTTAACATGAGATTAGCGAGGAAAATTTCGGTCTCGAAATATTTGGTCTCTGGTTTAAATAAAACTTATGTATCAGATGTAAAGAGGGGCGTACCGCCCCCCGAAACCCCTGCCAGGTCATTAAACAATCAAGAAATGTGCAGTACAACAAACTAGCGGATACAGCAAGCCACATAACGGTAATTTACGTTGAGAGGTCATTTATAATTTGAGACCGAAATTTCCACCCATGCACCCACTTTTTTGTGGGTCACCCTGTATAGGTAGAGTTATAACGTTTGCCGAATTACTTTGATGTAGTTCAGTTCACGTTGAATTCCAATGAAATTATTTTACTTCGTGATCATAACTTTCAGGATCACAGATTGTTATTTACATTTGATTTGATGATTTTTTTTACAATTGTCATAGGAACTTGTACGAAGGTTCTTTGGCATTTCAAAGTTTCTGCTATCCTACACTAAAAGGATAATGAAAGTTGAGTTACTTTATTAACTCTAATTGAAGTATGGCTACGAGGGCAAATCTCTATACTATTAAGTTACAGTATTTCACTAAATAAGTTCTCAAGTGATTGATTACTAATCGCACCAAATATGGAATATAAAATTAAATAAAATAGTCATCGTTGATCTATATCACAAATACAAAATAAACAGCAAGTAAACGATGAACTTAATGTGAGTAAACCAAGAAATGCTCTTGTTCTTCCAATTGCAATTTATTTTATCCCCTCGCCTTAATGTTATCTCTATGGCTATCAGACATGAAAAAACTCAAAATTAATTACACCATCATATATCAAACCGAAATAAATTAGAAAAGCACTTGAAGTGTCTACCTGAATTAAATAAAGTGCTCTTAAATGTCTCCATCAGCCCCCTCCCCCTCTTAATGTAGAGTAACATTATAAACATCTCCTAACGGTCCTACCAGTAATTAGTGGCTGTAATTTACATAATGAATGAAGTAATTAGCATTTCAAGGCAAAGCCACAATGGCTCTTCATAGCCAGTTACTGATCCTACATTTAATTAATTAATTACGCCAAGAAATTCCAAAGCTTCAGACTGAATACCAGATGTATTTGAATATAAATCTCAGCGATTAGTTTCAGCCTCAGTGGGCAAATTTTATAAAACTCTCTTGTGGTGAAGATGTATCTTCTAATATCACTTTATAGGCATTAAGCTTATTAAACACCAAATAATTTATCATACACTAGTTCAGTTACAATCTTTGAGCTATTAGGTTATAGTACATATATGAACAATATCCAGGACATACGATACATGTTACAGGAGGTAATTAAGAAAAATAAATGGCATTTATTTAAATTCAAACTGAATTATTATGTTTCTTTTAATCAATATCTCTGGTTATTTTACTCTGAACAATCTCAGTCCGTAACAATACATGTTTCGGTTATCAAGGAAACTAATAAAGCAGATCTGCTGAAGTATAGAGTTACTGTGTATTATCCTGGTGAAAAGAATGGATATTGTGGTGTCAGAGGTGCACGGGTTTATTTGATATGAATCCTTTGTGCTGCAAATTGAATGGCGTCGCACCATTGGTTGTCGAACACATTCGAAATCAGGTTTGTGCCAGCTAGGAAAACTTTGAATGATGTACATTTATGTCTCCTCATGGAAACTATATTCATTGAGATAACATCTACGTACCATTGCTATTTCAGCAATACTCTGTTACCATAGTGTGAGTAATTGTATGTGTAATGGGTTTGACCAATAGTTGATGATTGGAAAAATACAATAAATTTAATATGAAATTGAGATAATTTTTATTAAGACGATTACTTCTTCGTTTGAGTGACAATTATAAAATACCTCTTGTATATAAATTTATATTGCTTTACATTATAGAAAATATATAACATATTATACCTTAACAACTGAAATCTCATATTTCTATTACAAGAAATGAAGGATACTTGCATATATATTAACAGATGAATAGACGAGTACATTATTGTATAGTACAGTATATTATTGTATAGTACAGTATAATATTGTATAGTACAGTATATTATTGTATAGTACAGTATATTATTGTATAGTACAGTATATTATTGTATAGTACAGTATAATATTGTATAGTACAGTAAATTGTTGTATAGTACAGTATATTATTGTATAGTACAGTATATTATTTTATAGTACAGTATATTATTGAATAGTACAGTATAATATTGTATAGTACAGTATATTGTTGTATAGTACAGTTTATTGCTGTATAGTACAGTATATTATTGTATAGTACAGTATATTATTGTATAGTACAGTATATTATTGTATAGTACAGTATAATATTGTATAGTACAGTATATTGTTGTATAGTACAGTATATTGTTGTATAGTACAGTATATTGTTGTATAGTACAGTATATTGTTGTACAGTACAGTATATTATTGTATAGTACAGTATATTGTTGTATAGTACAGTATATTGTTGTATAGTACAGTTTATTATTGTATAATATAGTTTATTATTGTATAATATAGTTTATTATTGTATAATATAGTTTATTATTGCATAGTAGATAGAATATAGTATAGAATAATATGGTATTATATACAGTTTATAAGGGTAGTGTACTTATCTATTCTATACTAATAATTTCCCTCGTGTGTTTATTTATTTATTTATTTGGTGTCCGCTTTTACACGACGGGTATTAAACATGAAGAATGTAACTATGATACGCACGGGAATATATTGACTTGATAGTTAAATTCCCCTTTTTTTATTCACTTTTTAATTGTATTTTATCTATAAAATAAATTAGATTGTGCAGAAAATTTCATTATAATTAAATTCATTAAAATTAATTAACCTAATAACTGGTATTAAATTGGTATTGATGATGACCCGTTATTTTAACGGGAAAGTACACTAGTGTTATAAAAATTAGCTATCAGTATATATTTTAAATAGATAACTGCATGTAAATAAATTGTAATAGCACTTTATAATAATTGTATTGATAATACTATATAATTAGTGAAATTTATTCAAAAAGAATTTGAAAAGATGAATTAAAATTTTATTTCAGCAATATTGATATAATTATTACAATCACATACTTATAAAACAAATATAAGTAATTAATAGCTTAATTAATTATATGTATCTAAATAATATAGTTTAGCGTTTTCTGTATTCCTGCATTAATCGAATTTTATATTCTACAAAGTCTACGGATTTTGTTGCTAGTATTTAAGTTACTCGCAATATTTTAATTTGAGTGGAAAACTTTAATTATGGAATACAAAAATAATGTGATGAGAATCGACAATATAATAAATAGTATTCAACTATTCAATTTAATTTATTTATTTTGATGTTTGTGTTTTATTTGTAATCTATTCTTTTATCGTATTTTATATAAATAGTTCTTGTAATATAAAAATTACCAAACAGTCAATTTCACTCTTTTCTTGTCTTCAAAAATTTGTATTATATAAAAATAAAAGTGTTAACAATGTACATCATAAAATTCATTTTTACTGTTATAATTGTAGGTATTTTCAACCTTAAATTATAAGTTAGATATTGAAAAATCACACTATTTTTATAACATTTTTGACATAGAAAACTTATTACCAGTAGATTTTATATTGAATATTGAAATCATTTACCTGTTTCATTTAGTAGGTAGGTACATCTTTAAATAAAGAGTGATGTGAACTGTACAATCAGTAACATTATTAGAGAGTTTGACTTAAATATTAAAAATTAATGGAATATAAGGTTAGAATTTCTTAGAGTATTCTACTTCATTACCTTCACAAATTGCAGAAGGTAATGTTTTTTGGTGGCATATATTTATTTGTCATCTTGTTAATCGCATAACTCAAAGAGCATCCAACCAAATTTTTTGAAATTTGGTTTGACAATTGGTCATTATCTGGGAAGCAGTTTATTAAATTTTAGGTCGATCAAGTCAAAGGTGGAGGTGATTTTTAACCTGAGGAATATTAGATGCTCAATGTCTTTTAAATGCGGTGGCGAAGGTATGCACTCTACGAGTGCCCATCATATAATTCTACCTCACTCTACCTTCAAATTAACTAAAGTTCATAATTTTCATATCCATCTATTATATTATCCTCATATTTATACTTTTTTCATTGATAACATATTTGTATTCATCGGATGTATGGGATATAATATTAATTAACTCAGTATATTTATTATAAAGTACAGATTATATGACAGGCACTCGTAGAGCGCATACCTTCGGCGCTGCTTATAAATGACCTTGACAATTCAATAATTTGCCTTGAGTTATAAACGTTCTTGACCTTGACCTTTTGAGCTGATCGCTCCCAAAATAGGATGAACTGATTCCTGGATAAGGACCAAATGTCCAACCAAATTCCAGTCAGTTTGAGTTATGCGAATAACAAGATGACAAATAAACAAATGAATGCCACCTAAAGCATTACCTTTAGAAATCTGCGTAGATCGCAATATAAGTTTTGCAATTTTCTATTATGTACTTAAAATAACAAGGTAAAAATATCAAGTTTAACCCAATTATTAACACACAAGTGACTCTTTATTCATACCAATATAAATAGAACATTTTTTTCCTAGCATCATATTCAGGTTCAGGTCCTCCAGGTCTCATTTGGTACATACTCACAAATTTGCATCCATGTAATCCTTTCATAAAAACACAAGATTGCAGAGTAATTCAATTTGATATTCACTAGGAGCCTCTCATTAGAATAGTTTTGTTGTACCAAGAGAGTGATGAATGTCTTCCAAGACCCTCTGTAATAATTAGAATAAGGAGAGAAAAGGGACCTGGCGATGCATCAGAGAAGCTCTCAAACTTGTTATGGTTAATGAAGATGCATGCCAGTGGGCCTATTCTTCGGATGCCTCTTTAAATTACTCAGGCAAATTCTTTGGGCAAGATTTCACGTGTAGAAGCCAAGTCTCTTAGCAACCACTTACCACAGAAATTATGGTGGGCCATCGTTAATTATCACTCTTAATCTTCACCGTAACTTTCTTTAGTAACTAAAATGAGATGATGAAAAAAAGTCAATAGAATTAGTTTCGATAATATCCAGTTATAGTTATTTATTCAATGTTAGTTGACATTTGAAAATAAAACTTTTATATTCAATTGAGCTGTGTGTTTTTCGCAGTATAAACTCAAAAGTATATGTATCTCAAGAGTTATAATTTGCCTCAAAAACTCAGCTCACAATTGCTAACTCGAATACATTTGCTCCAATTCTCGATCATCTGAAACTCAAACAATATTTAGAACATGGTCCAAACATCAAAGTCAGGAGCATCTCTGTTTATCTAGCGTTTTTCTCGCTTTGCATCGCTCCCTCGTGTAGGTTTTTATCGCTTGCCATCGCCCCTCATCAGTAACTTCACGACTGATTGAACCACTCAGCAAGACGCATCTAACTAGCCTGATGAAAGGCGCACTTTTTGCGCCATGTCTTGTTCCAATTCGATAAGTTATGCCCAGTGCGCTGTTATTGCCATCGCCAACACTATTGATAAAATGGGGGAGTTACGGTAAATACTGGCGGTGTAGAATGCTTCTGTATTATTATTATAACTTGGCCTGATACCTTCTGAAAAGAAAATACTACAAATTCAAAATTAATCAATTTGTATTTAAATGAAAGTATCAGCCTTCCAATTCAATCAGTATATTTTATAAATAGTGTTATTTTCATTCATTCTAGATTTTCATCAAGCTCGTATACTGACGGGGAATTAAAAGTTCAAGTTCACCATAAAATGAATAGGTCTTAACGTTGTTGTGTAACTAACTGCTTTTAGTTACGAATAAAAAAGGAATTGCAGATCCACAGAAGTTTCTTATTTGTTTGTTCTCTGCGTTAAAATTCTGAACAGAACTTTGCAAATTAACATTTAGAGTTTCTTATTTTACATCAGTTGAGGCTGGCAGAGCTGCGGGTTGTGTTTCTAGGCTACAGTTGTGCAATTGAATTATTTTTAGAAACTATGAATATTCCTTATGTTTCATTGTTTTGATTGTAGTCTTCGTAAATTAATGTACAGTTAGTTGAGATTTAATTAATTTCCTGTTGGAAGTACCTTTTTGTTACTCAAATTAAAAGAAATAGAAATACTATTCTTGAACAACCAAATGTTACTTTTTTTTCTCTAGTCAATCTATTCTTTATGGATCACTAAAAATCTGCCACTTTCCTTGGAAATTTATAATTAATTTGCACCATCAAAATTTTAAATTCTACTGTTAATTATGATCTATATTATATAATTTCATCTATAAAATTAAAAAAGTTATTAATGTCCATATTCGATCTATTATGATCGAAGGCAGTCAAAATTATTAAAAGGTATTGTTTATCTCACATGCTTATCAAAAAGTCGATACTCCATTGTAGTAAATATTAAAAGAAGTAGCCAAATTTTGGCATAATAACAAAGATATGCTAACATTTCTGTAATTGAATTCCATTGACAATATTTCTTTTTTCCATTGAGAACCATTAGATGAAAGATTATCTTGCAAGGACACCATCCCTGAAAGCTCTTCCTTTTCCTCAATCCCGAAGAGAAAAATCAGCCCGGCTCTTAATTCGCGATGCGAGTTTTTCCAGAGCATTCTTTGCGAGGTAAATTTTAGCAAAGCATGTATGATGATGTCTTCGCATGTTAATTCCTCTGCAAACTGAGAGTGCATTTGGACATTAGGAAATGCACGGTCTGCTGGATATCTCTCCATTCTCTACTTCTTGCAACATAATGTCAGTGGCGAATTACCTAACCTGAAGTTTACTTTTATTTTGGTCAAATATGACGGCCACCAAAGAGGCATGGATGAATATAAGTGGTCACGGATCTCCATTTCGTTCCAAAAGCCTCTTCCTTTTAATATCTGGATTTGAAACCACAATGAGAATCAAAGAATGAAAACAATGAGGTCTGACTTTAATAAGAGTCCTCATCTCTGAGATACGAATAAAATAAATGCTTTTATCAAAGGAGAAATGTTATTTGATTCTAAACTAGCTTTAGAATGGAGGAAACGTAACATTGTACTGTATTCGGCACCATTGCATTAGCAATTTTCAATTAGCTCTATGGACTTTACAGTATGCTATATTTTACTAATTGAATTCACTAATAAACTTTCCTTCCCAAAAATATAACCAGAAATTATATTCATTTAAGCAAAAATTATTTATTGATTTTTACAAATAATTGATTTATGCAATATATCATTAGGGTCAACTAGTGATTGATATACTTTCAGTTCAATTTTAAGAATTTAACCTATCTTTACGGTCCGAATTCTTTTTGATTTACTTTTACTGTCTGAAATTTCATGATTTACTTTTGCTATCCGAAATACTTATACTACTGGATTTTTTTCATGATTTACTTCTATCACAGATTGCATAATATATGCAGGGTGTCTCAGAAAAAAGACAACCGAACATTTATAATTTATAGTGATTCCTTCCTCCTTAGTTGAAGAATTGACTTTTGTCCACGGCTTCTATCTTTCTTTAAAAGAAATTAAAATTTTGAAAATGCTGGTTATATTAATCAAAGCGTGTCATATTAACGAGCCTAAATGTTTGAAAATATGAAAAGTTGTAAGTAGAGTGCTATGTTGATTTACTTTTACGGTCTGAAATTATTCTTGAATTACTTTTACGGTCTGATTTTTCCCCCTTAAAAGTATTTCCAACATGTTTAAATCTAATTCATTATAATATTAGATTATTATTGAATATGAAAAGTACAATTTTGCCAAAAACTAAATTTACATACGAATTATTCTTTTCTACTTGTGATGCTTTGATAGAACACACAGTCTGTACTCTTACACCGTGTTGTTTCAATTTGATTTTCCTTCACAGGTTATTGTTGGGGCTCCAATATTTCACTGATGAGAATACGAGCCTAAGAAACGCTTCTCAAAATTGACGGCATTCAATCTAGCAGATGATGGCAGTTTTGCAGCAAGTAATACTGTCTTAGAAAGTGAAAAACCTGCAGTATGGAAACGAAGAGAGGAAGTTTTTGGGTGCGTAAAAGGATACGTAATTTTGTCTCTTAATTTTCAGATGCTCCAACTTTACTTTTTGGATTTTATTTTAACAAAATGAATATTTAAATATGAAGCCAGTATCACAGAAAATACCTTTCTTCATATACCCCCATGAAAAATGTAATTAATTGCTATTCATGTATTTATTTATTTATAGTTTTGAAAATATTTATAATATATTATGACATAATTAAGACTGAAAGTTAGCATATTTTGTATTCCTGCACTTAGATATATAATCTCATAATAACCTCCTTTAACGACAGTAACTCTGAAAATTTATAATATATATATTAAAAACAATTTTGGAAACCACAAGTAAGAAATATATGGTGGATGATTTGTTGGCATTACATATAAATAGATAATCATTTATAATCACCAACTGTAATTCATCAATATATTCACACAACAAAATAGTATTCGGTAATTAGCTCTTTTGGGATATACTGCAATGGCAGGTACTCGAAAAATTGAGCTATCAATGACTTTATTTATAATATATTCACTCAATAACTCAAATTATACCCTATTTCCTCTCCTTTCCACCCTATTTCTCTCCCTATTCTTCTTCTCTCCTAGTCTGTCTTGGAAGCTCTGCCGATTGTTCCGCAAGTTAGGAACCACGCCATCAACATCAGAAGTTGAGGAACAAAATGCACTTTTCCCCCAAACTGAATGAATTAAATGAAATATCATGAGTTCGATAAACAGATTGGCAAGAAGTTAGGGACATTTTTCCTCAGTACTTCCCTAAACTTATTATTGAGGTGAGTGTGCATGCAATAATTCTATAGGAATGCAAAAAATAACTGCAATTCCCCTTTATTTTTAACATATATTGAATTACTTTTAAGCGGATGAACTTTATTGAATTGAAATGATGATTTTATTTAAATCGATTATGAAAATCACACTCAAAATAGATAATGACGTTTTTGAATATTAATGCATATTGAATTTAATTCATTTTATTACATTGTGAAATTGAAGGACTGACATCAGTTTGTAATTTGAGACTCATCTTCCCGTCAATGAACTAATGTGTCTAACATTCAACTCCCATTCCATTCTTTCTGTCATTGTGTCACTAATAGTAAAAATATTGCACCTGAATCTATTAAAGCGACTCATTATGCAGCATTCGAATCTAAATGATTTACTGGACGATGAGTTGATGCATCGAGTGACGGGCACAATAGTTAGATCGAGAGATACATTCGTGCTTACTCTCGACTCTTAAAACATAATATAATTCACTTCTTTTTCTAGTTCTTCCCTCAATCTGATTATTTATTTCTTCAAATTTCTTTTCCAGAACACGAGTAACTTTATATCGTAGTTCATTATTTTATAATCTATATTTATCGTTTGGAAAGCGTTTTTTCAAGAACAAACCAGCTCGTTTATTTGTGTTTTTGCTTCTCAACCGAAGACTTTTGGTGTGTTTCCTGTAGATTTATTGGCGTACTGAAGAGCATTATTGTTTCTTTCAACTAATGGCACTTTGTTCTCTAAGAAACTGTCACTATAATGCTCTGCAGCATTAACTAGTTTTGTTCTTGCAAATTTCACCCGAAAAATCATAGCGAAGATTTTTTAGAGCCAAGACTTCTGAATGCTTCTAAGAATACGTAAGTACGTCATGATTAATGACCATCCCTCTCATTTTTGCTTAATATAATGATCATATTACCATGTGAAGACACGATGAATCAACTCTCCAGTCATAAAAGTTCCGACGGAGTTATTCTCTTGATGTATCGTTTGCCAGCTCCAGTTTTTCAGGGAGTTTTTTTTCCAGCGGCAATTATCGAAGGGATTATTAACGAAACATTGCCTCACTTTTTGGTTGTTTGCTGCCGATCAGCTTCGTTGACATTTCCTAACGAATGTTTGTTCATCAAAAAGCCGTGCAGAAAAAGCAAACACGTTCATTTGGTTGTGAGCATCATAGGTAGCGTTTTGTTTAGACCTATAATTATACGAAGAGTTGTGCAGTAGAGAATTAAAACGCTCATGAAAATAACTAGAAATGATTCAAAACTTTTCCGAGGTTAGTAAAAAGTTGAATATAGTGAGCAGTGACATTGTTTCAGATTTCATTTTCTGCCTACCATGTATGATAAATTAGTAAGATTTGAAAATAAGAGGAAATTAAAACTGTAATTTATGAGCCTTAGCATTATACAGTGAATCTTAATTTTATTTCACAATTCGTTTTTTGGTTGTAATTGTAAGTCATTTCCCACTTTAATTCGAATAAATTACGTAGATTAACTAATCAATATCATTTGATCTTGCTAATTTCTTTCAATCTACATGTTTAACCATCAGAAATAGAACTTTGAAGATTCTGATCCTCAAATCAATTCCACTTATCAAAAAACATACGACGAGTCGATTGACTGAATATTTCCAAAGCGCTAATATGCCTGCTACCTACCAATTTGTGGCTCAGAATTGTTGATTTGCTAGCCGACAACACAGGGCCAATTATGCTGATGAGCATTTCTTTCTCCACCACTGGTCTAATTCTGATCTAATTATTCTCCTATTACCGGCAGCAGAGCGTATCAAGCCACACTGAAACAATAACGATATTATCCTCACAGAATATATTCCTGTCTGCGCTCCTTGTTTCCGGGACACGTCATAGGACATCTTTTCAGAGGACATCTTTTTTTCAATTAATAGTGCGGTTAATGTTCGTAACAGAATGAAAATTCTATTTTTTAAGCAAGTGAACAGTGATATAAATATTTGTACATGTGTATATATAAAGAAAATTGAATGAACATATGCAAATACGTACCAATTGGTCACTTCTTAATTAACTATATGTCATGAATTTTAACAGATTACTGAAGTAAATTATCACATAATCACGTATCAAAAATTTAAATAAAAATAATTATATCCCAAATTTAATAATTATACTGAATGTAATTAAATTAAATTTTAAAAGTTTGATAATTTGTAAATATTACTACTTGGTGAAACTTTATAAACCTTTTTATGTTTATTTTTTTATATTTTTATAATAGAAAATAATTATTTGAATTTTATAGGCAGAGAATATTTTTTTTAATATCATTACATTATTTTACTACATCTTATATTACTTTACATAATGTCATAATTATTTAGAAATGTACATTATGATGCAAAATAATATTACAAGTAACTCACATCTGTAAGTGACACAGTATTTTCCACATATTTAATAAAGATTTACATAAGTTGGTGCTTATGTCTAAGTATTATATAAATATTTATAAGAAATGCAAATAAGGCTTATAATTATAATAAACTACCAGGGTGAGAGAACAGCAATCTTTTTATATAAGGAAAAAATGACTTTATTCTTTAGTGAACCTCTTCTGAGATAATTATGAAACACACTTTGAATAATGAAATTATTGTAACATAGTTAATTAAGCTCTACACAATATATTTATATGTTACACACAGAACAATTGAATCATAAGGTCAGTTTACCACCAAATGCAAACTGGCTTCTGAACGTTACTATAAGTACCAGCAAATGGCCAATGACTATACTTCAAATAAGCGTAGCTAGTCTTAGCAAATATTTATCTACATGGCTCATATGCAAGAATTTGAACAGCTCTCTTAGCTCGATATATAATACGAAATTCGGTGAATTTTCATAGCATCTCCTTACATTCCCAGCGGACTAAGTAAATAATCATAAGCTTCCAGGCGTGCTCAGAAATAAGCTGCCGCTTCTTATTCAGCATAAAAAGGAATACTCTATTTACTTCAGAAATAAAGAAGAACTTATTTACTGAGGAATGTTATAAGAGAAATAGAGGTCAGGTATGTTGCTCTGAAGCTAAGGTTTTAAGAAACATAAATACATATAAATAAATAGAAATTCTTGGAAATAAGATCTACTTATATTTATAATAAAATTCAGTTTCCAGGAAAAAATATTATGTTCCTATCACCAGCTTCCATATCTCGATCAGACGAGTCCGTCATCTCAAGTGATGATATTTCAAGTTTCATTTTATGTTAAAGGAATACAACTCGAGTCATTTTATACAGTACTGGAAAAGAAATTATTATGGATTTGTCAAAATAGAAATTTTGTTTACAAAAAGGTTAATTAAACCAATTTTGTTGATTGCTATTGGATTTATTTTAATACACTGATATAGTGATACGTCTTCATCATCCATTAACACTTAGTTTGACAACATTTAACATCTGTAAGTGCTTCAACGGTTGTTTCCCCATTACCCTCACTTTCTCCAATTCCCCATCTTTTTCTGTACAGTCATCATAATTTAAAAAAAAATCCCCATCACTTTCTCATCATTTACCATCACTTCCTCTACTATTCCCCATCAATTCTCCCCATCCCCATCACTTTGAATATCATCGATTTTTTTCCAAAATTGGACATTTTTTTACAAAAAGGAAAATTAAACGCTAGTAAGAAGAGGTACGGGGGGGGGGGAGGTTTTTTGTCCTCCTCTCCATTCAAAGTACGGCAGTTATCATCCTTAGAGTGAGAATCGAAATAATTGTTGAATTTGATGGGAAGGGGGAAATTGGTTTAATTATCTATTTTATAAACAAAATTTCCATTTTGAAAAGTCCATAATCGTTTTTCCAGTACTGTAAATGGTATAAAATATTTTTGAGTTACAGATATCTGGATATTGAATATTTTCTATTCATTTCAAAGTTAATTTAAATAGTTTGATGCATTCATAGTTCAATTTTCATTGAATCTAGGCTACTTTTAACGGTGTGCAGACGTTTCGTCGACAGATATTTTGTCGACAAGACTTTTCGTCGACAAATTTTCGTAAAAGGGAAATTAGCACTCTAATGTTACACAACATGTACTTTAACAGAATAATGTATCAAACGATCAAATTACAAAATAGAATAATGGTAAGGAGGAAAACTATTAAATAAATTTCAATCGTTTTTCTACTTTAATACTAAACCAAAACTATTAAAAAATAGCAAATTATTATAAAGTAATAATTTTGGGTTGAGTTACGTTTGTGATTTTAAAAATTTGAAACAATTTCCTCTCGATAATTTACGTTTCATAAGATTTATATCGTGGGATTTGTAATTGACAAGTCACTTTCAGTCGTTAAATGCCCACTGTTCGACTACTGCGGGTTTTCTGTAATTGAATGGTAATCCTAGATTGAAAGTCAAGATTTTTTATAAAAAACTCGCCATGGAATGTTTATCGATACTTACGTTATTGTTTTACCAAAAAGTGATTCTTTGAAAGCAGTAGTTGGCTTTAAAATACAAAATGTTCAGAGTTATCGAACGATATCCCATTTTCGGATTTAGATCCTGTAAGAAAAAAATATTAAAAATCCTCTCCAGGCTCTAATTAAAATATGAACTTATTACATAACATTTTAGAACTAATATATTATTATTAATATTAAAAGACACCTCTACATAAGCCAACATCGCAAGATACTAATAGGCAGTTGTGACACGAGGCTACTTATAGACAAAGAATTAAATTTAAGAATGTTCTTTGTGTGTGGTTACAGTCATTTAGATTTCAATGATTTCATTAATTGGTACGATATATTTTTTAGCTTTGTCTTGCATATATAATTTTTCAAATTACTATGAAATAATTGGTTATTATTGAGTAGTTTTGGTTTAGTAGAAAAACGATTGAAATTTATTTAATAGTTTTCCTCTTTACCATTATCCTATTTCATAATTTGATCGTGTGGTACATTATTCTGTTAAAGTACATGTTTTGTAACATTAGAGTGTGGTAATATCCATTTTACGAAAATTGGTCGACGAAATGTCTGTCAACCCTTTTAACATATCTGTGATATACACAGTAGTCTACAATCAGAAATTATTAGCGCACGCAACGTAACACCTCAGGTATTCTGTTCCATTTGCCTTATGTAAGGTACAAAATAAATGAAAGAAAAAAAATTATCAAAGTTAATTTCAATTCTCAATTTTGAAGGCAGGTTCCTTTATTAATATCTACTTTTCTTTGTTATTTGGAGCAGACAAAAGAAACATTTATTCCTGGGAAATTCCCTTGGCATCACAGGAATAAATCCTTCTTGAGTATGAATTCTTCTTGTAATTTTATTACCAAATCCAATCTAGTTTGATGATGTCAGACCATTGTAACAGAGAGAAAGTACACACCATTTTAACAGTCTAATAAATAAATGTAACTACTAAATTGTATATATTTTTCTACACCTCATTAGTATCACGTTATCAATTCATTATAAAATTTATAGTTAAAATCTAAAGTGCTAATTGATAATGTTTCTACAGACTCTAATATAAATAACAATTTATTTGTTCATTATCAAAATAAACGTAGTTTTATATTTCCTTGTTTATTTCATGGAAGAATGTTATTGTATAATGTATATCCTTTGCGTTAGTTTTCTGAAGTAGTGTTATTATCTATCCTAATAGTACCTACCTATCGTGCGTTTATTTATTATCTATAGTGCACTTTCCCGTTAAAATAGCGGGTTTTCAATAGGATTAATATTGGTGTAACTTAACCCGTCAAAAGTGCGTTTGACATTTAATATAAAATTTAAAAGATGATATCAATATAGTCCCTTGTGTATCATGGTTACATTTATTACGTTAATAATCAATTATACATAATATTAATAATAGATAATTGTTATTATTAATTAATATTAATTATTTAGTTATTAATATTAATGAATAATATTATTATTATCAATAAATAATCTATCATTCTATTATTAATAGCTGCCCGTCGCGTTTTGTATATTTATTTAATAATGAATAAATTATCATTCATTTACCTAAAATATTTGAGCAGTCTTTATTTGTGATGCAGTCTGTCAAAATTAATATATAGGAATTTGATATATTTGAATATATATATAAATTTGAAATAATTCTTAAGAAGCAGACCCCAAATAAATAAATATACACACGACGGGTATTATTAGGATAGATTGATTTATTCATATTCTTATTGTGTGTCCTCTTCTTAGGAATGTTAATAGATTGTAAAATGTTTAGACAAGCTGCATCACAAACACACACTACGTAAATATTTTGAGTTAAATGAATAATATTTTATCCAATATTAAATAAATAAAAATACGACTGCTATTTTTGTAGGACATACCATTACTATTAACTATTAATAGGAAAAATGTAATGATCTGATATTTTCTTCAGATTATTTCGCACTTCAACGGGATAAGTGACACCAATATAACTATTATTGAAAACCCGTTCTTTTTAACGGGAAAATACACTAGTTATCAAAATATTCACTAAATTTTCTACTATTTTAATTGGAGGCCTTGAAGATGATATCCATTATCTAATTAATTTACTTTAATAATCTCGAACCTAAATTTAATTTAAATTAATTAATTAATTTAGTCTGCATACTATATTATTTTGCTATCATTTTTCATGCAAATATATGTTAAGGGGATTTTTAACATAATTTGTATCAAATAATATTGAAATAAAATTTAAATTTAAATCCAAGATAACGTTGAATAAAGGCTTCAAACTGAACAATTTTTAAAATTCGTGATCGTACTCCTTTTTCCATTTTTTAGTATCATATTACATTATATAACATCAAAATATTTTCCAAATGTGTTTTATAAATTTATTAAGCCAAACCTAAAAAAATAATTAAGGTAAGTTCTTAATTATCGGTCAGGTCCACATTTTCGGGACCAAATAATACCAAATAATAATAATATATATAAAAATTAAATAATTATTATTATATCGTTTTTTCTTACGTGTCCGAAAATGTGAACCTGACCGATAATTAATAACTTACCTTAACCTTCATAAGCACAGAATATTCCCCATTAAATCTGTTCAATTTCCTCACTGACAGACATGTCTACCAGTACCAGGTTAGGAATTACAAATCACTTCCCCCTTCCTTTACGAATAAACTAACTTATTATCAATGCAAAGATCACAGATAGAAATAAAGGAATATACCGAGTGATTATAATTCGTAATGTTTCGAAATTTGGTTTATATAGTTAGTGATATTAATATAAATTAATGATGGAGGAGAAATTCCATCTTATTATGTAGGGTGCGTGTGTTTAAAGAGTGTTTAACTTAAAATATCAAATACGGAAGTTCTTTTTAGCTATTAGAAGTTTATTTATTTCATAAACTGTGGAAAGTTACTTAAAAAGTACTGCAATACTCATATTGAAGATAAACCTAATGTATGATAGTGATAACATAATAATTATTGCATTTTATATTCTTTAATTTTCAAATATTAATACCTATTTTAGCCGTCATTTATAACCTTCCAAACGAAAATTACGTGAAATGTGAATTATGATAAAATGAAGTAAAACAATTATATAATGAAGTCCTCTATAGTGAATGTAGAGTCCGGAGTAAGGAACTACCCTGAATAGTGAATAAATTTTTCTATAAACCATCAGTTTTTAGAAAAATTTATAATGGCCATTTTATGGATGACTAAAGAAAATTAATTAATTATACAAGAATTCATTATAGAGGAGTTCTACTATATAACTGTATAATATATATATAATATAATTATTTAATCCACTCAATTTAATGATTATAATAACTAGATGATTAATAAAACATTTGTTTGAAAGCATACATTTATTAATGTTCTCACTGTGTTGAATAATTTCGCTAACAAAATAAAGAAATATGCTGATGTGTCGTACTTTATTGAAATGTACAGAAATGTTAGTTATTTCTAATTTATAATATATTACTTTCAAATGTCATACCGCTATTAAAATATTCATAACTCTATTATTTATAATTCCTGCATAACCTTTACTTAACTTTAATAAAACAATTCTATTATTTTTACATTGGAAAATAATAGATCTAATCATTATTACAATACATGTTACCATTTCATTCTATAACATGCATCAAAAACAAATGAAACATCATTTCACTCGAAAAAAGCACGGGATGTCGGCAGACGCTAACATAGATTAATTATTCAAAGGCAAATTCATTCCCTTTTCAAATAATAGAATATGAAGCTCAGGATCTTGTTATTAAAACAGAGTAAACACATACTCCACCATCTGAATAATATGTCACTTCTAATAACCATCTACTTTTCAGAGAGACATTCAAATTAACATCTAACCAGTAGTACCGTTGGATATGTAGCTGAATGAGGTCTAAACTCATTCCGTATTCTATTTGAGAGGAGTATAGAAAAAGATTATATCCAATCCTCTGTTTTTATATTAAAGAATCAGATATGCAAATAAATGAACCTATAGATTAAAATGGAGGCATAACTAGTTCAATAAAAAAATTATTTAAACTGCTAACAGTTAATGTTTATAAAGTAATTAAGTTTATAATCATCTCAATTGCTAATTTCGATCATCATTAATTTCATTATTGGTATGTTATAAACTGCATATTTTTATAATTGAAAGAATATAGTAATATTAGCCGTTATTTTTGGATGTAGTAATGAACAAAAAATAAACATATATATTATAACAATATTTTCCAGTTGTCCAATAAATAGGACATTTTTGATTTTATAATTAAATTCTACAAAAATAATTCAGTTTTCTATCTAAAAATAATTAAAAAAATAATTAGTTAATTAGGTCAAGCAACTCTTGTGATCTTTACAATTTGAAATAAAAAAATAGTCGCCATTTCATCAAATACTTTACATTCACCTTTCCTAATTGAAACAATAAGAAATTTTGCTGATGTTCCTAAAAGAATTGTAACCAATACACTAAACAATTCAACATTTGGGCAATCAGTTATTCCTTCTCATCTGTATTGAGGTCACAAATATCTAGAAGTTATAGCCCAGGGTAGCAAGGCAGTACTCAGAAGATGCTCCAGGAACTTAACGTTACAAAAAAGTAGCCAGATTGCAGAAACTGGTTTTAGGATCTTCACTTTTCAGGAGTAGTGTAATTTTGCATGACTTTCACCTTTCAGTGATGATATGGTAACACTGTAATATACTTTCATGTTGCATCCATATGCGGAGAAATATAATTTACAGTTGTGTCAATTTTATAGTACTGAAAGTTTATCAAAAAACAAACCGTAGATTAGATATTTCAGGTACTCAAGGTTAGGTATAGGTGACAAAAGAAGAAATTTACTTTATTTATTATCTGATCCGCAAAATTCTTAACTGAAATATATTTTAAAAAGATATAAAATATAAAAGAAATTAAATCATCAATGAAACACGTATGAAATGGGTGACAAAAACACCTAACAACTATAACAACTATGGTTATAATATAGAGATACAGTTTTAATATTTGTTATCCACATTAAATAAATCTAATCATCATAAAAAAAACGATTTCATAAAAAAACATATCAAATAAAGATTGCATACACATTCAATAGACCACATTATATCCTCATGTATACCACACTTATAACATATGTTGACTGCATGTAATTTTTTTTTTGTGGTATGCATGGTATACATTATCTTAAATAGTATACACATGCTTTAAACGGTTTGCACATGTTTTAAATGGTAAACATTTACATGTGTTTTAAATGGTATACATTTACATGTGTTTTAAATGGTATACATTTACATGTGTTTTAAATGGTATACATTTACATGTGTTTTAAATGGTTTGGAGATGAAATTGTTTGCAGATTCTGTTTTTATGACAATGTCAAAGAAAAAGGGTTTTATAATAATATTCACTATTGATTTAATCATATTTAAATGGATAAAAGAAATTACTGCATTTGATTAAGAGTTTGTTTTTCTGTTTAATTTAAATTATTTCGAATCATGAATAGTATGTTTTTTGGAATAATAAATGTATGCTATGTTTATCTTCAAAAAGTAATTAGTCAATAAGTTACAGTAAATTAACTATCTAAAACATATAAATATATCTAGAAAATATGATTATGTACTGATAAAAACAACATAATCAATAAATAAAAATAATTGGCAAAACATATACATAATTGAATAATAAACAAATTTCATTCTATTTTTATATAAAAAGCATTGTGTTAATTAATTACATTTTTTTTGTATCTATTGACAACTAGTTTCTTTTTATGTATGTATTAAATTTAAACAATTTTATTTCATTTGACGGTTTTGAAATGGGTATTTCTTAACCATTCTTCACATATACTAATTAAAAAATATGATTCATAGATAGCTTAATTTTCATCAACAAAACATTTAATAGATACAACTGTTACACTTATCAAGTATTTTCAATTCAATAAAATTATGTATATGTAAATGATTTATTGTATATAATTTATCAAATATATATTCAGTTTATCATATTGACAGTATAAGATAATATTACTATGGACAATATATACAGTCTATTTGCTTATGGTTTTACATTAACATAAAATTTATCCAAAAAGATCCACAGTTCTTCTACAAATATCTTCAGAGTCGAAAAAATTTGGTGGGCAACTTCCTCTCTGTTTTGGAAAAGTTTTTTGTGTTGGGAGCCGAAAGATGGAGTTACACCTATTGAGGTACCTCCTTCTGCTGCCATAGGGACACACTGACTGGATACCAACTCCAAACACACTTTTCGGACGAACGTACTCGCACTCTGCAATGCCGTGCTCTTTGTCGAACACTATTTGTGACTCATGGCAGAAACTAGTGAAGACTTTCCTGTAGCATCTACCATCTACCTTGATAAGAGATTCTTCGTAGCATGGGTTCGGCACGCAACTCGGAGTTCCTTCTTCAGAGAGCTGAATGTGATGCGCCTCAGGACAAAAGCCTTTCCCACCTTCAGCGAAACATTCACCAGAAAGAGAGTCATAAATCCGGTCCTCGTCACAGTCGCATTCAGAATTTCCAAAAAGATCAACGTAAAGAATTTGTCCCTTACTGCATATGTTGTTGGAGTAGGGATTGACACACCTCCCCTTGTAGAATAATTTACCAGTAGGACATTTTTTATGTGCACATACGGGTAGTCCAGAATCAAGCAGAACTAACCAGTGATGATCCAAACAGGAACCTTGAGATAATAACATTCTACATCGATCACCGTGAAAAACTTGACCATTCCTAAGGTCGCATCTTCCTCTTCCCGTTGACAAAGATGAGCTAAACTTTGGGTTAAATGATTTTATTTCGTTTTCGCTAGGATATCTGGTAGATGGTACCCTTTTCTTGCTTTCCTTTGTAGAATATCTCTCGGACGCAGAAAAATCAGCATCTCTAGATATGGAAACAGTTCCTATATCCTCAGGCTTATGCTTGAACTGTTTAGTAGTATTCAAATGATTGCTGGGGCTAGGAAGCTTAGGAAGATTATACACTCTGCTATGAGTCGCGTCACTTCTTGCCCAATCATAAATCAAATTAGGTATGAAAGTAGAAAAAGACCTCAACCTGGATAATACTGCATCGGTTATTCCAGGTCTTGGATGATGTGAAGGCTTTGTTGGATTAATGACACTAATGCCATTACCTGAAGGGAATACATATGGAGTCAATGGAGAATATTGTCCAACCTGCACTGTAATTGGAGCTTGCCCTCCAAGATATTGGGGTAAAACAAAACTATCTAGCTCATTTTGAAATCCATAAGTTGGTCTTACTTCGATTGCCTCAGAATTAATCATTCTGTCGCTGAATTTTGGAGAGGTAACTTCATTGGAATACAAACTTGAAAGACGCGAACCACGGTGTGCTGATTCGTGTCTAGAATCTTCGTTTCTCTTATCATATTTAGAGTTTTCCAGTAGGTTACCCATTTCTGCTTTAGTTAGTGGGTATTCACTTCCTCCCTCTCGTCTGTAGCTATCGATGGCAGCAAGGTGATGGTCATACTCATCCAAATCGTTAACGGAGGTCTTTCTCTGATACGATTTATCTGCTTTTTTAATAGGAATACGTACAAAGTACTCTACTGGTCTCGATAGGTAATATTTATAACCTCCTCGTTTTTCATTTAATTTAAATTTCAGATCTATAGCGTGTGTGTCTCCATAACGAGTTAGGAATTTCGGATAAGAAATTGATATCGGTGGAGTATTTATACTTGAAGTACATACTATTATGTAAAATAATACATATGTTAATGTCAATATATACCTATATGAAACTATTGCAAAGTCCACCATCGTTCTTTTTTTCAATAGTCACAGTAATTATTTTCACTCTCACTGCACAGTTTTATTTCGCGTCAATAAAAACACTAAAAAAATCCGATCACTTTCATCAATTGGTATAACGCAAAGTCTTTCAAATCCAGGAAATACCAAGAACAATTTAAATACCCAAAACTAATGAATCAAAATGAATGATTGCGATATTTCATTTAAACTACACGGAGCTAATCACACCGAAAATGCTCACTAGACAACTGCTCAATGTTATTTGATCAGTGAGGTGCATCAAGAAGAGAGTTCTAACCTAGATTTCAGGCACCTATGCCCACTTTCGATGATCTTCAGAAAAAAACGACACTGGTAGAAATTGTGTTTTTTGTTTGGGGAAGAAGACTACTATTATGCGGAAAAGAAATCTTGAAATGTGTATCAATATAGTGGTATGTAAATATAATAATTATATTAAACAGTGAAATTATATACTTTCTTGATTTAAACCTGTTTATAACAATGGAAGGATATTAAGATTATCATTATGTATGTAGTCTAAACTAGATCAATTTACATATATCTTTTTAATTTTGATTGTTCGAATATTCAAGACATAACACATATAACTTAGAAAGTTCTACCTTATCGCTTCCTAGAAGAAAAGTATGGTAAAACATCCGAAAATTAAGATAATTCCACATAGGTATAACATACTCTCATACTGGCCCATCAAAGACTTCTCTCTGAATTGGTACAATATCACTTCACGTCAAGTCAGTTGCACAGTATTATTTCATTTATAATAAATGTCACCTATTTCGCTTTGTATAATTATTAATTACTCTATATCCATTTATTGTTCAGGGTGACTCACAAAAAACTGTATACAACTTTAAATGAATATAAATATTGTGTTTAAGAATAAATATAAATTAGACTTCTAGTATATAAAATATTAGTTATATTCACTTGTGTCCATGATACCACCGTCATTGCTTAAGATTTTCTAATAAATACAGTATTTATGTTGATTCAAAGCTGGTTACACTTTTTTTTGTTATAGTCTGTAAATACAAGACGTATATCCTGGAATATTTCCTGTTTATCAATGGGAACACTATTCCTTGTATTGTCATTTTTAGATTATATTCCCTGGATCGTAAAGGGTAATACAAACTATCTTTTTTATTTTTAAATAATTCATGGTACCTTAGAGTTGATGTCAAATCATAAAATTATTTTTCATATAGAGGCAAGCCCCGCTCTAAAAGCAAAATTACAAATCAGAGTTATTACAAAATGGTAATAAAAGCGATGTATCACCCAAGTTATTATATAAAGATTACTTCTTAAATATTTCATTTTCTATGAATTACTAAAAGAAAATTATTTTGAGCGATTTAGTATATGTGTTCCGCGTCATTTGCCGATTTGAACAATCTCAAGAATGCGCTGCGCGTTTTTTAGGATCATTGAAAAAGCGCGACAATCTTGAGAGTGTGCAAGGCAGGTAAAGGGTATGAAGCAGAACCAACAGTGATGGAGTAAACGATCAAATATTTATGCATTTAATTGGTCCATATCATCAAAATATAATAGCCTATAGGTTAGTTACTTAAAGAAAACTAGAAAACAAAACGGAAATTTAATTTTACTGAGATATCAAACATTCGTTTGGAATTTACCTCATTTGTTTTCCCTTTGTTACCTTCGCCGAATGCGGGAAGGTTATATTTTAGCCGTCGTTTATATATCTTGTTATTCGCTTAACTGAGAAAGTGTTTCACTAAATTGCCTGAAATTTAGTGAAACGATTGGTCAATGTCCAGTGACCTGCTGGTAGAATTTTGGGAGTGACTCTGTCAAAGGTCAAGGTCATGGTCATTTATAATTCATAAAGGATTGAACCATATTGCATGAAACTTGGTGGAACGATTGGTCAATATGCAGGAACTATTTTGTTAGATTTTGGGAGCGATCGGGTCAAAGGTCAAACATCAAGGTCAAGCCATTTGTAACATAAAAACTAAAAGAGTTTTCAACCAAATTGTCTGAAATTTAAAGGTACAATTGGTCAATTTCCAGGAACAATCTGTTAGAATTTTGGAAGCGATCCGGTTAAAGGTCAAGGTCATTTACAACTCAATAACTCAAAAAGTATTGTACCATATTGCATGAAACTTGGTGGGACGATTGGTTATTATCCAGTTAGCAGTTTATTAGATTTTGCGCTCTACCGAGTGCCCGCAATCTAATTTTTAATGTAAATTATCGTCTTTTAAAATAAATAAAAAATTAATAGTTTCAATAAAATCAAATGCTATATAATTACTGTACATACAAAATCGACAAATAGCGTGGAACATATGCAGTGGGGCAGTGCTGTGATGACAATCTAAAATAGCGCATGAATAAAAAGTATTAAAATTTAACCATAGTTAACTCTAACTCAGCATAAGTGAGTAATTAGCTAGATACTTCAATTTATATAATTAGTGTGTTACATTGAACAAATAGTAATTTTATGCACTATAACATATTTTTGGCCGTGTACGGACATTTCATTCACGGACATTTCGTCCACAGACATTTCGTCCACGGACCTTTCGACAACGGACATTTCGTCCACGGACATTTCGTCCACGGACATTTCGTCCACGGACATTTCGTCCAACGGACATTTCGTCCACGGACAATTCGTCCACGGACATTTCGTCCAACGGACATTTCGTCCAACGGACATTTCGTCCAACGGACATTTCGTCCAACGGACATTTCGTCCACGGACAATTTGTCCACGAATTGCTTTATTTTGTATCATATTTATACTGTGTATATATTATATATTATATATATTGTGCAACTTAAATGTAGAGAACACCCTTTGTTGAAGGTAATTAGAAATTTATGGTCTTTGTCTAAATTCTTATTGCAATCTTTTTATCCTGTTGGCTGGCATCAGTAAAATAATGAAACTGAATACTTTTTTAATAATGATTATATACAGGCAGGCCCCGCTTTTATTACACCCCGGTTTTATAAAATCTGAAATAATTACCTTACATATCTCGATGTTATTACAGTACATAAATCTAGAAACCAGGAATTAAAACGGAGACATATTCAGTGGTGCTTATTTCACGGTAACTAAGATAATCATCAATAGTATAGTACTCAGATTAGTTAATTAGATGCGATATTGGTTCAGAAATTAGTATTTTATAGCAGAATATTCTTAACAGTGCCTACCTAAATTACATTCATAATGGTATGCATGTGTTTGATATACTACTAGAAAAATTATTTTAAAAATTTAGCTAGATATTGGTACTTATTAGTGTTACGTTTAATTATTTAAACGTAAAAACGTCAGTGTCACTGGATTATTTCATATTTTCGGACTTATACATATATAATAATTATTATAATTTATCTCTATTGTAATTACTTTAATCATTACGTATCCACATATTTATTCTTGTTAGGACCCTGTTATTTCAGTTCTAAATTTTAGATACTCATAACTCATTAATTAATGCAAAATATTAAACGAGGTAAATAACTTAAAATTACAATCAATCCGTGTAGCATATCTAATTTCATAACTTTCATAAGTTATTGTACAAGGCAGGTAAAGGAAAAATTCTGGAGATCAACAAGACACACATATGGATCAAGAGGACACACAAATAGCAACAAGTAACGCATAGGAATAGAGAACATAAATAGAAA
Source organism: Caprella mutica (assembly GCA_947561585.1). Lineage (NCBI taxonomy): Eukaryota > Metazoa > Arthropoda > Malacostraca > Amphipoda > Caprellidae > Caprella > Caprella mutica. The sequence continues at coordinate 405,339 of CANNZV010000184.1, forward strand.
CAAGGAGACACCTGAAAACAATAAAACACACTTCATTTTGTCACATATGTATATATAGAAAGTAGAAATATTCTATAGAATTAATGTAGTTAGCAATAGCTAAGGTAGTAACAAATTTTCTAATTTTTTGTCTCATATTTGATTATTAATTTTAATAGATTAATTAATATTAATAAACTTTAGGATATATAGCTTAAATAGAAAGACGGTATCCAACATACAACTATTGGTCATAAAATTCATTGTCAGGTCCGGGTTTTCCACCCTTCTCCTGATGATGAATAGAAATCTTTCTATTCGAATGCTTGAAAACTGAAAAAACCTTCAACGCAGAGTTTAAATAACCTCTAATATTATGGATTTCCCGTTGAGTTTGAATCTTTTCAATCAAAATTTCATAACTGTAATAGATTGATAAATATTTTTCACAATTATATTATTGTATATTTACACCTGGCTAATAATGAGAAAGTGAAAAATAATATGAAATATATCCCATAAACACTTTCAAATACATAATAAAGCAATTTGTTGACGAATTGTCCGTGGATGAAATGTGCTAGACCCATTTTTGGCTGCAGGATAAGCTCCAAGTTATTGGTTGATTCTACAACCAATAACTTGGTTGGTTCTACAAAAATAAAATGACATATTATTAAACATTAATTAAAATTGGTGCTCATGAAAATTGAAAGTATTTAAATTAATCAAAGTATCTAACTAATTAGTCACCTATACTGAGTTAGATATAAGCTATGGTTGAATTTCAACACTTGAAAAACATTCGCTACTTTGAACTATCAAAGCAAAGCTTTCATTATTTTAATGCACACAAAGTCGAGCACTCAAATGGATTTTCTTTTCATTATAACTCATAGAAAATGAAATATTTAAGGAGGTACAATTCAATAATAACTTGAGTCATATCTCGTTCTAATTACCATTTGTAAAAAGAGTGGGGTTAAATGAAACCCAGATCTGCCTGTATTTCATATTTAGTGAATTAATTGAAACAATGGTGGTTAGAATATATGAATGGTTTAATTGACATTGAAGAAAGAGGTAATTAAAAATATTACCAAAGTTTTCTGCAATATAAGTTCTTTGTTTTTAGTATTCATAAGGGTCATAATTGCTAATAGAGAAAGAATCCTAGCATTTATCTATTCAAAAAGATGAAACCATGAGTTAATAATACCACCGAGAGGGTTGCAATAAAGCATTCATTCATAGACTCAGAATTCATATTACGATTCTGTACAAAGACTGAATTGTTTGCCACTTTTCTAGCCATTATTTAACCATACATATTAAAATGAAGCGCTTTGTGCTCTCCAATTTACATATAATATTAGGTAACAATTTAGTGAATGAAATGAAGTATTTTAACCGTTGAGAATCATTTTAAATTGTACAGGAAAGAAAAGAGAGTGCATGATATATCAGAGTTAAACTGTTCATAAATTCTAAGGTTGCTTTGGAAAGCTGAATGATCAGCCATTAGTGTTCACAAATGTGGTCACATTAAAACGTCATTAGGAGAAGTCTTCTTTTTTTGTGAGTGAGTAGGTCCTCTCGGCCTAGGCATTGCCGATGCAAATTACCTCCTAAAGTTCAAAGATGCTCTCACAGTGCGGTAAAAAGTCATTCAGAAACCTTAATTGCCTTTGCTGATTTAGGAAGGAGACTCTTTTTGCCTGGTACAAGGAACACCTACATTTATGGAGTTCGTGAGTATTTCTTTTGATATTAAATGGTGCACTAGAAATCTTTTATTTGAAGGTAAGAAAGGACAGTCTGACTTTTTATTATTTTGGTACTTGCCAATAGTGTATATGCTTCAATATTCAAGAGTCAGACAAAAACTTATAGCCAAATTTATTTAGTTATGTTCATATTCATTAGTTCAAATATTCTATCGACAAATATATGTTTATCGGTAGCGAATTTTGATCAACCATTTTGTTTCAAAAAAGGTGTCTGGAAAACTACCAGGAAAAAATTGCCGACGCGGAAAACTACCAGTACCTTACTTGAAATTTCTGTATTTTTTATTTTTCTGAAATACATTTAACACATTCTAAGAAAATATTAATTTTAAAAAAATGGCATTAGCTTTTCATTAAGGGGTTAATGGGGCTTTCATTCTTACAGTAATAACTATATAGAGATTGAATTACTTAATATTCAAAGGGAAATAATATTTCAACAAAACGACTTTTTTAAACACACAGTATACCAAATTTCAGTACACACAAATAAATGATAATTAAAATTTCTAACTTATTTGCTAAGTCACGTACACATTAAAAACATATTTATAAATTACGTCTATTTAAATATATACATGCAGAATCTTATATATTTATAAGATTCATAATATTTATCTTATATATTATAAATTAATAAACTTATTATATTATAAATAATCAATATTTATTACATTTACAATTTTATTCTCCATGTCATTAACACCTTCATTTTTAAATTTCATTTATATCTAAAAAGTATTATTTATTAATATGCAATACAATTCGATCAAGTAAAATTGTCAGAGAATTAATTAAGTAGGTAATAGCAGTTTAATATACAATCATAGATGTTGGATTGCAAATTCTAGATATTTCACAAAAATCAATCAAAGTTGTTTAATAATGAGTACAAGCGAATATTAGGCTTGAAGGCTTTCTCAATTCTCAAATTGTAAACAAAACAAAAAATAAAAATAATTAAACACTTTACCCGTTATGAACTGATAATTTGAAGATGCGTTGTGTAAACAAAGAAATCGTATTTTGTCCCTAATACAATCATTTCTTTGTTTCTTAGTATTTTAAATTTAAATATCTATAGTGTATATAGAAATATTTCTTTTATTTTTATGTAATGATGTATTTTATAAATTTTTCTAATAAATTTGTATACATTTAAATATTTTTTTTGTTTACTAATTAAAAATGAATGTCCCCTTAACTGCTGAACGAAGGGCGAACGCATTTTTGTATAAATTAAAATGTTATTAGTGATTAAAGTCATTAAATTGTCAATGTCAGTAAGTGAATTGCAGTTTTCTACCTGGCATTTTTCCGCCTGGTAGTTTTCCGTGTCCCTTTATTTAAATGTAATTGAAATTTGATATACTTCTCTGATGAATATCACAATAATTTCTGTACATTATTTTAATTAAAATTTTCTTTTGGATATATGCACTATGCAGTGAGATTAGATAGATTTGAAGTGAGAAGCATTGCCCTTATTTCAATGTATACAACTTTTTTAACAGCAATTTACTTATTGCTAACTGCACCACAAATGTCAGATTGCTCTTTTTAAAATTTATACAAATATTTTATTAACAATTCAATGAAACAGTTGCCAAATTAGGTAGTGTTGGTGTCTATTTTTGTTTAAAATATAGGCATTTAAAATTTTAATATTTAAAAAGTTGTTATAATTCAATTACATAACTTCCCCTAAGTTTCGCTTTATATGGAAGAGCCCACCAGATTATTTCCATTCTTTGAAGTAATATTCTTCGTAATGAGTTATGAATAAATAAATAAATATGCTAGAATATCATAAACTTTTAATTTTTACTATATATTCATGCAAATTATTTAAATTCAAGAGAAATTCACACAAATTACAAAAGTTAATATAATAAAAATACATTAAATTAATTTAAATACTCATGTTTTACATACTCATGTTTTACATACTCATGTTTAACATACTCATATTTTACATACTCATCATGTTTTACATACACATGTTTTACATACTCATGTTTTACATACTCATGTTTTACATACTCATGTTTTACATACTCATGTTTTACATACTCATGTTTTACATACTCATGTTTTACATACTCATGTTTTACATACTCATGTTTTACATACTCATGTTTTACATACTCATCATGTTTTACATACTCATGTTTTACATACTCATGTTTAACATACTCATGTTTTACATACTCATGTTTTACATACTCATGTTTTACATACTCATGTTTTACATACTCATGTTTTACATACTCATGTTTTACATACTCATGTTTTACATACTCATGTTTTACACACTCATGTTTTACATACTCATGTTTTACATACTCATGTTTTACATACTCATGTTTTACATACTCATGTTTTACATACTCATGTTTTACATGCTCATGTTTTACATGCTCATGTTTTACATGCTCATGTTTTACATACTCATGTTTTACATACTCATGTTTTACATACTCATGTTTTACATACTCATGTTTTACATACTCATGTTTTACATACTCATGTTTTACATACTCATGTTTTACATACTCATGTTTTACATACTCATGTTTTACATACTCATGTTTTACATACTCATGTTTTACATACTCATGTTTTACATACTCATGTTTTACATACTCATGTTTTTTATACTCGTGTTTTTAACAGGTATCTGGTTCACATGCAACCCAAATGATTTTGTTTGTAAATTAGTTTACCTTAATTAACGTTTTCTATGAGAGAAATAAAGAAAATTTCAATATGAGTTAGTTAGAGTAACTCAAATAAACTGGGAATATATTTATAATTTACTAATCATATTTATGCTCTATGCAATAACTAAGAAATTACTTTAAAACTAGTATTTCTTATCACTCTAAATATTTATTATTATTTATAATATCGTTGAAAGTTATATTATTTGAAGACTAATAAGCAAGATGTGAATATAGCAAAGTGACATTGTCATTTTTATTAGAACATTGAATAGAAAACTCAATATTATTGAATATTAGAGTATTAAAACAAAATAATCAATTGGAATATTTGTTTATTCACATACATAAAGCGCTGTTTGTAACCACAGTGATTTGATTTTCTTTCAGAGGTTCAGTTCACTAAATTAGCACAGGAAATATTAGTTAACTCTTAAGCCATTTTGTATGTAGGTATTTTTCTTTTTGGTAAATGTGACTTTTAACAGTACGAAATTTTTTGCTACTGGAATATCTTTCTCTCTTTCTCTATATTTTAACTTTCAGTTCCTTCTAATGGGAACACTAGTAGTAAATTATTTAATAAACACATTTTCAAATAAGATATTGTATTAAAATATGAAATAGATAAAAAAATATAACTAGAATGCTAGATGAAATACTTAAAACGAAAGGTTTATGCTGCCGGATTTTCAACACTGGATCTTTATTTAGGGTTTGATTTTGTCGTACAAATTTGGGAAAATATAATAAATATATATGACATGTGAATAAAATCGTGTATCATTGTTCGAATTCGTGCGCAGAAAATTGCCACAGGGAAAACTGCTACTGGGAAGATTGGTACTAAGACAGAATGCCTACAGACAAATTGCCTAACGGACAAAATGCCTAGCTGACAAAATGCCTAACGGACAGAATGCCTAACGGATAAAATGCCTAATGTACAAAATATATGAATAAAGAAAATGGAAATTGTAAAATAATGACGTAAAAGGATGTTGCCAAGTGAATAAAAGAATAAAAGAAAAAGGGCAGAATAGAAAACATTGAAGTGATATCTGTAATGGATTGATTATTGGTAAATAAAGAACATAATACATAATATTGTAATATAACTTATCATAATTGATCATCAAATATTTTTTTTTATTTATGTAAAACATAAGAAAAAAAATGTATACATACTACGTCCCAGTTACATCTCATAAAGAATATTGAATTTTTTCCATCAGAACTTCCAATACTATAAAGGTAGTTGAATAAAACAAATATTGGCGGCATTTTTTATAAGCAGAGTAGTTAATTGCCTGTCAATACCAACTTATATATTTAAACCTTGTAATTACTTAACTTGCTTTAGAATTTCAAAAGCAACTATAAACATCACTATAGATTGAAGATGATTATTGCTATCTAAAAGAATAAACAATATTAAAAAAGGTGAAATATGTAGAATAACATGATTATAGATATCTTTAAAAAGATGAAAATAGAAGAAGATGATTATAGATATCCAATAAAAATGGCAAGATGTAGGAAGATTATTTTTTAGAGCAATTTGATAAATAGAGCAAACACTTTAGTGATAAATCACAAACACAGTGAGATGAAATAAGAGAGTGTTTACACTAAGCACGCTGAGCTACAAATGTTCATATTCAATGTGAAAGTGATTTAGTAAACTATCTCTGACACAAAACTCTTTGTTTCCACTTGGTCTAACTTATTTTAAATTTTATCCACAACTTCAATATTTGAAATAAATATAAATGCATTTTAGGCATTTTGTCTGTTAGGCATTTTGTCCGTTAGGCATTTTGTCCGTTAGGCATTTTGTTCGTTAGGCATTTTGTCCGTAGGCATTTTGTCCGTAGGCATTTTGTCCGTAGGCATTCTGTCCGCACACGGGGAAGATTGCCCCCTGGAAAACTGCCATTGTGGGAAAATTGCCACTGTGGGAAAACTGCCACCCGGAAAATTGCCTCTGTGGAAAATTGCCTCTATAAAATATATTGACACAATATATTAGCAAACTGAAAAAAATATTTTACTCTATAAGAAAATACCGAACTGAATACAAAAGTATTCGAATTTTATGTAAAGAAAATTCTCACAGTGACAAACTAAAACAAAAATACTTTAGTCTATGAAAAAAATACAGAACTGAATACAGAAGTATTCGAATCTTATGTAAAGAAAATTTTCACTGTGCGTTCATCTTTCATTGACAAGTTAAAAAAAAACATTCAACCATGGAACGATCAATGAGCCTGAGAGGCACATTTCGGTTTGAAAAATTTAAACATAATTTAGTAACTAATTGATTTGAGTTGCTGAAATTCTTTGACTTTTATTGTCTATGACGTAATTATTTATCGTATGATTAAATGATTGAGAGAGGGACACAATTCACAACATCTACATTTACAGATAGGAAAGAGAAACTAAGAAATGGATAGAATATCCTTCAGTTACATATTGAAAGCTACCTTAACAATTTATTCGTAGAAATAATTAATCTGTAACCAGATCAATGGATCGTACAAAAAAAATGTAACGTGACACTACAGTATGGACCACAAAAACGAACACACAAATTAAACTATTTATTACTTTAAAAAAAAATGAATATATTTTATTTATTTTTATTGCATTAAGTTCAAAAAAGAGTTTTTTATCACTCTAGAGTAGGGGTGGGCAAATGAAGCACTCATTGCTATTTTGGCCCTCAGAGCGGCACTCGTGCCCTCCAGGGAAACGGTGCTTTATTTTCTTCCAAAGAAAATTTAGTATTTTTAGCCCTGACTGCTTTATAAATTTCAACGATAATATAAAAGAGGATGGTAAACTAATTGAAGAACAGTATATTTGTAATGACCTTGATACTTTGATAGTAAATTTTATCCGTTAATAAAGTATCTTTAGTTTATTGTTAAAGTAGTGCAGGTGCTTAAAAAATTTACCTCTGACTCTTTTTATCTAAATCAGTTATTCTTAGACTGGTAAGAATTTGTGCGATTATTTTTAATTCCCTTTTTTAATAAGTTATGTAGCCATTGTCATTTATCCTGTGTTTTTTGAATTAGTTATTAAGTTTTTATTACTTATGCAATATAACTTATTTTTGTTTTTATTGTTAATTATTGTCGCACGAAAAAAGAAAAGTATAATTATATATCTTTATTAATTTCTTTTATTTCAAATAATAAATATACTACCAATATTTACGTGCAAAATATGTACGATTGGACGACGTGTACCTCAATAAAATCTACCAAAACATTTCAATTACTCAGTATCCCCTGCAATTTAAAAAAACGAAAAGAAAATGGTAACGGCACTGAGATTACACATTTCGGCACTGAAAAACACACCATGCGCCCACCCCTACAGTCTAGAGCCGAGTTTCCCAACCCTGGGGTCGCGACCCCAAGCAGGGTCGCCAAGCGCTTTACGTGGGGTCGCCAAAGCATCCAAATAAAATTCAATAATATGGCAGAACCATTGAGTGTACACTGTGTTGCATCTGAAATATCATTTTTAAATTGTAAATTGGGAGAACTTTGAATCCGTCAAATACCATTATAGATTCATCACTTTAATCATTATTATTATTATTTAGGCGTTTAAAAGTTGTCCCTATCCACTACGAGGTGATCCAAAGAGACATGAAGAGAAGAAGGCCTCGTAGGAGAGAGGACCATTAAAGTACGCTCCTTGCACTAGGTCGACTAATCAGCTACCACAGGCATGGAAGTACTAGTAGGACCACAGGTAACCGTGTCGATCCAGTGCATGGATGGCAATAATAGACACCCATGGATAAAAGACCTACACAGTCAGTCTGCTTACACATGGATATTGTAGCAAGGCAAAATTAAGGAAGAGGAAATAAGAAGAAGAAATTGAGGAAAGATACAAAGGGAAGCTGAAGAAAAAGGGCTCCAATCTAAACAAAACCTACAATATAACAAAAAGAAGGCTTACCAAGATGTAGCCTTTGGACAATAAGGGGTATGATTATTAAATATTTATTGTCATATATCGTATGAGGCACATCTTCTGATGTTCTTCAAAAGCTGTTGAAAATGACCCCCTCCAGCCTAAGGTCAGAACGAAGCATGCTTCATAACATTCTTGAAATTCTCCGGGTTATATCCTTCAGCGAAGCTTTGAGCACATCCTCAATGGAATCTAGGTTTTACCTATAAACTCGAATTTTGTAGCAGCCCAGAAGAGAAAGTCAAACGGGTTCAGATCTGGACTGTGCTGGCCAGGGATTTCCGTTATTCTGCAAATTACTCGGCCAAGAAACTTTTCATTGAAAAATTTTAGAGCTGCATTTATTCAATGTGGTGGATCACTGTCTTGCTTCCACCAAAGAGTGGAACTAGTTTTATAATTACGCGGTCTGGGTATAATAATGCAGCGGAGCAATCTGAAGTATGAAATACCAATAACAGATGAAAGAAATGTACCTATAATTTGATTGCAGATATTTCAAAGATTTTCATTTGTCCGAAGTCATTCGTTTTTTCGATGTGGTTTTTAATGGAGGCAAAAGAACTTCTCGGCAGTCCAAACGATTCTAACAATAATTTTGGATGCTCTCTGTAGAATACTTCTTCTTCATGTATCAGTTTAGTGAAGCTTTGGATCTTGAAGACTCATCTACTTCAGCTCATCCACCAGATCCTGATTAGCTTAGCTGCGAAGATCATACAACCGTACTCTAAGAAGGTTCGAAACGTTCTCCTCTGCAGAATACACTGACAAAACTACCTTCTCTGTGCTTTCTGGACATCAGTTAATGGTTGAACTGAAGTGCAATGATAAAAACTGAAACGAAGTCAATGTCCGATGATCCTGCACAACGTGGTTTTGGTAGGTGATATATACTGAGAAGCTTTTCTGAGAGAGTAACTGAGGGTTTCTTCAAAGAAACTCTTCATCTCTTGAATCACTGATTTTGTTCTTTTTTGTTTTGTTTTCATTAGTTTTTTTCTTCTGGATGGAAACAGTCTCACAGAAAAATCGCAAACTCTTGTGAACATTTTCAGGTGATAAGATTTAGCCATCCTTCAACTGATCATGAAGTGAAACCTGAATTCTATATGCGTACTGTTGAAGGAGAAGGTGTTATGGCAAATTGCAGGACGATCCATTTCTTCTAAAGTTAAAAAAAAAATCAGGATAAAAATGGTTGAAGTACAAAGTGAATTTTGATAGAGTGATAAAAATCCATTCATTAAGAGCAAAATGTCGTATACATAATGCGATTTGAAGCATTTTAAGTTCTCCTAATTCGCAATTTATAAATGACGCTTCTGATAGACCGCAGTGTTTATTTAAATGGAGTTAACCTAACATCTGCTACACTGCAGTACTCGTATTATTCAACAGAAAACAGTGAAATTGGGGTCGCCTTAAGAAAAGGTTGGGAAACACTGGTCTAGAGTCTAGCAAATGACGTGAAATTGGTAATATTTTAATTCTCTCAGCGTTATGTTATAATAATATTGTTATTATAAAATAGAAAACAATAGTTTTAAGCTTTTGTATGACTTTTTCCTAGAAAGCGGTTTTGTGTAACTAACCTTTATACTCCTGTTTTTCAACATAACGCTGAGAAAAGAAAAATATTACCAATTTAAAGTCATTTGTCAAAGTGATTAAAAATTGTTTTTCAAATAATTCAAAAAGAATTAAAATAACGATTTATTCAAAAGTTATGTGCAGTTCAATTCGTGATTCCTTTTTTGTGGTCAATACTGCATACAAGACTAAACATTATAAAGATACTGAGTGCGTTTTTGTGCACTTGTGAATGAGAGAAAATAACTTGACGACAAACTAGTAGAGTAGAGAACCTATAAATGGTTTAACCTCTTCAGAGAACAATTAAACACATATAACTAAGTATTATTTGCGTATCAGCACACTCACACCCACTGACAGAAGAATTCACTTAGATTGTATAACTTATCAAAATGAGATGTAAACATTGTAAAAACATTCATATATTAAATTATGATGAACATTGCATTCAGTAACTATGATTTTTGTGATTTTTGAAAAAAAAATCAGAATGAATTTTTATATGCACAGTGGCAATTTTCCGGGTGGCAGTTTTCCCACAGTGGCAATTTTCCGGGTGGCAATCTTCCCACAGTGGCAAATTTCCCACAGTGGCAATTTTCCCAGTGACAGTTTTCCCGGTGGCAAGCTTCCCAGAGGCAAATTTCCTAGCACCGTTCGAATTGAGTCAGAACAAAAATCGTTAATATAATTTAGCGACTCTTAGCATCTTTTCGTAAAAATGAGAACCAATGAAACATTATAGGGAATTAAAATTAGTTAGTCGTTTGTAATTTGTATTTCTAGTAATAAATTGATGTAAAGAGTTGAAAATATTTAAATTTTTGTCTACTTAAAATGTTAATATACTTTACTCAGATAATATAGAGTAGAAGCATTCAATTCAAATCAGTTTACTAGGTTCCATGTAACTTAATAAATATTCTTATAAAAAGCTATCACTATTTCGTTTCTTACAGTTATGTTCTAATTACAATATACAAAAATACCCTAGCACTGATTTAATCATTCGCTAATTAATAAATAACTATATACAATGATTATACTACTGCCTACTTCAGCTACTTCAAAACCTGCATGGAATCTTCATTGGTGAAAATATCTGAGGACTGGATCTGAATTTGGCTTCTGAAATTTTCTGTAAAAGAAACACTGTACTAGAAAAGATGTTTCAGACATCATAATCTAACCTTAATAACTTCATTCCTAATTATGCATAATGGTAATTGCACTAAAGAAAAAAGGGAGTTATCTTTAGTTGTATAAACCGAAATAAATTAAGACCGTAAAAGTAAAAAATGAAAAATATCGGACCGTAAAAGTAAATCATGAAAAAATTTGTACCGTAAAAGTAAATCATGAAAAAATTTCGGACCGTGAAAGTAAATCATGAAAAATTTGTACCGTAAAAGTAAATCATGAAAAATTCTGGACCGTAAAAGTAAATCATGAAAAAATTCGGACCGTGGAAGTAAATCATGAAAAAATTTGTACCGTAAAAGTGAATCATGAAAAATTTCGGACCGTAAAAGTAAATCATGAAAAAATTTGTACCATAAAAGTAAATCATGAAAAAATTTGTACCGTAAAAGTGAATCATGAAAAATTTCAGACCGTAAAAGAAAATCATGAAAAATTTCGGACCGTAAAAGTAAATCATGAAAAATTTCGGACCGTAAAAGTAAATCATGAAAAAATTTGTACCGTAAAAGTGAATCATGAAAAAATTTGTACCGTAAAAGTGAATCATGAAAAAATTTGTACCGTAAAAGTGAATTATGAAAAATTTCAGACCATAAAAGGAAATCATGAAAAATTTCGGACCGTAAAAGTAAATCATGAAAAAATTTGTACCGTAAAAGTGAATCATGAAAAATTTCGGACCGTAAAAGAAAACATGCAAAATTTTAAGTAAATAATAGTAAATCATGATAGCACTAAAAAGATATAGGACAGTAGTTACAATGCTTCAGTTGCGTCTATATTACCAGGGACACATTTCTTTGTTTATTTGTTAGTTAACAACTATATAATGAGGATATTGGAGGAATTTCATGAAAAAACTTAGGCTTGAACTCATTTTCAGTTATTCTTTATGCAATGTTCCATTATTTTATCACAGCAATATGCAAGTCCTTACCATAATAAAAGAAGAGTATTTTCTTTGGATGATTTTAGCAGCTTTGTCCACCTCGTGTTTTCTAACTTTGCGAGAATCTAAGAACTTGAGCTTAGGTAAGTACTGCAGTATCAGCAACCTAAAATAGGGAAAACATTAGTGATGTATGTGCTTTCATTCTTGCGTTTATTAATAATGGAGAAACTAATATCTAATCCTAAAACATACATAAAATATTTCAAGTGACATTTATTCAATTGTTGCATTAAAAAAACAAAATCTGCTGAAACAATCAAATAAAAATCGATTCATGCATATTTTTAAACTATTTATAATTTCATAAAATATTATTACTTCTATGTATTTTATATCAAAACATATAAAATAATTAATGTAATGAACTTATTGTGGTAAGGTAATTAAAATCATTTTGTTTACATTTCCATTTATGCAGGAATATGCAAGTTGTTTATTTTCAAGATATTGTCAAAATGCAAGCTAAATATTAGAAAACTATAATTTAAAGCGGGCCTCAATCTCAAAGTTGAAGATATTATCCGGGTTCAACATTTTAAATGAGTTCTATGAATAAAATGAATCCTAATAGTACTTCTAACGTTGAGATCTAAAAAAGCCTTTCGAAACTATTGACATTCCGTTAAATGTTTTCAGTCAATGGTATTTTAGTTACCTGTGCTTTGCGTAAAGATGCTCGTCACAAACCGAACTCAACTGATCGGGAGAAGCGAAGTTATTGAGCAGCGAGAGATAGCGAAGCTGTGGACAGCTCTGCCTCAATCTTGAGAGCAGGGATAGAACGTCACAGAACTGTAAATAGGGATAGAACGTCACAGAACTGTAAATAGGGATAGAACGTCACAGAACTGTATATAGGGATAGAACGTCACAGAACTGTAAATAGGGATAGAACGTCACAGAACTGTATATAGGGATAGAACGTCACAGAACTGTAAATAGGGATAAAACGTCACAGAACTGTAAATAGGGATAGAACGTCACAGAACTGTAAATAGGGATAGAACATCACAGAACTGAAAATAGGGATAGAACGTCACAGAACTATAAATAGGTTTAGAACGTCACAGAACTGTGAATAGGGATAGAACGTCACAGAACTGAAAATAAGGATAGAACGTCACAGAACTGAAAATAGGGATAGAACGTCACAGAACTGAAAATAGGGATAGAACGTCACATAATTGAAAATAGGGATAGAACGTCACAGAACTGAAAATAGGGATAGAACGTCACAGAACTGTAAATAGGGATAAAACGTCACAGAACTGAAAATAGGGATATAACGTCACAGAACTGAAAATAGGGATAGAACGTCACATAACTGAAAATAGGGATAAAACGTCACATAATTGAAAATAGGGATAGAACGTCAGAGAACTGAAAAGAGGGATAGAACGTCACAGAACTGAAAATAGGGATAGAACGTCACAGAACTGAAAATAGGGATAGAACGTCACAGAACTGAAAATAGGGATAGAACGTCACATAATTGAAAATAGGGATAGAACGTCACAGAACTGAAAATAGGGATAGAACGTCACAGAACTGTAAATAGGGATAAAACGTCACAGAACTGAAAAGAGGGATAGAACGACGCATAAACATAAAATAGGAAGAGAACTAATAAAACTTAAAAGAGGGATATAATGTCATGTAAGTTAAAATAGGGATATAATGTCATGTAAGTTAAAATAGGGATAGAATGTCATGTAAGTTAAAATGGGGATATAATGTCATGTAAGTTAAAATAGGGATAGAATGTCATGTAATTTAAAATAGGGATAGAATGTCATGTAAGTTAAAATAGGGATACAATGTCAGGTAAGTTAAAATAGGGATAGAATGTCATGGAAGTTAAAATGGGGGTACAATATCATGTAAGTTAAAATAGGGATAGAATGTCATGTAAGTTAAAATAGGGATAGAATATCATGTAAGTTAAAATAGGGATATAATAACATGTAAGTTAAAATAGGGATAGAATGTCATGTAAGTTAAAATAGGGATAGAATGTCATGTAAGTTAAAATAGGGATAGAATGTCATGTAAGTTAAAATGGGGATATAATGTCATGTAAGTTAAAATAGGGATACAATGTCATGTAAGTTAAAATATGGATACAATGTCATGTAAGTTAAAATAGGGATATAATGTCATGTAAGTTAAAAGAGGGATATAATGTCATGTAAGTTAAAATAGGGATACAATGTCATGTAAGTTAAAATAGGGATACAATGTCATGTAAGTTAAAATAGGGATACAATGTCATGTAAGTTAAAATAGGGATACAATGTCATGTAAGTTAAAATAGGGATACAATGTCATGTAAGTTAAAATAGGGATACAATGTCATGTAAGTTAAAATAGGGATAGAATGTCATGTAAGTTAAAATGGGGATATAATGTCATGTAAGTTAAAATAGGGATACAATGTCATGTAAGTTAAAATATGGATAGAATGTCATGTAAGTTAAAATAGGGATAGAATGTCATGTAAGTTAAAATGGGGATATAATGTCATGTAAGTTAAAATAGGGATACAATGTCATGTAAGTTAAAATATGGATAGAATGTCATGTAAGTTAAAATAGGGATATAATGTCATGTAAGTTAAAAGAGGGATATAATGTCATGTAAGTTAAAATAGGGATACAATGTCATGTAAGTTAAAATAGGGATACAATGTCATGTAAGTTAAAATAGGGATACAATGTCATGTAAGTTAAAATAGGGATACAATGTCATGTAAGTTAAAATAGGGATACAATGTCATGTAGGTTAAAATAGGGATACAATGTCATGTAAGTTAAAATAGGGATACAATGTCATGTAAGTTAAAATAGGGATACAATGTCATGTAAGTTAAAATAGGGATACAATGTCATGTAAGTTAAAATAGGGATACAATGTCATGTAAGTTAAAATAGGGATACAATGTCATGTAAGTTAAAATAGGGATACAATGTCATGTAAGTTAAAATAGGGATACAATGTCATGTAAGTTAAAATAGGGATACAATGTCATGTAAGTTAAAATAGGGATATAATGTCATGTAAGTTAAAATAGGGATATAACGTCTCAAACCTTAAAATATGGAATCTTTTCCTATAAATTATTTCTCACCTTATTTTTATTTAGTGATAGAGTGGTAAGTTGAGGCAACTCAGGCCAGTCTGAATCATCGGACAGATTGTTGTTATCGAGAACCAATTCCTCCAGATTAGGGAACCTGTCCAAACCGATGAGGGACCTGGAGGTGTATTGGTGGTTAGTGTGTATCCTGGAGGCTGTAGGTAATAGCTGTATAATCGTAATGTTCTTTAATAACTTATAGCGTTATAAGACATTTTCATTAGTTATTACTCACGTTATAGCGTTATAAGACTTTTTCATTAGTTATTACTCACGTTATAGCGTTATAAGACAGGTCTAATCTGGTAGTCTGGTAACCGTAAGTTGTTCCTAAGATTCCTGGAACCTTCTTACAATCTTGACCAACGAAACATAACTGAAATGAAAAAATGAATGGATATTGAAATGGAAAATATATACAATGAAAAGTAAAATATTCATATTTATTTTATTTAGAAGTTAAATTAACAAAACACAAACTAACTCCTAAATCTGTTATATGAGAAAGAAGGATATTCAATCCGATAATATCAAGAATGAGATCAAGAATATCTCCTTGAATTGCCCCTGAGATATGATCTACATTATGGCTATATGATATCTATATAGAGATGTGTCATAAATTAATATTGTATATTACTATTTTAGACCTCATTACAATAAAATACTTTTCAGTAACGATATTTTCGAAAAAAATAGTCCTATAAAAGGGCAGTTGAAAAAATTCAACGCTCATCCATAAAATGATTGAAAAGAAAATCCTACTTACAATCTTAAGTTTGTATTTATTTATTCTTAATTTTCATATATATTTCTACATACACGTTATTTATCATTGCACCTAGTGCGTACATATAAGTTATATTCGTCGTAGGTTATAAATTGGCACTTCTGATTTAAAGATGGTTAAAAGTCCTCTCCACTCTAAATTTAAAAAATTCTGGAATTGGTTTAAATTTGTAGAGCTAAGGTTACATGACATGCCGCAGTTAACAGAAAAGAAATCTATCCAGAAATCTGTTCACAATTAATCATATAATTATATAAGAAATATTCACATTCAACTTTCATTCTTTCTAAGATTCATTAGAAGAAAAAGTACGATTACTTAGTAGGTATCTCTAGTATATACCTATTCAAATACAAAATGTTTTAAAATGAACAGTTCTCTAGATCGGAAAAGATATTATGATATATCGGTATGAAAAGTTTTAGTAAGAAATAATTAAATAAGTACTTGGATTCTTTATATGGATCCATCGTCTTTGAATCTGCTTTGATATTGTTTTGATTTTGTCGGATCTAGTTAGCCTATTGGATAATTGGACTTTTTCTTTGCCTGAAATTCAGAGGGTAGAAAAAGAACGGAAAATAATCATAAATTACATATTATAATAAAACGATTGAACCAGTTTTATAACTAGTAACCTTATAGTTCTAATGGATAGAAAAATAAAAAAATTAGAGTGGAGGGGACCTTTAATGTCATCTCTTCCAAGCTTTCGAAAATACATACATGTTAGGGAGTGGAGACATAAATTCCATGCACAGTACACACCATGCACAGTACACACCATGCACAGTACACACCATGCACAGTACACACCATGCACAGTACACACCATGCACAGTGCACACTATGCACAGTACACACCATGCACAGTACACACCATGCACAGTACACACCATGCACAGTACACACCATGCACAGTACTCACCATGCACAGTGCACACTATGCACAGTACACACCATGCACAGTACACACCATGCACAGTACACACCATGCACAGTACACACCATGCACAGTACACACCATGCACAGTACACACCATGCACAGTACACACCATGCACAGTACACACCATGCACAGTGCACACTATGCACAGTACACACCATGCACAGTACACACCATGCACAGTGCACACCATGCACAGTACACACTATGCACAGTGCACACCATGCACAGTACACACCATGCACAGTACACACCATGCACAGTACACACCATGCACAGTACACACCATGCACAGTACACACCATGCACAGTACACACCATGCACAGTACACACCATGCACAGTACACACCATGCACAGTACACACCATGCACAGTACACACCATGCACAGTACACACCATGCACAGTACACACCATGCACAGTACACACCATGCACAGTACACACCATGCACAGTACACACCATGCACAGTACACACCATGCACAGTACACACCATGCACAGTACACACCATGCACAGTACACACCATGCACAGTACACACCATGCACAGTACACACCATGCACAGTTTACACGCGTAAGCGGCACTCCTTAATTCATTCGTACATACGCACTTTCAGCTCACCTCTAATTTCAAAGTATCTTCACCAGGTGATTGGTAGGTACTCAGGCACAGGTGTGACGTCATCTTCTCTATAGTCCACTAAATTATTATATCAACTTTGTAATTTGGAACAACTATATATGGGAATAAACTATAACTATTGATACTTTGATAAAAAAAATAAATAGGATAGAAAATTATGAGAATATTTTTCTAATTTATTATTTAAGCATTGAATATTATGTGGATGTCCTCTAAGCTTATTATCCCAAGAAACATTTACGTAGTACGTTATCTACATTTAACAGCTACCAAAGTAATAAAAATGCAGTTTCAAGTTGAACGAGTAGATGGATGAAATGCTCTCTAGACATGCATTGCTTAATATACCTATATATTGGGAAGCCGTATAGCTATTGCGTAACTAGTTCTAGATTTAGTTATATATAAATTACTTGTAATGGTTTACATTACTATTAAAAGATAATAAAGTGTATAACACAATTCAATTGGAAATATCAAGTGTGAAAATTACATGATCAACATTAAAATAGTCGATAAATTAATTTATAGGCCAAGATTTACAATTTATTCTATTTATCGGAAATTTTTGTGCAAATTTGTACTATGAAATATATTTAATATCAACACGTTTGCAACTTATTTCCATTTAAAAACCCGAAACAGTTTTATAAACGAAGTTTTTAAATGGAAAATCACTCCAGAACAACCTGTATAAATATGATTGCAGTAACTGCATTACTGTGAGTTTCATCAAATACATCAAATAATGTAAGCTATTGAATGTGTTTGATGAGGCTAGTGGCTATTCAGACCTTACAGGACAAGAGTTGCTTCTACTACCACGCAAGCTAAACTGAAGGGCAACTGGAGAATATATCTCCACACGGCTCAACAGTAGCATTACCTGCAAAAAATAGGCCACACTATTATATTATACATTGGTGACTGGTAGACTTATAATAGATAACTTATACTCTATCTCAGTGACTCGTATACTTATTATAGATAACTTATACTCTATCTCAGTGACTGGTATACTTATTATAGATAACTTATACTCTATCTCAGTGACTGGTATACTTATTATAGATAACTTATACTCTGTCTCAGTGACTGGTAGACTTATAATAGATAACTTATACTCTATCTCAGTGACTGGTAGACTTATTATAGATAACTTATACTCTGTCTCAGTGACTGGTATACTTATTATAGATAACTTATACTCTATCTCAGTGACTGGTATACTTATTATATATAACTTATACTCTATCTCAGTGACTAGTATACTAATTATAGATAACTTATACTCTATCTCAGTGACTAGTATACTTATTATAGATAACTTATACTCTATCTCAGTGACTGGTATACTTATTATAGATAACTTATACTCTATCTCACTGACTGGTAGACTTATTATAGATAACTTATACTCTGTCTCAGTGACTGGTAGACTTATTATAGATAACTTATACTCTATCTCAGTGACTGGTATACTTATTATATATAACTTATACTCTATCTCAGTGACTAGTATACTAATTATAGATAACTTATACTCTGTCTCAGTGACTGGTATACTTATTATAGATAACTTATACTCTATCTCAGTGACTGGTATACTTATTATAGATAACTTATACTCTATCTCAGTGACTGGTATACTTATTATATATAACTTATACTCTATCTCAGTGACTAGTATACTAATTATAGATAACTTATACTCTATCTCAGTGACTAGTATACTTATTATAGATAACTTATACTCTATCTCAGTGACTGGTATACTTATTATAGATAACTTATACTGTATCTCAGTGACTGGTATACTTATTATATATAACTTATACTCTATCTCAGTGACTAGTATACTAATTATAGATAACTTATACTCTATCTCAGTGACTAGTATACTTCTTATAGATAACTTATACTCTATCTCAGTGACTGGTATACTTATTATAGATAACTTATACTCTATCTCACTGACTGGTAGACTTATTATAGATAACTTATACTCTATCTCAGTGACTCGTATACTTATTATAGATAACTTATACTCTATCTCAGTGACTGGTATACTTATTATATATAACTTATACTCTATCTCAGTGACTAGTATACTAATTATAGATAACTTATACTCTGTCTCAGTGACTGGTATACTTATTATAGATAACTTATACTCTATCTCAGTGACTGGTATACTTATTATAGATTACTTATACTCTATCTCAGTGACTGGTATACTTATTATATATAACTTATACTCTATCTCAGTGACTAGTATACTAATTATAGATAACTTATACTCTATCTCAGTGACTAGTATACTTATTATAGATAACTTATACTCTATCTCAGTGACTGGTATACTTATTATAGATAACTTATACTCTATCTCACTGACTGGTAGACTTATTATAGATAACTTATACTCTGTCTCAGTGACTGGTAGACTTATTATAGATAACTTATACTCTATCTCACTGACTGGTAGACTTATTATAGATAACTTATACTCTATCTCAGTGACTGGTAGACTTATTATAGATAACTTATACTCTATCTCAGTGACTGGTTTATTTATTTATTATTATTCACGTGGTAGAAAAAAATATTACTGGAAATTCAAGAAATATATTTTGATTACATTTACGTATAGGTGGTTTCTATATGGATATATTCACTAGAAGAAAGATAGGGAAGATAATTAACTTTGGCCCAGTTGCGAAATACGACTCCCTCCAATGGAAAATAAGGGTTTTTGTGTGTTTTTAATGATGGCTGTCATTAAATACGACACCTTCCAAATATAAAAACTATATACGACTCTTCGATCTTAAAATGTGATATTTTGGTGATTGAAAAGAGATGGCTGTCACGAAACACGACTCCTCATCTTATATGAAACGTAGGACCAACCTAACCTACCTTCAATTGAAAAGAGTACAATAAGTACATTATAATACAATTATAGTACAACAACCTTTTAATACAATGAAATATCCTTTATTAAACTTTATAATACAATTAAATATCCTTCATCAAATGTTCGTAGCAATCACATAAATAAGTTAGTATAGTTTGCTGTAACTATGATGCAAAAATTTATTATATTTATTCTAATTATTATTGAATTTAAATTATTTCATTACTATTACTTGAATGTAAATTAAGAGGAATCTGATTGTTTTAACATCGTCTCTATATGTACAGCTGTCATGAAAAGCTGCTCCCCTGAATTTCTCACCGTAGGATGAAAAGATACGATTTAATTACAGTGAGAGGAGTCGGATCAACTTTTTTTATTTCAAGGGAGTCGTGTTTCGTGACAGCCATCTCTTTCCAAACTCCGAAATATCATATTTTAAGATCGAGGAGTTGGATCGAATTTTTCTATTTCAACGGAGTCTTATTTCGCAACTTGGCCCTAACTTTCATATTGAAACAC
Source organism: Caprella mutica (assembly GCA_947561585.1). Lineage (NCBI taxonomy): Eukaryota > Metazoa > Arthropoda > Malacostraca > Amphipoda > Caprellidae > Caprella > Caprella mutica. The sequence continues at coordinate 426,546 of CANNZV010000184.1, forward strand.
TAGTGTTACTAGTTATAAGTCTGTTATTTGAAATGTGCAACAATTTTGAAGGAAACGGTAGTTTAAATGAGATAAAAAAAATTATTTATTATTGAACAGTTACATCCAGTAAACTTTTATTATTTCATATTTGTATCGAAATTTTACTCTATAAAATAAAAGGCTCAGTTCAAATAAGTCGAAAAATATGTCCGAAATTCTTTACACGTGTATTAAAAATAAATGGTATTAAATAAGATTTTGAAAAATATAGCCGCGGTGCTTTATTGGTAAAAAACCTAATATTTATAATTATAATCTTTGTAAAAATAAATACATTTCTAATTAAGTATATAATTTCCTACGAATTGGGAAGAGTTTTCCTTGTATATTTTTTCCCAGAATTAATATTCTCGATATAGACTCATACGCAGTCCTTCGGTTACTAGGAGCGAACCGGATTCCGCCAAAAGAGTCATCAGGATATCTGTAAGATGATTCACTAGTTTCCATTTTCTTCATAAGGCTCTGTTTCTATGTGATAAAGTACTAGTGAGAGAATTAGCCCAATGCAGCTCTAGAAAATAAAGAAGTGCATTTTAATGCACTACAGAATGGTACATAGATACAATAGTTGGATGACCTATTGGTACTAGTCACACTGGTGGTATTTTTTACAGCATCTTGCTTGTTAGACTGCGGGGCGACTTTCAATGACAGCTGCTATTATACCTACTTATTTTTTGCCGTGAAGATAGGAGTGATAGATAGAGATAGCAACAGACACAGTGATAGGAGTGATAGCTAGAGATAGAAACAGACACAGTAATAGGAGTGATAGTTAGAGATAGAAACAGACACAGTAATAGGAGTGATAGATAGAGATAGCAACAGACACAGTGATAGGAGTGATAGTTAGAGATAGAAACAGACACAGTGATAGGAGTGATAGCTACACACAGTGATAGGAGTGATAGCTACACACACACAGTGATAGGAGTGATAGCTACACACACAGTGATAGGAATGATAGCTACACACAGTGATAGGAGTGATAGCTACACACACAGTGATAGGAGTGATAGCTACACACACAGTGATAGGAGTGATAGCCACATACACAGTGATAGGAGTGATAGCTACACACAGTGATAAGAGTGATAGCTATACACACAGTGATAGGAGTGATAGCTACACACACAGTGATAGGAGTGATATCTACACACAGTGATAGGAGTGATAGCTACACACACAGTGATAGGAGTGATAGCTACACACAGTGATAGGAGTGATAGATACACACAGTGATAGGAGTGATAGCTACATACACAGTGATAGGAGTGATAGCTACACACACAGTGATAGGAGTGATAGCAACATACACAGTGATAGGAGTGATAGCTCACACACAGTGATAGGAGCGATAGCTACACACAGTGATAGGAGTGATAGCTACATACACAGTGATAGGAGTGATAGATACACACAGTGATAGGAGTGATAGCTCACACACAGTGATAGGAGTGATAGCTACATACACAGTGATAGGAGTGATAGCTACACACACAGTGATAGGAGTGATAGCTACATACACAGTGATAGGAGTGATAGATACACACAGTGATAGGAGTGATAGATACACACAGTGATAGGAGTGATAGCTACACACAGTGATAGGAGTGATAGCTACACACAGAGTGATAGGAGTGATAGCTACACACACAGTGATAGGAGTGATAGCAACACACACAGTGATAGGAGTGATAGCTACACACACAGTGATAGGAGTGATAGATACACACAGTGATAGGAGTGATAGCTACATACACAGTGATAGGAGTGATAGCTACACACAGTGATAGGAGTGATAGCAACATACACAGTGATAGGAGTGATAGCTACACACAGTGATATGAGTGATAGATACACACAGTGATAGGAGTGATAGCTACATACACAGTGATAGGAGTGATAGCTACACACAGTGATAGGAGTGATAGCAACATACACAGTGATAGGAGTGATAGCTCACACACAGTGATAGGAGTGATAGCTACACACAGTGATAGGAGTGATAGCTACACACAGAGTGATAGGAGTGATAGCTACACACACAGTGATAGGAGTGATAGCAACACACACAGTGATAGGAGTGATAGCTACACACAGTGATATGAGTGATAGATACACACAGTGATAGGAGTGATAGCTACATACACAGTGATAGGAGTGATAGCTACACACAGTGATAGGAGTGATAGCAACATACACAGTGATAGGAGTGATAGCTCACACACAGTGATAGGAGTGATAGCTACACACAGTGATAGGAGTGATAGATACACACAGTGATAGGAGTGATAGCTACACACACAGTGATAGGAGTGATAGCTACACACAGTGATAGGAGTGATAGATACACACAGTGATAGGAGTGATAGCTACACACACAGTGATAGGAGTGATAGCTACACACAGTGATAGGAGTGATAGCTACACACAGAGTGATAGGAGTGATAGCTACACACAGAGTGATAGGAGTGATAGCTCACACAGTGATAGGAGTGATAGTAACACACAGTGATAGGAGTGATAGCTACATACACAGTGATAGGAGTGATAGCTACATACACAGGGATAGGAGTGATAGCTACATACACAGTGATAGGAATGATAGCTACACACACAGTGATAGGAATGATAGCTACACACACAGTGATAGGAATGATAGCTACACACACAGTGATAGGAATGATAGCTACACACACAGTGATAGGAATGATAGCTACACACACAGTGATAGGAGTGATAGCTACACACACAGTGATAGGAGTGATAGCTACATACACAGTGATAGGAGTGATAGCTACATACACAGGGATAGGAATGATAGCTACACACACAGTGATAGGAATGATAGCTACACACACAGTGATAGGAATGATAGCTACACACACAGTGATAGGAATGATAGCTACACACACAGTGATAGGAATGATAGCTACACACACAGTGATTTCAAAGATTTTTATCTCAAACTGCTCCCATACATTAGATACGAGTACTGGGAGAAATACTCGCATCAAATACCTTAATAATATAAAAAACAATATAAATGAGCTGTAAGGCCCAATAAGCCTGATTGCTTCTAGGGCAAAAAAGATTAAAAATGGAAAAAAACACCTAGAGCAGCCTATTCAATCACTCAAACAAGCACTAAAGTTACATCAAATTTATCTCCAAAATTCTAATGGCTAATGAGGTAATTTTTTATATGTTTCTTGTAACTATAGCCCGAAAAATTGACAATATCAGATAACTCATTGAAAATAATAATTCCTTTGAAAAGTATGCATTGTTGAGTCTTAGTTTTATTAAAGCGTGGAGTAACAATTCGATGCCTATTACGAGTAAAATGATTATGCTGATCCTGTAATGTAATTAATCTATTATATAGGAACTGATCATGATTAACAATGTTTAAATTTTTATATATATGCACAACAATAGAAAATTTATACAATTTATCCAGAGACAACAATTTCATATTTTGGAATACAGGTCCAGTATGCTCACAATACCCAAGTCTATTTACACACCTATCTTCACGTTTTTGAGGCACATTTAAGTTTAGGAGTGATAGCTACACACCCAGTGATAGGAGTGATAGTTTACACACCCAGTGATAGGAGTGATAGCTACACACCCAGTGATAGGAGTGATAGTTTACACACCCAGTGATAGGAGTTATAGCTACACACCCAGTGATAGGAGTGATTAGATTTGCAAAAGAAAGTTTTTTACATGTGATGTTTTTTTCAGAAACAGAGAAACTGAAGCGGTTCAATACAGGTATGCAACACAACGTGTAGCCTGTAGAGTTCAAGCCAGTATTTTTCGTAGTCCAATGTTTGTAAGATGTTTCACTCCTTCAAGTTTTCTATTTGAATACGGATATCTAAAAATTGTTGATCTGTGTTATAACCTGGAACATTGTTATCGATGGGAACAATTCTTCTTTTTGTTCCCTCATTCTATGGAGTCTGGCCAGAATACTACTTTTCTCTGCTGTTTTATCATTAAAACCAATCGGATATTTGACTTGTACCTCTCCCTACGCCTATCCAATGAGTCTTCCAGTCTCTCCTAGTAATCCCTTTCTGAAAACTCAGAGATTGTGAAGGTAAAAGTGCAGTGCTCACTCATCAGCTTACGTACCGGTTCAATTACTTTCGGAAACTACAACTGGCAGCAGTATTCCTACAACGGAAGGACCATACAATTAAATAAAGTTAGCATTATACCCTTGTCCTAAAATACCTTAGAATGCAAGCCACTAATTACTCTCTAGATTTCTTGGACCTTTTCTGTTTGCTGGGCGCACGGACAATAATCGAAATAAAATTATAAATTACAATGGTATCATACTTACTGACTTCTGAGTTTTAATGACCTCTGCTGTATGAGAACACCTCTCCTTGATGACTTTTTTTAAAATAAGTTATTTGATTTCACAATGTCCATTTATCCAATGAATTTGTTATTATCGTTAGTTATATTGTTATTATAAATGCACCCAAGAAACAGATATTGTTATCATCTTTATATTATTATTTTATTTTCCTATATGCGCCCGCGAAACAGAAGCTTATCAAATACATTATTTAATTATTTAATATTTAAGTCTGTATTATTTCTAATTAAATGAATCCATTTTAAAAGTCAGTAAGTATGATACCATTATAATTTATTATTTTATTTCGATTATTTTTCAATTACTTTACAACTGCATCTACATATATAGTCCCGTAAAGTGAAACTCCTATCGGTCTCTTCCTCTCAATCTGTTGTGGTGTAAAATCGATATAATAATAATTTATCTTCATAAGCATTTGTAAACTCCAGATGTGAATAAAATGGCTTCTTTCTCAATACGTATTTGACTAATAAAATTCTAATGTCATGCAATTGTTTCAACACCAACGAATTCAAAGCAAACCCATATTGAAGATGTTATTAGATTTAGAGTGAGGAGCACTGCGATAGACCGATAGTACACCATGAAAAATATCGAACCTTATTCTATCACTAAATATCACTTGCAGGCAGTTAAACATAACAAATTATAATATTGATTTTATTAAATTTGGAAAATTCTAATTATTACGCGAACCCTAAATATTTGTCGAAAGTACACAATACATTATAATATAAATTGAATAATTTGGGATAGGTACCGAAATATTGTACAATTTTACGGGTCTGTACAAATATGAGGAATGTTATAACGTCTACAGAGTCAAGCGACTGTAAACTGTCCCCAAAAGGGGTAACTATTTCAATTTACAGTTAGAGAGAACCAGAGGGATGGTAGAAAATAACCTCAGAGTAATCAGAAAGGAAAAAAGAAAGAGTTAAGACGCACTTTTATTCACTATTAACCTCTAAAAGACACTTTTTTGCCAATAAAACCAAGAAGGATAATTTTTTTTATTCATTGAAAGTGGTACAAGATGAAGAAATGTCTTAAGAATGTTTGAATGAATAATTTCTGGATAAATCAATTGCGTATATCTGCCAAATTGAGAAATATTCTTTGATGAGAATCAAAGACTAAATTGCAAATAATTTTGCTGGATCTCCACTTTTATGTAAGTGAATTTAAATCAATTTCATTTAATATTTTGGATTGAGGATGAATTTTATTTGTCTTCAAACAAAATCTTTAAACTCTTTTACTAAGTTTTGCTCTCAAACCGAGAAAATTTAATTCAAATAAAGAATGGAATAACATTTAAAACTTTAAATAAGGTTAAAATTAAGATTTGCGAATGAAACATGGAGGAATACTGTAATCAAGTTACCAAAATAAGTGAAAAAGAATTAACTAAAAATCCTTTGTTCAATCTAAAGAAGTAAAGTCTGGTTTGCTGATATTACAAAATCATATTTGAAAATTATAACAATTAATATTTTAGTATTTATATTTTGGAATTATTCTGCATTTTATTTTCGGAAATTATTCCGAAAATATGAAATTTAATTCAGTAAGGGATGTACTAATACCGCCATACGTTAAAATTATTACTATAATTTCATCAACAGTACACACAACAGTTTAAATTGTGCTAGGACCATTCGACGTCGAATCCCCGCACAATTCGTCTCACCGAATAAAAATAAAAGAAATATATAATTTATGATATTAAAATATATATATATAGGTATCCTTTATCTTTATTTTTTGTAATTATCAATATATTATCAGGTAAAAGTGAATCATACAAACCACATATTTTATTTTAAAAAAAAAATCCATTTAAATTGAAATGAATGCCCTTTCAGTTTTCACTAATTATATGAATATTTCAAATTTTATATCAGTTATTTTCAATCGGCGACATTTGTCCAGGTGGCGAATTGTCCGAGGACGAAATGTTTGGAGATGAATTGTCCGGACACCGTTTAAATAATTACTGTAACTTCATCAACAGTTCACACTATATGTTAAAATGATTACTGTAACTTCATCAACAGTACACACTATATGTTAAAATGATTACTGTAATTTCATCAACAGTACACACTATATGTTAAAATGATTAATGTAACTTCATCAACAGTACACACCATATGTTAAAATGATTAATGTAACTTCATCAACAGTACACACTATATGTTAAAAAGATTACTGTAACTTCATCAACAGTACACACCATATGTTAAAAAGATTACTGTAACTTCATCAACAGTACACACCATATGTTAAAAAGATTACTGTAACTTCATCAACAGTACACACTATATGTTAAAAAGATTACTGTAACTTCATCAACAGTACACACCATATGTTAAAATGATTACTGTAACTTCATCAACAGTACACACCATATGTTAAAATGATTACTGTAACTTCATCAACAGTACACACCATATGTTAAAATGATTACTGTAACTTCATCAACAGTACACACCATATGTTAAAATGATTACTGTAATTTCATCAACAGTACACACCATATGTTAAAATTATTACTGTAATTTCATCAACAGTTCACACTATATGTTAAAATGATTACTGTAATTTCATCAACAGTACACACCATATGTTAAAATGATTACTGTAATTTTATCAACAGTACACACCATATGTTAAAATGATTACTGTAATTTCATCAACAGTACACACTATATGTTAAAATGATTACTGTAATTTCATCAACAGTTCACACTATATGTTAAAATTATTACAGCAAATCATCGTAGTAGACCAGAGTTACGTTCCATGTTAGTTTGGTCTAGTAAGAAACTCACTTCAGTATATTCCTACTAGACCAAAATTGTTTTCTATAAAAGTAAAGCGGTGACTATAATATTTCGATAGCTATATTTGTTTATGATAACTTTAATAACAGATTTATGATGACTAACATACCAATTTTGAAGGGAAACATATATAGAAACAGTATGATTTTTTTGTTTCAATTAAAATGAATATAATATTTTTCTCAATTAAATTATCATTTTATGAAATTAGAATAGTCTTCATTTTATCTAGTTTTCCGTAAACTTTTCACATTAATTTTTCTTAGCACAGAATCTACCATCAAATCTGAAACCGATATTGCCTTATGTTTTATCCTAAAAATAGCAAATTTAGATATAACACAACATTCGAATTAGAGATTTATCTTCAAAACAGTATTGTAATTATTACTCTTTGTAATATTTACACTAGAATAACTGCCAGGTGATAAAAAATGTGTTTTGTCTAGTACGGGTTTTTTTCAGTGCAGTTTCAAAAATTTCTTAGCCAAATAGGAGATTTGTCTACTAGGAGGCTGGTCTACTACGAAGTGTTGCTGTACTGTAATTTCATCTATAAACTGTAATGAAGACATAAAAATCACCAATTAAATTTCAATGATAACTCTTCCAACAACAAAATCATTCTAGACGAGAATTTCAAGTTCTGAAATTTCTAGATATATCGCTGAAGTTAGTCCTCCTCGTCGAACCACACTGACATAACGATACGAATCCTGATTGTTTTCCAGTCTTGCATTCCACCAGTGACCAAAATCGGGAGGAGTATTAGGGATGATGGTCACAGTAGTTCCTCTGCCAATTCCTCCAATAACAGTAGTTTCATTAGAGACGTAAATCTAGAAAAAATAATACATATATTAGTGCCATTGTAAATCTATATCTATAATTATTAATATGTGGACAGTTTTGAGCCATTTTACTCATTTTTTACATGCCACAAGACAAGAGTTACATAAACGGATTTTTCTGCATTCAAATATGCTAGTGTAAAAAATTTAAATTATTGAATTATTTAAATACAAAAAGGAATTTTTATTGATATAATTTCATTATAAAACACAGCGTCAGATCTGCAGTTCTTAGCAACAAATCACTTCGCTTTCATCTGCTATAAGTAAAGAGTTAAAATTGAATATTCTTATAACTTTAGATATATTGAGTAAAGCCTTCAAATTCAATAAGCAGATACAATGGAATTCGTTTGATGAAATCAATAATATTAGTTCCGCCATCACCTTACATACTAATACTCAGTGTGTCTTTGTCTGTTAGTTAGTTAGTTAGTTAGTTAGTTAGTTAGTTAGTTAGTTAGTTAGTTAGTTAGTTAGTTAGTTAGTTAGTTAGTTAGTTAGTTAGTTAGTTAGTTAGTTAGTTAGTTAGTTAGTTAGTTAGTTAGTTAGTTAGTTAGTTAGTTAGTTAGTTAGTTAGTTAGTTAGTTAGTTAGTTAGTTAGTTAGTTAGTTAGTTAGTTAGTTAGTTAGTTAGTTAGTTAGTTAGTTAGTTAGTTAGTTAGTTAGTTAGTTAGTTAGTTAGTTAGTTAGTTAGTTAGTTAGTTAGTTAGTTAGTTAGTTAGTTAGTTAGTTAGTTAGTTAGTTAGTTAGTTAGTTAGTTAGTTAGTTAGTTAGTTAGTTAGTTAGTTAGTTAGTTAGTTAGTTAGTTAGTTAGTTAGTTAGTTAGTTAGTTAGTTAGTTAGTTAGTTAGTTAGTTAGTTAGTTAGTTAGTTAGTTAGTTAGTTAGTTAGTTAGTTAGTTAGTTAGTTAGTTAGTTAGTTAGTTAGTTAGTTAGTTAGTTAGTTAGTTAGTTAGTTAGTTAGTTAGTTAGTTAGTTAGTTAGTTAGTTAGTTAGTTAGTTAGTTAGTTAGTTAGTTAGTTAGTTAGTTAGTTAGTTAGTTAGTTAGTTAGTTAGTTAGTTAGTTAGTTAGTTAGTTAGTTAGTTAGTTAGTTAGTTAGTTAGTTAGTTAGTTAGTTAGTTAGTTAGTTAGTTAGTTAGTTAGTTAGTTAGTTAGTTAGTTAGTTAGTTAGTTAGTTAGTTAGTTAGTTAGTTAGTTAGTTAGTTAGTTAGTTAGTTAGTTAGTTAGTTAGTTAGTTAGTTAGTTAGTTAGTTAGTTAGTTAGTTAGTTAGTTAGTTAGTTAGTTAGTTAGTTAGTTAGTTAGTTAGTTAGTTAGTTAGTTAGTTAGTTAGTTAGTTAGTTAGTTAGTTAGTTAGTTAGTTAGTTAGTTAGTTAGTTAGTTAGTTAGTTAGTTAGTTAGTTAGTTAGTTAGTTAGTTAGTTAGTTAGTTAGTTAGTTAGTTAGTTAGTTAGTTAGTTAGTTAGTTAGTTAGTTAGTTAGTTAGTTAGTTAGTTAGTTAGTTAGTTAGTTAGTTAGTTAGTTAGTTAGTTAGTTAGTTAGTTAGTTAGTTAGTTAGTTAGTTAGTTAGTTAGTTAGTTAGTTAGTTAGTTAGTTAGTTAGTTAGTTAGTTAGTTAGTTAGTTAGTTAGTTAGTTAGTTAGTTAGTTAGTTAGTTAGTTAGTTAGTTAGTTAGTTAGTTAGTTAGTTAGTTAGTTAGTTAGTTAGTTAGTTAGTTAGTTAGTTAGTTAGTTAGTTAGTTAGTTAGTTAGTTAGTTAGTTAGTTAGTTAGTTAGTTAGTTAGTTAGTTAGTTAGTTAGTTAGTTAGTTAGTTAGTTAGTTAGTTAGTTAGTTAGTTAGTTAGTTAGTTAGTTAGTTAGTTAGTTAGTTAGTTAGTTAGTTAGTTAGTTAGTTAGTTAGTTAGTTAGTTAGTTAGTTAGTTAGTTAGTTAGTTAGTTAGTTAGTTAGTTAGTTAGTTAGTTAGTTAGTTAGTTAGTTAGTTAGTTAGTTAGTTAGTTAGTTAGTTAGTTAGTTAGTTAGTTAGTTAGTTAGTTAGTTAGTTAGTTAGTTAGTTAGTTAGTTAGTTAGTTAGTTAGTTAGTTAGTTAGTTAGTTAGTTAGTTAGTTAGTTAGTTAGTTAGTTAGTTAGTTAGTTAGTTAGTTAGTTAGTTAGTTAGTTAGTTAGTTAGTTAGTTAGTTAGTTAGTTAGTTAGTTAGTTAGTTAGTTAGTTAGTTAGTTAGTTAGTTAGTTAGTTAGTTAGTTAGTTAGTTAGTTAGTTAGTTAGTTAGTTAGTTAGTTAGTTAGTTAGTTAGTTAGTTAGTTAGTTAGTTAGTTAGTTAGTTAGTTAGTTAGTTAGTTAGTTAGTTAGTTAGTTAGTTAGTTAGTTAGTTAGTTAGTTAGTTAGTTAGTTAGTTAGTTAGTTAGTTAGTTAGTTAGTTAGTTAGTTAGTTAGTTAGTTAGTTAGTTAGTTAGTTAGTTAGTTAGTTAGTTAGTTAGTTAGTTAGTTAGTTAGTTAGTTAGTTAGTTAGTTAGTTAGTTAGTTAGTTAGTTAGTTAGTTAGTTAGTTAGTTAGTTAGTTAGTTAGTTAGTTAGTTAGTTAGTTAGTTAGTTAGTTAGTTAGTTAGTTAGTTAGTTAGTTAGTTAGTTAGTTAGTTAGTTAGTTAGTTAGTTAGTTAGTTAGTTAGTTAGTTAGTTAGTTAGTTAGTTAGTTAGTTAGTTAGTTAGTTAGTTAGTTAGTTAGTTAGTTAGTTAGTTAGTTAGTTAGTTAGTTAGTTAGTTAGTTAGTTAGTTAGTTAGTTAGTTAGTTAGTTAGTTAGTTAGTTAGTTAGTTAGTTAGTTAGTTAGTTAGTTAGTTAGTTAGTTAGTTAGTTAGTTAGTTAGTTAGTTAGTTAGTTAGTTAGTTAGTTAGTTAGTTAGTTAGTTAGTTAGTTAGTTAGTTAGTTAGTTAGTTAGTTAGTTAGTTAGTTAGTTAGTTAGTTAGTTAGTTAGTTAGTTAGTTAGTTAGTTAGTTAGTTAGTTAGTTAGTTAGTTAGTTAGTTAGTTAGTTAGTTAGTTAGTTAGTTAGTTAGTTAGTTAGTTAGTTAGTTAGTTAGTTAGTTAGTTAGTTAGTTAGTTAGTTAGTTAGTTAGTTAGTTAGTTAGTTAGTTAGTTAGTTAGTTAGTTAGTTAGTTAGTTAGTTAGTTAGTTAGTTAGTTAGTTAGTTAGTTAGTTAGTTAGTTAGTTAGTTAGTTAGTTAGTTAGTTAGTTAGTTAGTTAGTTAGTTAGTTAGTTAGTTAGTTAGTTAGTTAGTTAGTTAGTTAGTTAGTTAGTTAGTTAGTTAGTTAGTTAGTTAGTTAGTTAGTTAGTTAGTTAGTTAGTTAGTTAGTTAGTTAGTTAGTTAGTTAGTTAGTTAGTTAGTTAGTTAGTTAGTTAGTTAGTTAGTTAGTTAGTTAGTTAGTTAGTTAGTTAGTTAGTTAGTTAGTTAGTTAGTTAGTTAGTTAGTTAGTTAGTTAGTTAGTTAGTTAGTTAGTTAGTTAGTTAGTTAGTTAGTTAGTTAGTTAGTTAGTTAGTTAGTTAGTTAGTTAGTTAGTTAGTTAGTTAGTTAGTTAGTTAGTTAGTTAGTTAGTTAGTTAGTTAGTTAGTTAGTTAGTTAGTTAGTTAGTTAGTTAGTTAGTTAGTTAGTTAGTTAGTTAGTTAGTTAGTTAGTTAGTTAGTTAGTTAGTTAGTTAGTTAGTTAGTTAGTTAGTTAGTTAGTTAGTTAGTTAGTTAGTTAGTTAGTTAGTTAGTTAGTTAGTTAGTTAGTTAGTTAGTTAGTTAGTTAGTTAGTTAGTTAGTTAGTTAGTTAGTTAGTTAGTTAGTTAGTTAGTTAGTTAGTTAGTTAGTTAGTTAGTTAGTTAGTTAGTTAGTTAGTTAGTTAGTTAGTTAGTTAGTTAGTTAGTTAGTTAGTTAGTTAGTTAGTTAGTTAGTTAGTTAGTTAGTTAGTTAGTTAGTTAGTTAGTTAGTTAGTTAGTTAGTTAGTTAGTTAGTTAGTTAGTTAGTTAGTTAGTTAGTTAGTTAGTTAGTTAGTTAGTTAGTTAGTTAGTTAGTTAGTTAGTTAGTTAGTTAGTTAGTTAGTTAGTTAGTTAGTTAGTTAGTTAGTTAGTTAGTTAGTTAGTTAGTTAGTTGTTAGTTAGTTAGTTAGTTAGTTAGTTAGTTAGTTAGTTAGTTAGTTAGTTAGTTAGTTAGTTAGTTAGTTAGTTAGTTAGTTAGTTAGTTAGTTAGTTAGTTAGTTAGTTAGTTAGTTAGTTAGTTAGTTAGTTAGTTAGTTAGTTAGTTAGTTAGTTAGTTAGTTAGTTAGTTAGTTAGTTAGTTAGTTAGTTAGTTAGTTAGTTAGTTAGTTAGTTAGTTAGTTAGTTAGTTAGTTAGTTAGTTAGTTAGTTAGTTAGTTAGTTAGTTAGTTAGTTAGTTAGTTAGTTAGTTAGTTAGTTAGTTAGTTAGTTAGTTAGTTAGTTAGTTAGTTAGTTAGTTAGTTAGTTAGTTAGTTAGTTAGTTAGTTAGTTAGTTAGTTAGTTAGTTAGTTAGTTAGTTAGTTAGTTAGTTAGTTAGTTAGTTAGTTAGTTAGTTAGTTAGTTAGTTAGTTAGTTAGTTAGTTAGTTAGTTAGTTAGTTAGTTAGTTAGTTAGTTAGTTAGTTAGTTAGTTAGTTAGTTAGTTAGTTAGTTAGTTAGTTAGTTAGTTAGTTAGTTAGTTAGTTAGTTAGTTAGTTAGTTAGTTAGTTAGTTAGTTAGTTAGTTAGTTAGTTAGTTAGTTAGTTAGTTAGTTAGTTAGTTAGTTAGTTAGTTAGTTAGTTAGTTAGTTAGTTAGTTAGTTAGTTAGTTAGTTAGTTAGTTAGTTAGTTAGTTAGTTAGTTAGTTAGTTAGTTAGTTAGTTAGTTAGTTAGTTAGTTAGTTAGTTAGTTAGTTAGTTAGTTAGTTAGTTAGTTAGTTAGTTAGTTAGTTAGTTAGTTAGTTAGTTAGTTAGTTAGTTAGTTAGTTAGTTAGTTAGTTAGTTAGTTAGTTAGTTAGTTAGTTAGTTAGTTAGTTAGTTAGTTAGTTAGTTAGTTAGTTAGTTAGTTAGTTAGTTAGTTAGTTAGTTAGTTAGTTAGTTAGTTAGTTAGTTAGTTAGTTAGTTAGTTAGTTAGTTAGTTAGTTAGTTAGTTAGTTAGTTAGTTAGTTAGTTAGTTAGTTAGTTAGTTAGTTAGTTAGTTAGTTAGTTAGTTAGTTAGTTAGTTAGTTAGTTAGTTAGTTAGTTAGTTAGTTAGTTAGTTAGTTAGTTAGTTAGTTAGTTAGTTAGTTAGTTAGTTAGTTAGTTAGTTAGTTAGTTAGTTAGTTAGTTAGTTAGTTAGTTAGTTAGTTAGTTAGTTAGTTAGTTAGTTAGTTAGTTAGTTAGTTAGTTAGTTAGTTAGTTAGTTAGTTAGTTAGTTAGTTAGTTAGTTAGTTAGTTAGTTAGTTAGTTAGTTAGTTAGTTAGTTAGTTAGTTAGTTAGTTAGTTAGTTAGTTAGTTAGTTAGTTAGTTAGTTAGTTAGTTAGTTAGTTAGTTAGTTAGTTAGTTAGTTAGTTAGTTAGTTAGTTAGTTAGTTAGTTAGTTAGTTAGTTAGTTAGTTAGTTAGTTAGTTAGTTAGTTAGTTAGTTAGTTAGTTAGTTAGTTAGTTAGTTAGTTAGTTAGTTAGTTAGTTAGTTAGTTAGTTAGTTAGTTAGTTAGTTAGTTAGTTAGTTAGTTAGTTAGTTAGTTAGTTAGTTAGTTAGTTAGTTAGTTAGTTAGTTAGTTAGTTAGTTAGTTAGTTAGTTAGTTAGTTAGTTAGTTAGTTAGTTAGTTAGTTAGTTAGTTAGTTAGTTAGTTAGTTAGTTAGTTAGTTAGTTAGTTAGTTAGTTAGTTAGTTAGTTAGTTAGTTAGTTAGTTAGTTAGTTAGTTAGTTAGTTAGTTAGTTAGTTAGTTAGTTAGTTAGTTAGTTAGTTAGTTAGTTAGTTAGTTAGTTAGTTAGTTAGTTAGTTAGTTAGTTAGTTAGTTAGTTAGTTAGTTAGTTAGTTAGTTAGTTAGTTAGTTAGTTAGTTAGTTAGTTAGTTAGTTAGTTAGTTAGTTAGTTAGTTAGTTAGTTAGTTAGTTAGTTAGTTAGTTAGTTAGTTAGTTAGTTAGTTAGTTAGTTAGTTAGTTAGTTAGTTAGTTAGTTAGTTAGTTAGTTAGTTAGTTAGTTAGTTAGTTAGTTAGTTAGTTAGTTAGTTAGTTAGTTAGTTAGTTAGTTAGTTAGTTAGTTAGTTAGTTAGTTAGTTAGTTAGTTAGTTAGTTAGTTAGTTAGTTAGTTAGTTAGTTAGTTAGTTAGTTAGTTAGTTAGTTAGTTAGTTAGTTAGTTAGTTAGTTAGTTAGTTAGTTAGTTAGTTAGTTAGTTAGTTAGTTAGTTAGTTAGTTAGTTAGTTAGTTAGTTAGTTAGTTAGTTAGTTAGTTAGTTAGTTAGTTAGTTAGTTAGTTAGTTAGTTAGTTAGTTAGTTAGTTAGTTAGTTAGTTAGTTAGTTAGTTAGTTAGTTAGTTAGTTAGTTAGTTAGTTAGTTAGTTAGTTAGTTAGTTAGTTAGTTAGTTAGTTAGTTAGTTAGTTAGTTAGTTAGTTAGTTAGTTAGTTAGTTAGTTAGTTAGTTAGTTAGTTAGTTAGTTAGTTAGTTAGTTAGTTAGTTAGTTAGTTAGTTAGTTAGTTAGTTAGTTAGTTAGTTAGTTAGTTAGTTAGTTAGTTAGTTAGTTAGTTAGTTAGTTAGTTAGTTAGTTAGTTAGTTAGTTAGTTAGTTAGTTAGTTAGTTAGTTAGTTAGTTAGTTAGTTAGTTAGTTAGTTAGTTAGTTAGTTAGTTAGTTAGTTAGTTAGTTAGTTAGTTAGTTAGTTAGTTAGTTAGTTAGTTAGTTAGTTAGTTAGTTAGTTAGTTAGTTAGTTAGTTAGTTAGTTAGTTAGTTAGTTAGTTAGTTAGTTAGTTAGTTAGTTAGTTAGTTAGTTAGTTAGTTAGTTAGTTAGTTAGTTAGTTAGTTAGTTAGTTAGTTAGTTAGTTAGTTAGTTAGTTAGTTAGTTAGTTAGTTAGTTAGTTAGTTAGTTAGTTAGTTAGTTAGTTAGTTAGTTAGTTAGTTAGTTAGTTAGTTAGTTAGTTAGTTAGTTAGTTAGTTAGTTAGTTAGTTAGTTAGTTAGTTAGTTAGTTAGTTAGTTAGTTAGTTAGTTAGTTAGTTAGTTAGTTAGTTAGTTAGTTAGTTAGTTAGTTAGTTAGTTAGTTAGTTAGTTAGTTAGTTAGTTAGTTAGTTAGTTAGTTAGTTAGTTAGTTAGTTAGTTAGTTAGTTAGTTAGTTAGTTAGTTAGTTAGTTAGTTAGTTAGTTAGTTAGTTAGTTAGTTAGTTAGTTAGTTAGTTAGTTAGTTAGTTAGTTAGTTAGTTAGTTAGTTAGTTAGTTAGTTAGTTAGTTAGTTAGTTAGTTAGTTAGTTAGTTAGTTAGTTAGTTAGTTAGTTAGTTAGTTAGTTAGTTAGTTAGTTAGTTAGTTAGTTAGTTAGTTAGTTAGTTAGTTAGTTAGTTAGTTAGTTAGTTAGTTAGTTAGTTAGTTAGTTAGTTAGTTAGTTAGTTAGTTAGTTAGTTAGTTAGTTAGTTAGTTAGTTAGTTAGTTAGTTAGTTAGTTAGTTAGTTAGTTAGTTAGTTAGTTAGTTAGTTAGTTAGTTAGTTAGTTAGTTAGTTAGTTAGTTAGTTAGTTAGTTAGTTAGTTAGTTAGTTAGTTAGTTAGTTAGTTAGTTAGTTAGTTAGTTAGTTAGTTAGTTAGTTAGTTAGTTAGTTAGTTAGTTAGTTAGTTAGTTAGTTAGTTAGTTAGTTAGTTAGTTAGTTAGTTAGTTAGTTAGTTAGTTAGTTAGTTAGTTAGTTAGTTAGTTAGTTAGTTAGTTAGTTAGTTAGTTAGTTAGTTAGTTAGTTAGTTAGTTAGTTAGTTAGTTAGTTAGTTAGTTAGTTAGTTAGTTAGTTAGTTAGTTAGTTAGTTAGTTAGTTAGTTAGTTAGTTAGTTAGTTAGTTAGTTAGTTAGTTAGTTAGTTAGTTAGTTAGTTAGTTAGTTAGTTAGTTAGTTAGTTAGTTAGTTAGTTAGTTAGTTAGTTAGTTAGTTAGTTAGTTAGTTAGTTAGTTAGTTAGTTAGTTAGTTAGTTAGTTAGTTAGTTAGTTAGTTAGTTAGTTAGTTAGTTAGTTAGTTAGTTAGTTAGTTAGTTAGTTAGTTAGTTAGTTAGTTAGTTAGTTAGTTAGTTAGTTAGTTAGTTAGTTAGTTAGTTAGTTAGTTAGTTAGTTAGTTAGTTAGTTAGTTAGTTAGTTAGTTAGTTAGTTAGTTAGTTAGTTAGTTAGTTAGTTAGTTAGTTAGTAGTTAGTTAGTTAGTTAGTTAGTTAGTTAGTTAGTTAGTTAGTTAGTTAGTTAGTTAGTTAGTTAGTTAGTTAGTTAGTTAGTTAGTTAGTTAGTTAGTTAGTTAGTTAGTTAGATAGTTAGTTAGTTAGTTAGTTAGTTAGTTAGTTAGTTTAGTTAGTTAGTTAGTTAGTTAGTTAGTTGTTAGTTAGTTAGTTAGTTAGTTAGTTAGTTAGGTTAGTTAGTTAGTTAGTTAGTTAGTTAGTTAGTTAGTTAGTTAGTTAGTTAGTTAGTTAGTTAGTTAGTTAGTTAGTTAGTTAGTTAGGTTAGTTAGTTAGGTTAGTTAGTTAGTTAGTTAGTTAGTTAGTTAGTTAGTTAGTTAGTTAGTTAGTTAGTTAGTTAGTTAGTTAGTTAGTTAGTTAGTTAGTTAGTTTAGTTAGTTAGTTAGTTAGTTAGTTAGTTAGTTAGTTAGTTAGTTAGTTAGTTAGTTAGTTAGTTAGTTAGTTAGTTAGTTAGTTAGTTAGTTAGTTAGTTAGTTAGTTAGTTAGTTAGTTAGTTTAGTTAGTTAGTTAGTTAGTTAGTTAGTTAGTTAGTTAGTAGTTAGTTAGTTAGTTAGTTAGTTAGTTAGTTAGTTAGTTAGTTAGTTAGTTAGTTAGTTAGTTAGTTAGTTAGTTAGTTAGTTAGTTAGTTAGTTAGTTAGTTAGTTAGTTAGTTAGTTAGTTGAGTTAGTTAGTTAGTTAGTTAGTTAGTTAGTTAGTTAGTTAGTTAGTTAGTTAGTTAGTTAGTTAGTTAGTAGTTAGTTAGTTAGTAGTTAGTTAGTTAGTTAGTTAGTTAGTTAGTTAGTTAGGTTAGTTAGTTAGTAGTTAGTTAGTTAGTTAGTTAGTTAGTTAGTTAGTTAGTTAGTTAGTTGTTAGTTAGTTAGTTAGTTAGTTAGTTAGTTAGTTAGTTAGTTAGTTAGTTAGGTTAGTTAGTTAGTTAGTTAGTTAGTTAGTTTAGTTAGTTTAGTTAGTTATTGTTAGTTAGTTAGTTAGTTAGTTAGTTAGTTAGTTAGTTAGTTAGTTAGTTAGTTAGTTAGTTAGTTAGTTAGTTAGTTAGTTAGTTGTAGTTAGTTAGTTAGTTAGTTAGTTAGTTAGTTAGTTAGTTAGTTAGTTAGTTAGTTAGTAGTTAGTTAGTTAGTTAGTTAGTTAGTTAGTTAGTTAGTTAGTTAGTTAGTTAGTTAGTTAGTTAGTTAGTTTAGTTAGTTTAGTTAGGTTAGTTAGTTAGTTAGTTAGTTAGTTAGTTAGTTAGTTAGTTAGTTAGTTAGTTAGTTAGTTAGTTAGTTAGTTAGTTAGTTAGTTAGTTAGTTAGTTAGTTAGTTAGTTAGTTAGTTAGTTAGTTAGTTAGTTTAGTTAGTTAGTTAGTTAGTTAGTTAGTTTGTTAGGTTAGTTAGTTAGTTAGTTAGTTAGTTAGGTTAGTTTAGTTAGTAGTTAGTTAGTTAGTTAGTTAGTTAGTTAGTTAGTTAGTTAGTTAGTTAGTTAGTTAGTTAGTTAGTTAGTTAGTTAGTTAGTTAGTTAGTTAGTTAGTTAGTTAGTTAGTTAGTTAGTTAGTTAGTTTGTTAGTTAGTTAGTTAGTTAGTTAGTTAGGTTAGTTAGTTAGTTAGTTAGTTAGTTAGTTAGTTAGTTTTAGTTAG